>PVKB01003631.1:41806-187887 GCA_004027205.1 Ctenodactylus gundi | reverse complement strand
AGGGCTGGCAGGACATAACCAGAGAGGCAAGTCCTCCCACACCTGTGCAGACTACCTACCCTGGGGCCAGTGTGGCTGGTAATTGCAGGAGCACGTAGACTGGGACCACCTGTCTCGGGGTGCCTGGGGCTGGCTTAGTCTCAGCACACTGTCCCTAGAAACCCCTCCCTTCTGCAGTGATGAGGCCAGGAACAGCGGTTCTCTGCAGCCAAAGGTGACGTGTGGCCAGGTGTGAAGACAGTCTTGGTGGCACCAAGACAAAGCCCTGGGCTCCACCCCCAGAATTTTTTTGTTTTTTACTAGTAAGAATTTGCAATATATAATAATAATCAACTTGGGAAATCGGTGCATTACATATCATATCTTGACCAGTGTTCTACCCCCAGTAGTTTGAACCCAGAAAACTTGATGTTCTGAAGGATCACACAGCTGGGGGGTTGGGAAACAATCTAGTGGCGTCTCTGACCCAAATACTTCCAATTCTAGCTCATTAGTCACTCTCATAATGAGGGAGTGGGTTCAGGAAGATCAGTAAAAACCGAATAAGATATGAGTGTTTTGGTTGGAGTGTCAGTTCACCAGAGCACATTGAGTGTTGTGTTCTCTTGTCTGTCTGGATGCAAATGTTTATTATCTGTCTTTTCCTCCTCCATCTCCCGCAGAATCCCCAGGGTGATGATTTAGTGTCTGGCACATAATAGGGACCCAGTAAATACTTAATGATAAATATACAAAGATTCAGTTTAGCTGTTGGAGAAAGTTGGAGGCAAAAGGCAGAATGAGCAGGGTGGGAGGTGGTAAGTCAGAATCAGGGGACCAGAACAGACTCTATAAGAAGTCTGGTTCCTAGACAGCCAACAGGAAATGTTCAGGCAATTCACAATCATCCACTGGCCTTGTGGGAGTAAATTTCCTGGCCTGACTTCTGTTTGTTCAGGGCTGGCCCCAGCTTCAGATCTGTCTCTGCTCCAACACTCATGTACCCATTCCTACAACACGGCAGACACCAAGCTAAGCACCAGCAGGGCTCCCAGACTCAGCTCACCTGTACACATGCCCACACACATACATAGGCACACATCGCTGTAGTGCAGCAGAAGCAAAGTGCCGTGCATGGGGCTATGGTGACCTGACAGGTGTAAGCCAGGCCCTGTGGAGCAGCGGCAGGATGCTGTGCCTTGGCTGACTTGGCCTGCCCACCTGCTCCTCTGGGTCCCTTGCACCTGCTTGCTGGCTTACCTGAGCTTCTGGGCTCTTCTCCAGACCTAAGCACCCGACACAGCTGGCACGCAGGTGCCCTACTTGGCTTTTAGCCCCTCCTGTGTCTGTAGACGCCGCAGTTGAATCCTGTCTTACTCACTTCCTGCTCCATCCTCTGCCACCCAACTGACTTAGATGCTAAATGTTTGTTCTCTGTGTTGGCAGGGCCTGCCCTGTGCAGCAGTGGGCAGGTAAACGTGGGGCTGATCACAGGGAGGCTGGGGACAACAGCAACTCCACACAGCATGACCAGAGCTGCAATGGCATGAGACCTGCAGGGCTCCCCCTCTGCTAACTCACTGTGTCCTTCAGTACCCTATTGAAATGCCCATACATTCTGGGAATGCTGTGAGGTCCTGGAAGCATTACAATTTAAAAAAAAAAAAAAGACTCATCCCTCTACCACCTCAGGCTGCTGGTTTTCCTACAGTGCCCTCCTCTGCCTGCCTCAGGGACTTCACACTTGCTGCTCCTCTGCTGGGGAGATCTGAGTCCCACCCCTTGGTTAACCCTCAGCTCAAAGGCCACCCAGGGATGCGTCCCTGGCCTCTTCTGCAGCACAGGGCCCCCCTGTGATGCTCCCACAGCACCTGCAATTCTCTCATAGCACCTATAATTATCTAGTTATTAGTGAGGCTGCCTCCCAGGTGTGGGTCTCCCCGGCCAGCTTCCTCTATCAAGGACTCATTTATTACAGTGTTTACTCAGCCTCATATGTGGTAATGTATTTAGTAATACAAGTTAGTGAATAGATGGGTGGATGGGTGGGTCGTTAGACAGGTGAGTAGAATGTTGGTTGATTGGTTGGATGGATGGATAGATAGATGGTTAGATGGATAAATTGAGTTTTGTTGATTGGATGGATGGCTGCATGGGTGAGTGGGTGGGTGGATGGATGGATGGACCTGAGCTAAGACAGGTACCAGTTAAGAAACAGATCTGGCAGTCGGGACAGGATGAGATGAGAATGGTGAGTGGGCCACTGTGGTAGAAGAAGGAAAGCTGAGGAGATGAACAAGTCCACTGGGCTTGATCTATGGCTGCAGGATTTGACCTGCTTCTGGGGTAGAGCAACGGGAGCAAGGCAAGGGATAAGCAGGATTCTGGCTGAGGGCCAAGAGACTGGAAATAACAGAACCAGTTTGGAGGTATGACACAAAGAGAATGACTTGGTAAATCCGAGGCAATGACGTAGAACTTCAAATCATTTCTGGCCACTGTGGTAATAGAATAATGCTCCTAGCTGCCCTAAGAAATAAACATACAATTTCAGGGGCTTAACATGACAGAAGTTTTGATTTTATTTAATTTTGTTTTTGTTTGGGTCCCCATGATAGTCTGACACTGGAGTCCCAGTCATGTGACATATGGTGTCATGGTGGTTTAGGTACAAGTTCTTTCCACTCATGGCTCCACACCTCTCACCTCACCACCAAAGTGTGTGAGACCTCTAGACTGTCCTCCAAAGTAAATGGCAGAGCTTATGTACCCCATAAAGCTAAAACTTCAAGGCTCATGTTTGCTCTGATTTCCTTAAGCCCACAGAATGGACAGCCTAGACTATCACTCTGGGTACTCTGCCCAAGCCATGTGCAGACACTGGTGACCAAAGAGTCAGCAGCCTTTTGGAATACACCCAGCACTACCCATTCCATTTCAGGACTGAAGTGATATGTCCTGCACCAGTTGTCAGGTGCTCAGTGATAGCTGTGCTAGTCGCAGCATCCAGCACGGTCTGGGTGGCCCAGAACTCCCCTGCCTTTGTCCCCAGTAATAGTTCTATGGCATCACATTCATCACTCTTGGCTGTGCAGCCTTGTTGTTGTTTCAGAGGTTCTGTGAACGACTTCATATTTTTTCAAACAGATGTTTTTCTACTTAAATTTGCCAGAGTGGTTTTCTGTTGCTTGTAACAAGTCCTCTGGTCTCCCACACCCCCAGCGTGACTGTGCAGATAACAGTTGCTCCAAAGGTGATGAGCACAGAAACTGCAGGGAGGTAGCGGGAAGGGAAGAGGGCTCGGGAGGCCCGGGAGCTGCAGTGGAAGAGGCTGGGCTGGACAGTTGAGAAGTGGCAGATGAGAGAACTCACAAAGGATGCAGAAAAGGAGCCTGATTTCCAGCTCTGCTCCTTACCTACAGGACCCTGCTGGGAAACCAGAATGCAGCCCAACAAAATCATTTGTTTCTTCAAGTCACATTGTCTTTGAGCCAAGATTGTGCTGCTCTCATGATGACCTGGCTTCTCAAAATGGATCCAGGTACACCTGTCACTAAGATGATAATGATGATGCTCACCTGTACGGAATGTAAAGTATGTGACATCAGCGACACCCTCCTAACCAGTGTTCTGTATGACCCCTGGTGATTGCTGCAGGTGGTTCTACCCAGCAGTTGCCATTTTCCTGTGAAGCTGTGAAACTCTGGACTCCTGCTTAACCTAGCTGCCGGTGGCTTCCTGAATTAGGAAGTGGCTCCTGAAGATGACAGGTGACATCTTCCTGCTTGGGAGGCTTCTGATCATGAAGAAGCAGCAGATCCCATGTGCTTGCAGCTCTGGGCTGTGGCTGGGGAGTCCTGTGAGGCTCCTGCCATAGGTGTTTCCTGGTTCTGCCTTGTATCCCTAACCTGTAGTAAATGCCTTTGCGTTGACACTAGCTGGGGTGGGGACACTGATCTACACTCTGTGGCCAAGGAAATGCCTCAGCTTGAACTCAGGCAGGAAGATCACAAGTTCCAGCCTACTCTCCTGGTTACTCCAGGGATGCACACTTGAGAGGGAGGTGATCACTGTCCCCCTCTCGGACAGAGCCTGCTGGACATAGGTCCCACATGAGCATTGTCATCTCCCCACAGAGAGGAGGCTGGTCCCCTGGGAGTTAGCGTTCCGAGAGGGGCTGGCCCTTGTCTTTGACAGCTCCAGCAGAGCAGAAGCCGAGGGCAAAAGTGAATGCCCATACTGCTCGTGGAAGGAGCGTGGCAAGCTGTACTCTGTCCTCCTTTCTCGGTCACCTTGGCCCAGGGTAGCTTCCCTAGCTCCAGGTACTGTGGTTGTGTGTGTGTGTGTGTGTGTGTGTGTGTGTGTGTGTGCACGCGCACGCGTGCACAAATGAAGAGACAGTCCCCTGAGGAATTTGTATAAACACTGGCTTGCCCTTGCAACAACCCTGATGCTTTGATACCTTAGGCCTTGCTGCGTCTGGGGGGACTGCCCTCTCAAAGTGATTGAAATGCAGACCAGCCAGTCCAGAACCATCCCTTCTGACCACCTCTCTGCTGGTCTCTGACTCTCCTTACCCTGTCTCTCCAGGGACACAAGAACCTCCCACAGGAACCCTGCCAGGCGAGGCAAACCTGAACTGTAACTGAAGGATTTCTGGAGACTCATAGCAGGCAGATCTGCAAGTTCAAAACTCTCAGTGTCACAGACCTGTAATCCCAAAACTCTAGGAGGCTGAGGTAGGAGGATCACAAGTTCCAGCCCAGCCTTGGCGACTTAATGAGACTCGGTCCAAGTAAAAAGTGAAAAAGTAAAGGGGATGGGCCAGGCAAGGGATGTAGTTCAGTGTGAAGCTCCTGGGTTCAATCCCCAGTATGAGAAAAAGACAGACAGACGGACACATACGCACGCATGCACACACTGGCAGTGAATCCAGTGTGAATGTGGCATTTGGATGGTAATGATGTGTCCACATAGGTTCAAGATTCATCAGTTATAATAAATGAACCCATCGCAGCCCTGCTGGTGCCCAAATGCCTTATACCAGCACTGGATACTCGATGTGGTAGCGGGGTGGCTGTATGTGCGAGGAGGGCATGGAACAAACTGGAAACTTCTAGCCTGCTGCTGTGAATCTAACACTGCTCTGAAAAAAAAAAAATCTATTTTAAAAAGAAGCCACTGGCCCCCTCAGCCCTCAGTTATCCCATCCCCTTTTGCCCAAGACATAAAGAACTGGTTTTCCTGTTGCTAAGAAAAAGAGGTTGGTTGTTTTTAAAAAGCAATTTTAAGCCAAGCCAGTGGTACAGGTTTGTTATCCCAGCATTCCGTGAAGCTGAGGTGGGAGGATCACAAGGATCACTCAGTCTGGGTAACTTAGTGAGACCCTGAAATAAAATATTAAAAAGTGGGCTGAGGATGTGGCTCCGTGCAAAGGCCTTGGGCTCAATCCCCAGTACTACAAAAAAGTACAGTCTTACTGAGTTAAAGTTTATATACAATAAAATGCACCCATTTTAAGTATGCCAGTTGATGTGGGATTTTTGCTGTTGATTAACTTAGTGGATTTCTCCAGGCATAAATCCCTGAGTAACCACATGCCAGCACCACCGAGACAGAATAGTTTTGTCACCTCAAGGTCCGTGGTCATGGGAAGCCACTGATTTGTTTTCTACACACTTAACATGATTAGTTTTGCCTATATAACAATGTCACAGAGACAGAATCATAGTATGGAGTGTTTTTGTGTCTGTCCTATTGGCATAATGTTTTAAAAATGTATTTACCCACATTTTCACATTTATGTGCCACTGGCGTTTTTTCCTGCCAACCAGGACTCCATGGGTGGGTATGTCGTGTTGCTGACCCATCTGCCGTGCCGGGCTTTTGAACTATCTGCAGCGAGGGGTTATTGGGAATAAAGTCGCTGTGAAATTTGAGCACACTTCCTTACCTAGACATTATTTACTTCTGTTGAGCAGAATTGTAGGGTCAGTGGAATTGTAAGGGTGCAGTGAGTTCATGGTTAACTTTATCAGAAGCTGCCAGACTCTTCTCCAAAGTGAATGTATCACCTGCCACATTCTGCCAGCTGTGTCAGGAGTTCTAGCTGGACCATTCCTCCTCATGAGGGAACAGTCAGCCTTTTTGTTCCTGCCATTCTACAGGGCACGGAGACGCCTGTCTGAGTGATTCTGATCTGCGTACGCTTCCAAGTGAACTCAGAATTTTGAGTTCTGTCGTGTGCTTAAATACCAGCTGCAAAAAGCCTATTTAAACATTTTGCCCATATGAATAAGTTGGGTTACTTGTCTCCTTACTGAGTTCATCGTATACTCTGGATACAGGTCCCTGTCACATACATAGGTTGAGACTTTTTCCTCTTAAAGTCTAGGGTCATCTTCTCAATTTCTTTGCAATGTCCTTTGAATGTTTTAGCTTGAGTGAAGTTCAATTTTATCAATTGTTTTTCCTTTTGGTTATATATGGATTGAACCTAGGACCTTTCAATGAGCTACATCCCCGCCCCTTTTTAATTAGTTTAGTTTTGTTTGAGGCAGGGTCTGGCTAAGTTGCCCAGGCTGACCTTGAACTGTGATCCTGTTGCCTGGGCCTCCCACATAGCTGGGATTACAGGCGTGTGTCACCACACCCAGTGGTATTTTTCTCTTATAGTTTAAGAAATGAGCTGATATTTTTGTGAAGTGATCAGGCTTTCAATATAGGCCCTTAAGGGCTGTTGTAAGATAAACTGAGCAAGTGAGGACTTTTGGTCTCCACAGATAAGGAAATGTGGGTAGGAATTGGGAGCACTCCAGAGAGGAAGAAATGAATCGGAGGGGGCCTCCAAAGGTCAGCACCCTGAGCTAGGGCAGCAGCAGTAACAACAGCAGCAGCTTGTATCTGCAAGTGCTGACCACATTCCAGCAACTTCAAATGTGTTAACTCATGCCGTCCTTAAACCACTCTGTAGAGTCAGCACTATCACCACCCCTATGTTACATACAGGGAAACAGAGTCACGAGAGATTAAGTAGTTGCTCAAGGTTATAAGCCTGCTAAGTAGCACAGCCAATTCTGAGCCCACGAGATAAAGCGCCTACTCATAGTGCTTTTCTGATCTGGCCCAGCAGAGCTCCTGGCAGGTAACAGGGATGGAGGCTGACCAGACCCTATTCAGGGGTCCTATGTGAGTATCCACCTTTCCCTCACCAGAGTGCCCCTGGACTTCTGTGCCAGTGAACCATCCTCACCAAGGAGGAGCTAACCCAAAACTCTGAGACCACCAGGTTCACAGCACCTGTGCAACACAGAAATACAGGTCTCACATCGTGATGGTACATGCTTGTAGTTTTAGCATCCAGGAGACTGAGCAGGAGGATTTTAAATTTGAGGCCAACCTGATCAACACAGAGGTAACTGTCTCAGTAAAACAACCCATCTCCCACCCTCAGCACTCATGCAAAAATTAGGGCAGGGAGAGCAGAGACTCCTAGTTTGGTTTGGTTTTATGAGTCAGCGCCTTACTCAGTACTCCACGCTGGTCCTGAGCTCACTATGTAGCTCAAACTGGCCTCGAACTTGTGGCAACCATTCTGCCTCAGCCTCAAGAGTGCTGTAATTACAGGCATGCACCACCAGACCTTGCTGAGGTCTCTGGTCAGCTTCCTGATGCACCTGCTGGAGTGGCTCAGTCCCTGCTGCAGTACTTCCAGGAGTCACCAGGTGGCACCATGTGGAGGCCTGTGTGTGTTAGAGCCTGCTGGTTTCTGTAAGTAACCAGCCACTATGCCCACACCAGAAGCGTGTCAGATGGTTGCATTGATGTATACCTAACCAAATGGCAGGCCTGTAATCCCAGCACTATGGAAAGTTGAGGCAGGAGGATGTCAAGTTTGAGCCCAGCCTGGGCAAAATAGCAACTTAGCAAGACCGTATCTCAAAAGCAAAAATTCAAATGTGCTTGGGATATAGCTCTGAGCGACTTATCCCTGTCTGTGGAGCGCTGGGCATCAGGTCCTCCTGGGAGACAGTTCACACCTTTTATAAAATTTATAAACTTGGCATAAATCATAACACAGGGTTTTCAGTACATACTCACTTTTCCCTTGAAAAATCCTTCAATAACCTCACATACTTCCTCAAAATGCTCCGCTCTCTGTTTTGTAATAAACCCCTTTATCTATCTGTCTGTCTCGGCCCATGCTGGTCTGGGGCCCTAGGGCAGCCTACCTGAGCCTCTTTATCCTCAGCCATGCCCAGGTAGGTGGCAGGAGTTGAGAGATAATCCTTCACAGACATCAGGATGGGGCCAACAACTCAAGCTGGCTCCTCCACCCACCTGCCACGTCCATACCCCACACATGGGGAAGCTGGAGCTGGGCCTGAGGGACTCCCTTGCCTGTAGTCCTGTGTCAAAGGGGCAGCCACTAGAGCCACAAAGTGCACAGAAGGAGCAGACACATGGTTCCTCTCAGTAGGCAGGAGTCTGTGTACAGGGCTGGCCACCTGGGATGAGTGGTCAGGAGGACACAATGATGGACAGATGAAGGGATGGGCTGTGTCTGCCCCCTCTGTTGGTCTCTGGAATCCCACAGCCTCTCCTGGGGAAGTGGTAGCTCAGATCTCTACAAAGACTTCCCTGACCATTTTTTAAGGATGCACAGGGAGTCAGATCCAGCGCCCTCTGGTTAGGGAGACCAGTGCAGGAGCCAGCTGAATTCCCCTTGGGTGTTAGGAGAATCTGCACAGACCGAGGGGTTGGAGCAGCACTGAGAATGGCCTCGGCACCCAGACAAGGACCAGCTACCTGGACTGTGCTCTGGAAATGTGGCTTTGCCTTCAGGGAGGCTCTTAAAGTACCCAGCTTGGCCAAATGTTGGTCTCTTGTGCCTCCTGGCTATGACTTCCTTTATCAGTGTGATAGTGGGGGTGGCCTGAGAAAAGAGAAGTGGGACTAGAGGATTCTAGAAACCCCGAAGTTTTTGTGGTACTAGGGCAGTAGGGCTGTTGGAACTTTCTGTCAGTAGGAAGGGTGACATATAGCAAGGGTGTCACAGAGCAAGGGTGATAGAGTGTCTTAGTTTCTTTTTCGTTGCTGTGACTCAATAACTGACACACACAATTTTAGGAAAAGGAAAGATTTATTTTAGCTCACAGTTTCAGATGGTCACAGTCCATTCAGGGGCGGCTGGCAGCGGTTGAAGTACATGGCAGAGAGAGAGATGGAGGCAGCTTCTCAGGACATCACAACAGGCAGACAAGTGAGACTTATCAAGATTAATCCAAGTCCCTGTCTTCGTCTCTCCTGCATCTGGGTATCGAAGGTGTGGCCGCTACGCACCCTTAGTCTTAACTCACAAGCCTTTAGTCTTAACTCACATGCCATTAGTCTTAACTCACATGCCCTTAGTCTTAACTCACACGCCCCTAATTCCAACAACTGCAATCCACCCCTCCAGGCCAGATCCCAATCCACCAACATTACATGACTCCACAGACAATCCATAACATTAAAATACATGAGACTTTTGGGGGTCAGTCCAGATCCTAACCACAACATAGAGGATGGGGGTTTCCTTTGAAAACCACCTTGTACTAGACAAATGGATGTCTCTCAAGGGTCCTGGAGAGCAGGGCTTAAAGTCATTCAAACTCAATGTAGGCTCAATTTTTAAAATATTATCATCAGCTAGGCCCAGTAGCACAGTCCTGTAATAACAGAACTTTATGAAGCCGAAGCAGGAGAATCACAAATTTGAGCCCAGCCTGGACAACTTTGTGAGACCTTATCTCAAAATCAAAAATAAAAACGGGCTGGGGTTGTAGTTAAGTGAAAAGACCCTGGGCTTGATCCCTAATACCATAAAAAATAAAATTTTATTGTTACAAAAAATTATGAACCCCATTGTGCCCCTCACCCAACTTCACAGATTTCCAGTGTTTTGCTTATTCATATTTTATCTCCCTCCAATTTGTTTTCGGTAGAGTAGAAACAACTTTAACTTACTTTAGAAGACTACTAAGACCTTACATAAAATCTACGGTAAGAATGAAATTTCGTGGTGCTGGGTGGGATTTGGAGATATTCTGGACCGGCTTTCTCAGGTGGCAGGTGAAAACACATCCAGAGGAGGACTGAGGAGGGAAGCTGGAGCTGACCCTGGCTGGAACCCAGTACCCACAGTCCCCTGTGCTGTGGGTTCTGTAATCATATGTGCCCTGGACCACAATATTTAACTCCCAACGTCTGGGGACACTGTGCAGCTGGTGTGGGTAGGGGCACCATTATGGCTGAGGGCTGACTGTGGGCCACCACCCTATGCATTCTTTAATGTTTTGGGATCTTTAGGGGTAACCCTCAAAACACACCATTGTTGCTATTATTCACCCCAGTTTACAGATAGGAGAGTTGAGGAAATGTCTTCAGTGTCAGAGTACTAGAGCAAGTCCCCAGTCCTGAGCTGAAGAGTGACATTCCCATGGATGGGTTGCTGAGTGAGGAGGAGGATGCCCAGTAACACCATGACTTCGTGCTGTGTGGAGCACTATGCTGTTCACCCAGGCTCTCAGACTGTGTCCCTGTCTGCAGGAGCATGTGGCCACTTGTGTACACAATGTGTATGTTGTGGCAGTTCAAGAGTGGGCGTTGGTGTGTCAATGTCAGTTTGTTAAATACAAACTCCGTAGACGTGAACAAGTCTATTAGTTGTACTAAAGTCAGCTTTGAATTAATGACATCATTGCCATCCAATTCAATCTCTAGTTCATCTCACCATCTTGTGGGTCTTCCTCACACAGCACAGCTCAGAGAAGCTGTCCATGGCCAGACCAATGCTCAAGCCCAACACTGTCACTCCTGGAACTCTCTAGAAACCCGTCCAGCTTGTCATACTTCATTGGTGTTGAGGTGGTTTCAGAGATGCCAAGAATGCACGATTTTCCAGTTGTGATCTATTTGTGGACAAGGTCTTAACAGATTTGACGTCACTCTGTGTGTGTGTGTGTGTGTGTGTGTGTGTGATCACGTGGTAGACACAGCTCCAGTGTGAGATGGAAAGCTGTACCAAAGATGAATGGTGGAGATGGTCCTACCCCAGTGTGAGCGTACTTAATGCCACTGCGTTATTTGTCATTTTGTTGAAAGTACTCAGGACGGCACCCTGGGGCTCGTCTCTCCTGAGCTGTAGCCCACCACTGAGCTGTACCCTCACCTCTTGGAGTGCTAAATTTTGTGCTGTGTATGTTTTGTTAATGCTTTTTCTACTTTATTAAAGCTTGATTAAAACCCAGTTCTAGCCTATCTCTTTGCTATAAATTCCACATCCTGCCAATCAAAGGGTGTGGTTCCTTCAAGCAAACCTCACACAGGCCTCAGTGAGAACTTTGGCTCTCTGCCTGGCAGCATTTACAATTACTATGTTCGCCTTTTGTGAAGATTTGCATAACGGGTGTTCAAACAATGTAGACGTCTGGAGCTGGGGAGAGGTGCTTGCCGGAGGTGCAGGTGGGCAGGAAAAATCCCTGGGGTTTGTTTATTTATTTTTGGCAATGTGCCTTCTACTGTGGTTATTTTTAAAACAATAATTACACCTCCACCATATTTTTCAGTCATCCCTCCTCTACTTCTTGCCCTGTGCTCTGTGCATGGACCTTCTGTCCATTCTGAAGAGCCTCCTCTGGGCCTTCCTCTCTCTTCTGAACTGGGCTTCCATGTCATTTTGTAGTGTGGCATTTCCCATTCTGCAGCGGGATTTTTCTGGTGGCTCCTGTGATGCCCCAGAAAACAGTACAAAAACCTCTACAGAAGTCCCTGAGCCTGCTCAGGCCTGGTGGACAGCTGAGCTGGTGGCTGATTGTCAGTGCTCTGTCCTTTCTTTGCTCCTTGGCATGCTGCCTCTAGCTGGGAAAGGCCCCATGGGGCCCAGTTCCACTTTCTGTCAGCAGGGACTTCTGTTTCTTGGGTTGGGCTGAACCCCTTCCATTTTATTAGGGGGAGTGGAAAGTCCATGGCTCGGCCACAGTTACCTGAAGGTCCTGCTCAGATTGCCTTCCTGCTGGACTTCCCCTTCATGATATGTGGGAAGAGGTACATTTTTCTTTTGCATATTTGAATAAAGTTCAACAGAATAACAGCTACAGTCTCAGCTTTTATGCAGCTTGACATTTGCAAAATACTCAATGTCCCGGTGGCGGTAAAGGTAGAATCCAGCCAACACTTAATGATGAACTTTGCATGTGCCGGTGGTGGCAATAGGTCTTCTGCGGGGGTCAGGATAAACAGACTGTCCTCTCCCTTGGAAGGCTGCTAGCCCAGACCTCCTAGCCCATACACGGGTGCCCTCCAGCTGGGGATTAGAGGAGTCTTCACTTAGCTGGGAATTGATGATGGTGGTGATTTGGAGACACAGGGTTGAAAGAGAAAAGACATGTTAGCCAGAGAGAACAGAGGACATGTTGTGGGCTACAGGAACACACCTGGGCAGCATCAGGCCAGGCACCGTAGGGGACTCAGGTTAGAGTGGCTGGAAGATAACCCAGAATATGAAAAGTTCCATTCATTCCAGTTGTAGGGAACTAGGGAGGATTAAAAGCCATGAGCAAAAGGAGCAAGGACCAGAGAGAAGGGACAAGCCACCCTGGTCTCACAGCTGCACATGGGTCATGAAGGACAATTCATGACATGGTGACCTGCTACCCTCAGGTGGCCTGCCTTATGTGGGACCACCCAGAATGCTACCCTCCTTCCAGTCTTCCCTCCCCGGGTCCTTTCCCCATCCTGGGTCCTTTTCTCTCTGTCCTAGTTAAAATGTCCAACTGCCAGGCTGGCTGTGACACTGCCCCCCTCCCTCCTCAGCTATCTCTCCATTCATAGCCTGTGGCTCTGTCCTGAGAACCACAGGGCAGCTGGGGTTCCTGCCTACTTACTGAGCTTGAGGGACTTCGTGGAGGCAACTGTCCTTAGATAAACCCAGCTCTGAGCACAGACTGTCTCTTCGGGCCACTGTTTTTTCCTGACAGGGATTGGGGTTGACTAGCCTGCCTCTAGTTGAGTTTTCTTTCTTTTTCTTCCTTTCTTTTGAGCAACACTGGGAATGGACCCCAGGGTCTTTGCACTGAGCTACATTCCCAAGGCACTCCCCCCTTTATTTTTAATTTTGAGACAGGATCTTGCTTAGCCACTAATTTGCCCAGGCTGGGCTTGAACTTGTGATTCTCCTCACCCAGCATCCCAGAGTGCTAGGATTACAGGTGTGTGCCAGCATATCCAGCTTCTAGTGAGTTTTCCAAATATCAAGACTTGGCACCACAGGACCAAGGGAGAGGGTGGGGACATGCAGATGTCTACTTGGACCCCTTATTCTGCCACTTTGTGTCTGATTGTGTTACTCTGGGGACTGCTTGGCCAGAGCTCTGAAGTAGGCAATTCTGCCAGGAACAGGTGGTGAGAGAGCAAACCAGGGCTGGGGGATCTCTTGAGCCATCTCCTCTGAAGAGTGAAGAGCCCAGGAAGCTTCAGCTTCCACCTTTGGGTAAAAGAGAAGTGACATTGGTTGTGTTGTCCTCAGGTCAGGTATTTTGTCCTGGATGCTCACTGGGCTGGTCCCAGGGTTCTGCTGTCCTGTGTCCATCAGAACGTGCACTTTCTGTCTGTGGCAGAGCTGACCAGAGCCCTGCTAATGAGAAGCATCTAGGCACCCCAGGCATCAGAAGCAGGTGCCTGTTACATGTCAGCTTATGGGAAACTGTAAGATTGCTGTTGGGCTGGTTGGTTGTGACACTGGGAACCAATCCAGGGCCTTCACACTGAGCTTCATGCTCACCCCTGTGACCATGTCTGACACACTTGGGTTTGAATGGTAGCTTGTTACAACATAGTACAGAACTGGAGTCTACCTGTGTCACTATACCTACTTGCATAGCACAGAGAAAGCACGTGGGTTGGTAACCCACAGTCATCACAATGGTGAGTACGAAGCACATTGGAAACGGTCTACTTCACTGTTGGGACGATGCAAACTCTTCCCCTTGTAATGCCAACTTGGACACAAGCCAGGACTTCATACTGCTCAGTCAAAACTTCTGGACAGGACATGACAGTCACCTCGGTCAGGGCACAGGCACATTCTTGGGCAATGGAGCCCAAGATCTGCAAGGCATGCTATACCACTAAGCGACATCCCCAGTCCCTGGGTTATAGGTCCAAGATCAGTGTAACAAGTCTGGAGAACTGTTTTCCATCACCACCTTTGCCCAGTCAGCCTGCCCACCTCAGCCCACACTGGCCTCGGTTCACATATGTGCATTCCCAGCACCTTAGAATGTGGCCTGAAGCCAGACTCAGGCCATGGTGTGGGTACAGTACTGTCTCTGAAGCTGCTGTGGTGGTGGTCTCTTCTAATCCTCTACAGATCCATGGACCACCTATAATAGGGTACTATTTCTCCTGGACTGAAAACTTTTCAGGTCAAGAATACATTATTTTATTTATTGCTGCAGTTAAACCAAGGGCCCCATGTGTGCTGGGCAAGAACTCTTCCACTGAGCTATACCCCAGCCCAGGGATAGTATCTCGAGCACTTGACATAGTCTTTGGCACATGGCAGCTACCACCTTAGTGCATCTTGAGGAGTGAATAGGCACACACATGGCTTCCTCATCCCTCTCTCTATAGTCCCCCTGCTCAGAGCTGACTGGGTGGACTCAAGTTTGAGCAAAAGCCTACCTGTAGATGGAGCAGCTCAGAGGATGGCTGGGGGACAGGATAGAAGCTCCTGGAAGGTAAGGGCAGCTCCAGAGTTAGTTTATTCTGGCTCACAACAGCTAGTAACTGGTCTGGGAAGACCAGGGCTACCTCCGAGCCTCAGTGTAATGAAGGATGGCCCCCCTCCCAGGAATTTTTATGGTTTGAGGCCCTGGGATCTATGATTCCAGTGGTTTCATCCTGAAAGTACCCCCTTACCAGCTTGGCACTTTGTCATTTCCTCTGATCCCCATGAGCAGGACACTAGAATGTTAATTCATGAGGACGTGCTGTTTGTTCCCACTGCCACAGGCAAGGTACAGGGACTGAATTTCCCCACCACTGCAAGCTTGTGACTGTCAAGTCAAACTCATCTAGGAGGAGGAAGTGGCCTCTTTCTCTATCTCTTTCTCTCTGAAACAGTTGAACTTTCTCTTTCACACAGCCTACGTCCGAAAGTAATTAGGAGGAAGGATTCTCGGCAGTGATGCAAACAGAAATTCCGCCAGACTCAATCTCCCAGTCTGGTTCATACCCTGCCTGGGTCAGAGTACACAGGGCTGTCCTCCTATACAGCCCCAGGTGAGCCACCCAGACTGCCGTCGGCCCAAGATGATCGACCTGGAGTTCAGGGACACGCACACGCTGGCCCAGGACTACCTGCTCCATGTGCTGCAGGTGCCCCGGCCTGGCTCCCGCCCCAGCAGGACGTCCAGGGTGCTGCAAGATGTTGCCTTCTCTGTCCAGAAGGAGGTTGAAGAGACGTTGAAGCCATGCCTGGACACCATCAACGTGGTGTCTGTGGACACAGCCCGGACAGTGTTCAACCAGGTGATGGAGAAGGAGTTCGAGGACGGGGTCATCAACTGGGGCAGGATAGTGACTATCTTTGCCTTCGGTGGGGTCTTGCTGAAGAAGCTTCCACAGGAGCATGTCACTCCCGACACAGGCACCTCCAGGGAAGTTTCCTACTTTGTGGCTGAATTCATCATGAGCCATACAGCAGACTGGATCCGGCAGAATGGAGGCTGGGTACGTAGCCTGGGAGCTCTTTTCACGTCTTTGACCTATAGAATAGGAATTGACAGTTTCCTTGCTAATTAATATAGCGATGACAAGACACCTGCAGAGGATTTTATTTTCCTTGGGTGCTTTTAAGGCGTTTCTGATTTTTAAATTAAAAAAAAAATTCAGGCTCATTTTTAGTGAGGCGTGGAACTTAGTCGTTGGAAAACACTCATGTATCCAGTGTCCAGCATGTGTCCAGCAAGTCATGTGGAAGTTTGGGTACCACTGAGGCAGCCTCCCTGGGCAGCTCCAGGGCAGGCATTCTGGTTCTTACTTCTGGCTGACCATGTAGAATTAGCACACAGAGAGCTGGTATATGACACTGTTACTGGCAGGTATTTGTTATGTCTCAAAAATAGGTATACATTTTTGTAAGTTCATTACTTACAAATTGACTTTTTTTTTCAGTTTTCTAGTATAACAAAGGCTGGGCTATTAAAACGTATTAATTAACAAAAAACACAAGACAGTGTGTCATAGGATGACCCTCTTTTTCCAAGAATTTTGAAATAAAAATTCAGGTTATTATCAGTGCCTCAGACAAGGCCACGTAAGGGATCTGTAGGAACTCCCATTGGTAAGAAGCCCTCCGAGGCCAACGTAATGTACATGAGTGCCTTCAGATCGCAGGACACGTATTATTTATTTAAAATAGCAACAGGGCCCCAGATCTCTCTCCAACTCCTACCTCTAGACAGCTCTTCTTTCATTATTCTCCATCATTTTCCATGCAAAAACATATCCATGGAAAATGCACATAGCACTTCCCTCTCTCTCTCTCTCTCTCTTTTTTCCTCCCTTGGTCTTAGCCACCTGCGTTCCACTAATGCCGCTGCTTCAGCCCTAGAGCAGCTGAGACTGCAGGGGCGTGGCACCATGCAGCTGACTGATGATGCTCTTCCTTCTGTTCGTGTGTGTGTGTGTGTGTGTGTGTGTGTGTGTGTGTGTGTGCTGGGACTGAGCCCAAAGTATTGTGCTACACCCACACTCTACCCCTGAACTATATCCATAGCTCCATAATACTTTATTACTTTTTTAATATGTACTTATTTTGCGATTTTTTTCAATCAAAGCAATTTAAAACTATATATATATATATATATATTTTTTTTTTTCTTTTGCAGTACTCCATTACCTTCTGTAGTGCAATAGCTGGCCATGTGTAACTGGTAGATGTTTAGGTTTTGTCCAGGGCTTTGAAAGGCATCTTCATGCACCTTTTCTTCTGCGTCTGGGAGTGTTTTCTAGGCAGTTAGGGCTATAGAATTACTGGGTCATGGTGTGTGTCCATTTTGGAACTTGTTAGTTCCTTGTCCTTCAGAGTGCTCCTGCCCAGTCACACCCCCTGCAGCAGCTTGTCAGCGCACCCAGGGGTCCCACACCAGTAGGCTAGGGTAAGTGGTAGCATGATTTCTCCAATTTGTTGAATTAAAAATGTATACCTTATTTACCTTGTGTTAGTCCTCGTTACCTGACAATGAGTCAGGCTAAGCACATTTTCATGTTGAGCATCTTTTGTTTACTGATCATTTGTATTTTTTGTTCATTTTTATAGTACTAGAGGTTGAAATCAGGGCCTTCATGATGAGATATATCCCAGTCTTTTTTTTTTTTTAATGTTTTATTTTGAGGCATGGTCTCAGTCCCTAAGTTGCCTAGGCTGGGCTTGAACTCAGAGTCCTCCTGCGTTGGCCTCCCAAAGTACTGGAATTAAAAACATGTGACACTGGGCCTGGATGGTCACTTGTAATTCTTTTTCATGGAATTGCCTATTTATAACCTTTACCTATATTCTTATCATTTTAATTTTTAGTAATTTATAGGATTTCTTTGTATGTCATACATAAAAATTATTTCTATGTGTAGCAGATTTCTTCTAGCTTGTTGATATTCTTAAAACTATACTTTTCTCATCATTATAAAATTTTAAAAGTTGATGTAAGCCAGGTGCATATACTTGTAATCTGAGCCACCTGGGCAGCTGAGGCAGAAAGATATCAGGTACAAGACGAGCCTGGGAAACTCAGTGAAATTCTGTCTCAAAAAAATAGATAAGTAAAAAGATCTGAGGATGTAACTCAGTACAAAGGCACTGGGCTTGATCCAAAGCACCATTTTTAAGAAATGCAGTCAAATATACTAATCAGTCTTTTACTTATGCCACTTCCGTTCTGAAGCCTTCTTGCCTTATGATGGTTTTTACTGGAACTTGTGTTTCTCAACCTTACTCTTCTTCCTGGAACTTGTCTGTCAGAAACAGATGACTGAATGCTGGGTGAGGCCTGGTCATGTTTTCCTCCATATTACTGGGGAAGCTGTTCTGAGGACTCAGCAGAATTTTAGCCCCACTGTGTTGACTACATGGAGAAGTGACTGTTCTGGACCTGAGAATGACCAGTGGGGCTCTGCAAGTGGGGACTCTTGCTCCCCCAGCCCAGCAAAGAGCTAAGATACGCAGACAGTGAAGGACAGGACACACAGACAGCAAAGGCCAGGGCACACTGACAGTGAAGGCTGGGTGCCACAGTAATAACATAACTTAAATGTAACTTAGACATGATAAGATTCATGCACACCTGGAATTCATGAATGCGGTATGAGGTAGTCGGTAGGATTTCTAGACAGACACTCTCTTTTGGACTCCAGGTGTCAGTACAGTGTGGCTAAGGAACCCATGTCACATGGAGGCGTGGTCCAGGCTCTGTGGCCCGTATACTTGGTCCTTGTTGAGCCTGTGCAGGATCAAGCTCATACCTGGCTGAGGCTGCAGGCGTGCCAAAATCCTCTTAGCAAGTAACTTCTCAGTCCAGTGCTCTGCCCCCAGCTCGCACAAGCCCCGACGTCAGCTCTGTTTATTCTAGGCTGTGCTCTTGGGTCAGTACATACAGCATCCCTTCTTTTTCTAGTCCTGTTGCTTTCTTGTGGTCCTGAGGGTCAAGAAAGCCCAGAACCTTCACATTGAGCTGCATCCCCAGCTCATTTTCATTTTTTATTTTTGAGACAATGCCTCGCTAAGTCACTAAGTTGCCCAGGCTGCGCTTGAACTTGTGATCCTCTTGCCTCAACCTCCCAGAGTACTGGGATTGCAAGAGTGTGCCACCAGGGTCAGCTTTTCCATCGCCAGTGCCCCAGGAGATCTCATGGCTCACTCCCAGAAGTGTGGGAAAGGACCCTGGGCCTCAATCTGGCTCCTTGGAAGCAAGGCTGTGACTAATTAGCAGTGTGCCCTGGGCAGGACGAGCGTGCGTAAGGGACGCAGGCCCTCCATTCACAGCCTTCTGGGATACAGAGTCTGCTGAATGAGTTCGCTCATGAATGACTGGTCTCGTGGGAGATGTGGGTCACATGTCATGTTAGTAGGGTTGGTGCCTGGACACAGCCAGAGAGAAAGAGACATTGCACAACTTTATAAGTGAGCACTAGTGTCTGACTTTTATCCTCTGGAAAAACTTTCAAACAGCACAGCTCCTGAGACATACAGCCTATCATCTCATTAAATTTCATTTTATTTTGCTTTTCAAGGCAGGGTCGCACTCTGTAGTTCATGCTGGTTCTGAACTTGCTATGTAGCTCAGGCTGGCCTCGAACTCTTGGCAATCCTTCTATCTCAGCCTCCTGAGTGCTGCTATTACAGTCTTGTGCCTCCATGCCCAGCCTGAGGTACTTTTCTTCCAGTCCTTCGTTAAGTTTTTGTTGTTGCTGCTTTTTTGTTCTTCGTCTTTTTTGAAACAGGGTGGTCTTGAACTCACTAGGTAGTCCAGGTTGGCCTTTAACACATGGCAGTCCTCCTGCCTCAGCCTCCTGAGTGCTGGGATTGCAGGCATGCGCCACCATGCCCAGTTTATGTGGTGCTGGGGAATCAAACTCAGGGCCTTGGGCTTGCTAGGTAAGCGCTTTAACTGCCGTGCTATTTCTCCAGTCCCTCGTTAAGTTTTCAAAGTATACAGGACTTCAAGAACACATTCAAGCTTGCTTCAATGTGTCATGGGACCTTGTGTGTGTGTGGGCGGGGGGGGGGGGAGGAACTGGGGACTTCTCAGACACACTTGGGTAGGAACCATGGCATGGAACTGTGTGCAGTAGGGGTGCTGGGGACTTCACAGACATACGTGGGTTGCAGCCTCAGCATAGGTCCTTGTGCAGCAGAGATTCTGAGTCTGATTCAAAGAGATGTGGGTTCTGTCTGGCTCCAGTGCCCTGTCTGGGTGACAGGAATGGATGATGTAACTTCCCCACGGCTTCCTGTTCTCCTAACCTCGGTACATCCTACCCTGCCTCCTGGCTGACTAAGAACTCATGGCTGAAGCTATGCACAGCACCTGGGGCAGCTTGTTCATGTTTACTATTATTTTCCCTTATCCCCTCTGCTAATTTGAGGTGATAAAGTTGGTTGTTTTCTCATAAGATCTGGTAGAAGACAGTGTCATTTTCCTGATGTCTTTAGCATTAAAAGGAGAAGGTGAATCTTAAATCCCCTGGAATGTGAAAAGTAGCTGCTCACAGGTTCCTATAGTCCATCTACTGGGGAGGCTGAGGCAGGAGGGTCACTTGAGCCATGTGTTCAACCAAGCTTGGTCAATATAATGAGACCCCATTTCAGAGAAGAGGAAAAGAAAGAAAAGAGGGGGAAAATGGAAGATGGAAAGACAGAGTAAAATAAAGAAAACCTTTATTTAGAGCTTGGGATGAAAATCACACCTCTCAGTGTGAAACCCACCCACCCCGTGAGCTAGTGGCTTTGCCACCCTGGGATGCAGCTGCTCCTCTGCTCTTGAGGAGGAGCCGCACTCACGGCGACGCCTCTCTATACCCGGTTCTCAGCACAGGCCCACCATGGTGTGGACACAATCAGCAAATATGTGTGGGTGGAAAGACGGAAAACGCAATGCTGAAACTGGGGGTCTAAATCCTGACTTGCGTCACTCACTAGGGTGCAATCTTGGATGAGTTTCCGAAGTACCCAAGACTCAGATTCCTTACACGGTGTGGATCATAACAAGGTGTGGTATGATATAATTTCGCATAATGACATACACACCATAGTCAGTAAAGGCAACAGCTGCCTGGGAAAGGAAGGGATGCGCATCTGGCAGAAATGCTCTATGAGCTATCAAGTATAGCAACCCCGGGGTTAGGTGGGAAATTCCAAGAGGTTTAAATATATAATTCTTAAATACCAAAAGAAAGTCCCTTTGAAAGTAGGAATGTACAGGGTTGGTGCTTTCCAGACAACCAGAACGTTAGGGTTTGGGTCAGAGGACCCAACTAAGACAGGAGGTCCCCCCTCCACGTCCCCTGTTCTCCTTTCCCACCTCTGAACTTTCAATTCTTCTGTCTCCGCCTCTTGAATATCTGGAATTACAGGCGTATACCACTCTGCCTGGCTCAGACTTAGGTTTTTAAAAGTATAGGTTAGCTCAATAAACTGTATACTATGTTTAATTAATTTGTAGTCTGTACTTAACAAAACATCTTCGCTGAAAATGACTCCCCCCTCCATGCCCTCTTAATTTTAACAAATGAGGAAGCTGAGGCATAGAAAAAAATAAGCTACCTAAGGTTTCCCAACTTGTCAGTGCCTGGCCCTGGATTGGGGTGCAAATATTCTATTTTGCTCCACTCCATGCCTTCCAGAGAAGCCCAGAAGGATCAGAAAATAGTTGAAATAGTGGTATACAGGCTGGTGTAGCAGCAAACATTTGCTCTGCATCTTGGATTCCAGGATCGCAGGATCGGGGATCCTGGATGCCTCCAGGGAGCTCCGAGCCCAGCGGACTGACACCAGAAAATGATCCTAACGTGTCTCTGCAAGGGTCATGCACCATCCTGGGCACATCATGGGCCCGGTGAGTCACCAGGTCAGGGACACTTCATGGGCAGGATGCTGCTCTTGTCTACGTGCTGAGAGTGGGGTCAGCTAGGGGGACACGTGTCTGATTGGACAGAAGGATGACTCTTCTCTGCTTCCTCTTGGCATCCTGCCTCTCATACCCCAGTTTCCTGTCATATAGACGTTGCCTTGCTCTCCCAGAATTTTCATTAACCCTATGTTTGGGAAGTATAATGAGGTCCTCTAAAATGATTTTTTTACCTGGCATTCTAGGAGCTGAGCCAGGAGGATTGCAAGTTCAAGCCCAGCCTGGGCAACATAGCAACTGAGAGAGACTCTGTATCAAATATAAATAAATAAATAGTAATTTAGAAGTAGAATGCTTTGGGTTCAATCCTCAGTACCACAAGAAAAAAAGATTTTTTTTTTTTTTTTTTACTATAACAATGATCATTTTCTAGTAGGCTTAAGCAATCACCATATCTTTTATATGCATTCAGCTTCTAAAGTAAAGAGTATGAACCAAGGGAAAAAACAAAAAAATTAGCTATAGAAAGATGAAAAAAATTGAAAATAAATTCATAAGAAAAACAGAGTAAGAAAGCCACTGAAAGAGAAACACAAATCATTAACAGGTATAAGGGAAAAAGCTTAATATTACTGGCAGGTAAAGAAGTTTATTTATATTTTCATGCTTATTGCTTTTTTTTTTGGAGGCAGGGTCTCATTTTGTAATCCAGACTGGTCCTGAGCTCACTATGTAGCCCAACCTGGCCTTGAACTCCCAACAATCTTCCTGCCTCAGCCTCTCAAGTGCTGGGATTAGAGATCTTACTGCTTTTTAACCTTACTAAAACAGCCTTTTTAAGAGTATGTGAAAGCCCTGGACTTTGTTTTTGAATGCTGTAACACAGTGCGTGACTTTGCTCCATTGCTAAGTCCCCAGATGGAAGATGTACTCCTATCTGCATAGTGGGGTCATTACACACAGATCATCCAAACCAGGCCATGGTTAGAGATATGTCTTGGACAGTCTTCTAAGACTGGGAGACAGCAGGGGACATACACCGTGGTCACTCGGGGGGACATTATTCTTGGAGGGACAAACCAGAAGCAACACTGATGACCAGTGTATGGGCACTGTTTAAGTAAATGATACTTTCTTACAATGCATAGAATGTTCCGTAGACGCTAGAAATATTTCCTGGAATACATGAGGCAACAGAGAAAATGCTTAAAATGTAATGAAAAATGTTTATGCATACCCCAGCTGCAGGTAATTCCTGTGACTATCTGAGGGTGGCGGAGTGGTTTTGTTGTCCTCTTACAAAAATTTTTTTAAGATATGTTGTTTCTAAATGTTCCCTTTAATGACAGTTTGTATCTTAAGATCATTACATGAAATGAAATATACAAATAAAGACTCAAAACACTGTTGGCAGAATATTTGGAATGCTCAGGTCTGCTGATTTCTGGGCTCTGTGACCATTTGTTAAATTGAGACACTGTGGATCCAAAAAGCCTAAGGCATAAAATAATATACTGCACTTCTGTGTTCCCTCCAAAACCCATGGAGAAGGTTAATTGCCACTGTGATGCTGTGAAGAGGTGGGACCTTTTAAGAGCTGACTGTGAGGTGGGCATGGTGGGGCACACTGTAGTCCCAACTGCTCAGGAGGCCTGAGGCAGGAAAATCACAAGCTCAAGATCAACCTGGGCTGCTTAGCAAGATTCCGAGAGTCCATCTCAAAATAAAATGAAAAAGACTGGGAGTCTAGCTCAGTGCTCCCTCAGTCCAATCTCCAGTATAAACAAAAGAAAACAAAACAAAGCAATGTCTAGTCTCAAAGAGAGTGAATTCTGGTAGAAACAATCAACATTTGCATAGGCCCAAATGCATTGGTTTAGTTTGGATTTCTTATGAGTTCTTACAACTCTCAGGATAATAGTATAAATCTACATGCATATTTCAATGCTAGATGATTGAAAGAGAAGGAGGAAAATACAGACTTTCTCCCATAGATCTCTGCTGGCTGCCACAAGCCACAGTTGCCACTAAGCAGATGCAATGTGGTAAATTTGAATTAGGATGAAGTACTAAATACTCATTGGATTTTGAAGATTTTGTATAAAGGACGAAATATCTCACTGATCTCAGTGTCCTTAGAAATTTTATTTTATTTTATTCTTTAATAGTCTGCCTTGTGGCATAAATGAATCTCATTGATTTTTTAAAAGTTTTTAATTTGCATATCACATCTTGATCCTACTTCCTTCCCTTTTCCCTTCCTGCCTCTTCAACTCTAACACTCTCTTTCTTTCTCTACAGTCTATTGTCTTACTTTTTCCCTCTCTCTTCTACATTTTTTAATGGCTTGTTTTTCTCATATTAGAGAAAACATATGGTATTTAACTGGTGCCTGATTCATTCTGCTAAGCGTAGTACTTTATTGTGTAACTATACCACATCTTCCTTTTCTGCTCATCTGTTGATGGGCATATTGGTTGCTTCCAAGATTTGGTTATTTTAGTGCTGCTATATACATGAGTATGATGACTTGAATTCTTTTGGGAAGATCCTCAGAAGAAGTATACCTGGGTCAAATAAGATAATCTCTTTTCAGTTTTTTGAGGAATATCCATACAGCTTTCCATAACAGTGGTACCAGTTTACAGTCCCACCAACAATGTTGAAAGGCTCCTTTTCCTTACAACCTCACAGACATTTGTTGTTTTTTAAGTTTTTGATACCAACTATTCTGACTGGCATTAGATGGAACCTCGGTGCTGTTTTCATTTGCATTCCTCTGATGGCTAAAGATGCTGAATATTTTTTTCATGTATTTATTGGCCATTTGGATTTCTTCTGGGTATTTTTAAGTACTATTTTAATGTGTCAAATACATCATTAAATCATGTATACCTTAAATTATTCTTGCTTATTTTATTTTACTTAACATGTGAAAAAAATAAAAAGCAAAAACTTCATGTAGTTCAGATGACGTTTTGGTGAGATGCTGCTGCTGGCGAGGGTTCTGAACATGGAGGTGGAGAGCAGTTTTGAAGATGAGCCAGTACAAATTGTGAAAGTCCAGAGAAGATGTATGTTTACCTTAGATAAGCAAAAGCTTCTCTCTTTTTGTTCTAGCAAACTTGACTTGACCAATCCGAAAGATCTTAAATGTAATCTCTTCTAGGAAAACGGCTTTGTGAAGAAATTTGAGTCCAGATCCAGCTGGCAGATGCTCCTGGAGTTGGCAGCCCAAGTCTGCAAGACACTGTCCCTCTTGAAGCATTTCTATTGACCTGAGTGGACACTGCGTCAAGGAGAACTATTGCCCACCTGGGCCACATCACTTTCAGAGACATGAGGAGAAGAGAAGCTTCATTTCAAAGCTTCAGGTTTCAGGGGTACAGCTGGGACATTTGTTTATTTTTATAAATAAAATATACATATTTGCCTCTATGTGTTACTTGTGCCCCAGGTTTTGTTGTTGTTATTATTCGTTTGTTTGTTTTTGAGACAGGGTCTCTGTAGTCCAGGCTGGTCCTAAACTCACTACGGAGTGAAGGCTGGCTTTGGACACGTGACACTCTTCCTGCCTTAGGCTTTGAGATGCTGGGATTACAGGTGTGTATTACTACTTCCAGCTTACTTAGTGCTGGAAAATTGAACCTGGGGCCTTGGGCTTGTTAGGTAAGTGCTCTAACCACTGAACTACTCCCCCTAGTAGTTAAGCCTGTTTAGAATGTAAACAAAAGGACAAAGCTCAGTGTGGGAGACAGTTGCAGGAAAGGCTAATGGCCAGGAATGTAGTGTCTTTTCTGTCTGTAGTAGACTCCTTTGTAAGGGCATGTGTGTCCATCCCTCCATCCCAAAGTTGCCTTATGTCACCACACCAGAACATATAGGGGCCAAGGCCTGCTGCTTGCCTCATCCTGGTCTCTCTGTACCCCCAGTGCCCCTGGCTGCTCAAATTGTTCCACTAACACTCCACATCTTCACTCTCTGGCTTATAGTGTAGATACAGTAACTAGATGTGCAATATTGGGACCCAGAAAAGGATACTCCAAAGTGAAGGTCTCAGAAGCAGTTTTTCTCTTCCCTTCTCCTGCCCTTCTATATTTACCATTCATCCCCTTCTTAGGCATGGAAATAGAACTCATCTTCCCCGAGGGAATTCGCAGAAACCAGGATACCTGTTCCCCAAAGCTAGCTGTAAAACCTAAAAATACTGCTCTACCTTCCCTTAATCATTCAGTGCAAGAGTTGGCCATAAAGAAACTCAGTGACCTAGCTTGTGTGATTGAGAGTCATAAGATCCCACCTCTATTCCAGAGGGGTCTGGTCCCACACCAGGAAGGAAGGAAGGAAGGAAGGAAGGAAGGAAGGAAGGAAGGAAGGACTGACTCAGGCATCCTGTCAGCTCCTCTGCGACCAAGTCTAAGAGCCCCATTGGCAGCTTCCACTACCTCTCTGGGATTCTCTGCCTATCTCTGCTGAATTTTGTTAATTGCCGCTGACCTCTACCAGTCTCTGGAACTCTTCAGGGCTGACAACCCTTCTCAGTGTGCCCTGCCATGCCCACACCTCTTGAGTAGGCCTACAGGAACCCTTGAGTGGTCTTCACTGGAACCTCCTGTACCCTTGTGGGTGAACACTCCTTGGCTGACTTGAGCAGTGTGAGAAGCTGCTTCTACAGAGCATGAGCAGACTAGGCATTCACAGTTTTGCGAATAACATGGTTTTGTCTGAGAGCTCTCAGAGTCATGGTGGTAGAGGAGCAGGATGGGTCATCAGAAGCTACCACAGAATCAGATCATCAAGAACAAGTCCAGTTTCAAGCCCAGTATAGTCAAGAAGCAGATGTTGCTGGAGCCACAGGGTGTCTAAGACACCTTAACCCCCTACTATCAATTCAGAAACTTCTGGAACAGTGGCTGCTTGAGTGACAGCTCCCATGTCTCTGAGGAAATGGCTGAAATTGTGACTGTGACAGGTTTTGTGGTGCTGGTGATCAGACATGGCAGGTTCATGCACGTTAGGCATGTGGGCCATACCCTAGCCCTTGGGAAGTCCTTTTTTTTGTTTTTTGTTTTGTTTTGTTTTGTTTTTCAGCTCCGTAGTCCAAAGTCTGGTTCTGGACTCACTATGTAGCTCAGGCTCGTCTTGAACTGGTCAATCCTCCTTCCTTAGGCTCCCAAGTGCTAGGATAACAGGAATCTGCTACCACACCCAGCTTATGTGGTGCTGGGGTATTGAACCCAGGGCCTTGTGCTTGCTAGGCAAGTGCTTTAATTGCTGAGCTATGATCCCAACCCCTTGAGGAGTGTTAGTCAGGCCACCTGTGGGTCATGGATTGTTGGGGCTAGGGGACTTCGGGAATATCCGTGGTGGCCTTTCCTCCATCTCTGACTTGTTAGGGCAGTGTCCTACTCCTCAGTGAAGTGGCAGCAGCAAAGGTAGCAGGGTGGGAAATGTGTCATTGTCACATGAACCCTGTTCCTGTTGACATGGCATAGAGGACTTCAAAGTTACTCAGAGTGTCAGAGACCTGAGGGACAGTCTTTGGGGCTGCCCGGGGAGGTTGACGAGTGAGGACAATGTGTTGGCTGCCTCTCTCTTCCCCCTCCATGAGGAAAGGACACAACCTGCTTTTTTTTCTATCTTCAGGCCAAAAAAAAAAAAAAAAGAATCAGCATACACAGGCCTTTCCGGATCCCCATGGTCTACTGCTGTTAGACCACATCCCTTCTGTTCAGTCCTAGCCTTTACTGAACCTAAGCCTGTGTTCACTGGGGTCTTTCGGTCTTCAGCCTGAAGACTCCTACGCCGTGTAAAGCTGTCATCAAAGAACTCTGCTGTGCTTTTTCTTGCTCAGCTGGCTCTTGTTATAGAGTGCTGGCCACGGACCTTCCTGATAGATGGGAAAGGACCTCCCTTTCCTCCCCAACAGCCAGAAACTGGAATCATTTGAACAAAACCAGGTAAATGATTCAATGGTGAGTCTTTGTTAAACTTATTTTTATAAACATTCACAGAGGCCCTGCATTCTGATTTTTTTTTTTCACATATCTCAATGTTTACCTATGTTCTAGGTCAGCAAATCTGATGAATCCCTGTCCGCAACATTACCTCTGCCCCTGGAGGCTTGCATCTCCTTTCACAGAAAGCTGTTTATGGGACAAATAAGGAAACCAGGCCCATCACTCCCACCAGGCCATTGCATCCAACAGGGTAGTCAGTTATTTAATGAGTTAGCTGGGAGATTCCTAATGGTGAGAAAGGATCACTGGGGAGAATTTGTCACCCTTGGCTATCTTCACTTATAATGAAATCACATGTGAGATGCAACTACTTCAACCAGAGGGTTCTGTATCCACTGAGGCAGGGAAGGATTCTCTACTTCTTTTATGTCTTCCTGCCGAAGGCTTCCTTGGTTCTGCACATGCTTTTCATTTTAGTTTATGTTTGTGTTCTTTGGAGCCGGATGGTGGGACCAAATAGTCACAGAGTGTCTTTGGAAGGACTAGACTCTACCTGAAACATGTTTACACAGGAAACTATGTCATCTGTCTCTGACAACACAGTTACCTCTTTAGCAGCATGGTATTGGGAAATCAGCGATATTTTCTGTTTTGGTCCATGACCTGGTCTTGCAGATATATTTTTCTGTATTCTACTCATTAATTTGCTTTTGAAAAAAATTTCTATAAACCACTACTCTTTCCTCATTGCATACATAAAAGTCAAATTGAAACTGACCATGGATGTAAATATATATTAAACTACAACTGCTAGGAGAAAATACAGGAGATAGGGAAAAGGATGGTTAGAACACAAAGAGCCGGAACAATAATGGAAAAAACAGACATTTAGAATTCAAGAATATTAAAATCTCACTCTTTAAAATTCACCATTAAAAATAATAAAGAGAAAAATAAAAGTCACCATTAAGAGCTCAAATAGGGGCATCTGAATTATATCTCGGTAAAGGTCTGAAAACCAAAAATCTCGCAAAACGACAAATATGGGAGGGACAGCAGATGCCACATTAACATCAGACTGAGACCTGTGTCCAAAGCAGACAAAGTAGTTTAGAACTCAGTAGTAAGATGACCATCAACCTACTTTTAAAAATGAGCAAAAGTCGGGCCTCATGGCACAGACCTGAAATCCCAGCACTCTAGAAGGCTAAGGCAGAAGGATTGCAAGTTGGATCCTTGGCACATTAGTGACTTAGGAAAATGCTGCCTTAAAATCAAAAGTTAAAAAAGAAAGGTTGAGGGTGGGAAGAGTAACTCAGTACAAAGGCCTGGACTCAATCCCCAGTACTATGAAAACAAAATATGGAAGATACTTCCCCCAAAAAAATCTACAAATGGCCAGTAGACATGTAAATGATGCTTACACCATTGTTCACCATGGAAATGCAAATTAAAAACAATGTGGAATTTGAGTGTCTGAGGTCCCAGCTGAGGCAGATGGATTGCTTGAGCCCATGCTCTGGAGTTTCAGTTCCACGTTCCTGCTGTGTCAGCTCAGACAGGTGCCTCACCTCCATGAGTCTCCATTTCCTTTGCAAGTAGGACGGACCTCACCTGCTGCTGCGAACCTGAAAAGCTGACCTGGAAGGGACTTACTGCAGGGAGCCAGGTCCTGTGCCATCATAACAGAAAGAGCAACGACAATAAGGCTACTAGTCTTCCCTACATGCCCCTCCCTAGCTTCCCACCCATGAGAGTTTTTCTTCCTTTTCAATCTTCTTCCGAGAGTTGCCTGCACCCTAGCTGCCACTTCCTTTCTCAGTATATACTCCCACGCACATATACCTACCCGCACTTACCCATGGGAGCATGTGCCTCGTAGGAATAGGCCATAAATCCATTCCCACCTGGAACATACATGCTCACACACACAAGCACAAATGGTAAACAGAATATAATTCATTTGTGAGGCCCCTGTCTTAGAGAAAAGAGAAGCAAAGCAAAGCACAAAGAGGAACTACTGCACATCTCCCGGAAGGGCTAACCTGGCAGAGAGCGGCAATACAAGCTTCGGGAAGACGTGCAGCAGACAGAACTCTTGTACGGTACGGCAACAGTGTAAGGATGCACAGCTGCTTTGGAAAACAGCTTGGAAATTTCTAGTTCAACATACACATATGGTAGGACCCAAAAGTCCCACTTCTGGCGAGTACCATAAAAAATGACAACATACCTCCTCCATTCACGGAAGCTCTACTCATAATAACTTGGACCTGAAACAGCAGCAGTGTTTGTTAGCAAGAGAATGGTTTACAACATTTTGGAGTATTCATAAATGGAATCTTTTTAGCAACATAAAGGAATAAACTACTGACGCATGCAATTGAACAGAAAATCTCAAAACCATTCTTTTGAGTGAAAGAAGCCTGTCACCAAAGAGCACACAGTGTGTGTGTGTGTGAGACCTTGGTCACCTGCAGCCCTGGGAGAGACAAAGCCAGCTTGAGCAGCAGACAGCAGGCCTATGTTGCCTGGGCTGTGTGGGTGCTTCCTGGGAAAGGACTTTCCAGGCTGATAAAGTGTCCAACATGTCTGTTGGCTTGGTAGTTACATAGATGTACACTTTAAAACTGGCACGCTTTATTACAGATAAAATATCAAAGGAAGTTAATTTCAAAAAAGTATTTTTATAGAAAAAACAATAAGCAGTCATTATAAGCAATATAAATAAATTTACAAAACAAGAGAAATAAAAATGTCAGTAATGATTTAAAGCGAAATGGTTTAAAGCCATGAATAAAGTCACAAAGCACAGTTGTTTCTTCCCTCTCTCTTTTTCTCTCTATCTGGAGTACTGGGGATTGAACTCAGGGCTTTCCCAAAGAGCCAAAGAGGTACAAGTTCAGCCTTTTAAAAAATATATACATATATTTTTTACTTTGGGGGTTGAAGGAATGGCTCAGCGGTTAAAGCTCTTGCCCAGCAAGCACTAAGTTAAGTGCTAAGTTTGATTCCCCGGTACCACATAGGCCAAGTGTGGTGGCGCATGCCACAGGAGGATTGCCATGAGTCCAAGGCCAGCCTGGGGTCAACTTTTCAACAGACTATTGCAGAGTTGCCAAATTTCCCAGGCTGGATTTGAACCTGTGATCTTCTTGCTTCACCAAGCATGCACTGCTACACCACCCTTCCTTATTATTTAAAAGCACTTTGTTTCCCTTATTGTTTAAAAGGCCTTTGCCATTGTGGCTGCCAGCACTGTTCAGGCCCTGCTGCCTGGCTTGGTCTTCCTGGCCCTGCCCCGTCCCCGCACTGTGACCTGGGATTCTACCTCTTCTGTGGCTCTGCTGGGCTGTTCCAGTTTCTGCCCTGACCTTTGCTTGTGGCACTGCCTCTGCCTGAACGCTTCCCCTCCTCCTCCCTGGTTAATGCTAACTTGTCCTTTAGATTTCACGCAAAGGTCACTTTGCAGGAGTGGCCTCCCCATGAGGTGAGATTCCCCTGCCACCAGCATGATCCCAGCATTATATGTGTGAATTCAAAATCAATGTACCCATTTCCCCCAACAGACAGCTGGAACACTGGCTGCCCGGGTTTACGACTTTACCTCCAACCCAGAGCCTGGCCAGATCTCAAAGGTATTTGTTTAAAAAAACAAATGAGAATGAATTTGTTTGGAGAGGGAACCCTGGAGGCCGGGTGAGGTGGGGCATCACGGTCCCAGCTGCAGCACAGAAGCGGGTCACGACTACTGCTGGTCATCTACTAACTAGGAGCTTCATCTGCCTTCGTTTTTGGTGCTGGGTATTAAACCCAGGGTTCCCATATGTTGAGGAACATTTTGTATGCAATATCCTGTGATCTTCATGATGACATGTGACATGGCATCATCCCCATCTTACTGTTGAAGAAACGGTTTGACACTGTAAGACACCACGTATGCCCAAGGCCACAGAGCCGGGGAAGTAGGCCATAGGTGGCCTTGGCCTCACCGAGGAAACTGAAGTCGAGACGGTCCCCACTTCTCTGCTTCCTCCTATGGCATCACATCTCTGATCTCCTTGTCACCTGGTCCCTCTCCTCTGTCCCTTCTGCTTTCCCAAGTGGAACTTGCCTGGGTGACCCCTCAAGGCACAGCTGAACAGCCAGGTGGATGCCCTCATAATCCCTCACCTTACCCCCACCGCGTGTATGTGTCCTCCCAGGGGGACTGTCCCCAACTTAGGCTACCTGCCACTATTTTAGGACGGAAACCCTTCTGCAGAGGATGTGAAGTTACTGCTTTAACATCCCCCAGGACGTGAAAATGAAGCAAGCCCTTACTTTACCACAGCAGCTCTCTGTGGTTCCTTCTGGGAGGTGCTGCTAGGGTCACGTGAGCAGGGTGAGCTCGGCTGAGTCACTTTTCCACGGCATTGGTGGGTTTTCTCAGTTTCACAGGCAGCACTGTAAGACAGCTGACCAAGTGTAGGCCTGTGGGGATTTTGTGCCTAAGCCGATTTCTGAGAGACAATGTCCAATACGTCAAAGTGCAAGGCAGATGATCCGTGATGTGAGTAGCTGGAGAATGTACTGTGGTTATAAACCCTCGTGGCAGGATTTGGCACTACACCATCCCCACACTTCTGCTTCCTACTTAACTGTTGAGTTAGGTCTACATTTCCCCACCATGTCTACCTGCCTGCTCTGCATTTGTATCGATCCACATTCCTGTCCATAAAACCTGTGGCCACTGCTCCAAGGCCGGCCTGGGAGGCTGTGCCCAGACCTTGCTCCTCATGGCCTCCTCCCCCACACCCCGCTCTGCAGCACATTCATCCTCTGCCCCACACCACCCCACTCATGCAGTGTCCATCTAATCAAAACAAACAAAATTAAGGTGATGAAATAGAACAGCCAATCTCTCAGTGACTCCCCTAACTTTCTGCTCCTCTTCACAGAAAATCTCAAAAGAGCCACTGTGCTCAAACTTGAAATCCTCCTGCCTCTGCCTCCCAGATTACAGGGATCACAGATATGTGCCACCACAGCCTTTATTTCTGAGATGTCTCCTAGTCTACCCATTTTTGTTAACTCCTTTGGTAAATGGACTAAAATCTAAAGTTTTAGGCCCACTGTGGAAAAGTAAGACCATGAGCCTAAGTGAATTCAGTCCTGGTATCACCTGGGGTGATAGAAACTCTTGATTCACCCTTTTCTTCCCCTGCCTACCCATCCCTGTGCATTTGACTCTCACACGGTCTGGTCTGTGAAACCTCATAGCAGCAGCTATTGGGTGTTCTGGTGACACTGTGGCTTTTCTTTTGCCTACCCAGCTACTCCTTAGCTTGTCAGGCTGCCCTTGAAGTGTTCAGAACACCAGCTGATGTCTTCTCCTCTCTTGGCTGGAGCCTCATCAGCAGCTTGAGATTTTATTAGCATTACCTGGTCTGTCCTAGATAGCTCAGGACACAGCCTTCCCTCTCTGACTCAGCGGCCAGCTGCCAACACTGGCTCCCACAAGCCCCACGCTGAGCAGATACAGGGAACTCTGCACCGTGGTCTCTGTCACAGACTTCTGGAGGAATGGGGCTTACTTGACAGCACACTGCTCTGATGAGGGGGAACTGGGTTAGTGTTGCTTTGGGGATGCCAGGCTGGAATCAGATGAGGTTCGTGAGTAGAAGATTACATCTTCCATTAGTTGCTCTGAAGAACACAGAGACAGTGTGAAGGAACCAGCTCAGGGACAAGGCTGTCATCCTGGTGTGACGTAGGCCAGAGGCCAGCTCTCCTTGAAACCCCAGCTGGTGTTTTTTCATTTCCCCTACTCTGTGCTCACCCCAAGAGCCCCACACCTATGTGACAAGGATCACTGAGTATTTTGTGAGCGACAAGGAAAGGGGCTATATCATATCCACATGAAGAAACAAATCCTTCTTAGACATTTTTTGCTTTTCTGAGTTCCTTTTCCTGGCTGTGCATCATCCAGGGACTTTTCCCTCTCCACAGCACGGGGATAACTGGTCTTAACATCTGCTCAAGTCTTGCTTTCTGTTTGAGTCACACTCCACTTCTCTGTCCTGGGAGAAGACAGCACTTTCGCAGCTATCTTTTGTCGCTTTGCTGACACTTTCTACTCCAAGTGGCTTATGGTAGTATTTCTTCTAAAAAACCAATCCATATCCACGGTTCTTCTTCCAAGATGAATTCTGGTGAATAGTTTTCTCCACATCAACATGTCATGACAACACAGCAAGCAGCTATGTACAGGGGTCTGGGGAAGGAGGCCGAAGGTGGTCTGCATCTTGCTGAGAGGTGCTTGGGATCAGGAGCTTTTACTGAAGGGTTCTTCTAAAGAGACAATGATCTCTTTAGTATATTCTATGTACGGAAGAGAGGTTTCACAGTGCTGTGACCCGGCCACGGGAGATGACTGGCAGAGTGACCAATCAGCAGCCCCTATGACAGAGGGCTGATACATGTGATAACCTACACCGAGGTCAGCTGAAGTTTCCACTTGTTCCACAGGAAATCCCTCCTATGACACACCTTTGTAACTCTTCTTGTTAACAGTGTTCTCATTTTTTTAAACAAATGTTAGTTTTACAGAAAAGCTATAAAAATAGTAGCATTCCCACATGCCCATCTTTTGCCTTCGGTTGACATTAACATCTTACATAAGAGCACCACAGTCATCCCAAACAAGGAAATAAACATTGGTGGGATACGATGGAGTCATCTACAGATCTTATTCAAATTCCAACACTCCTCTTTCTCATTGCTACCTTTTCTGGTAGAATCTAACCCACTGCAGCTAAATTCCATTTAGTTGTCATGTCTCCTTAAATATGTAATACTTTTTGTCTTTTAGGACCTTGAGAAACTTGAAGAATATTGGCCAGTATTTGTAGAATGTCCTTCATCTTGGTTTGACGGCTTTCTATGGTTAGATTGAGGTTATACATTTCTGGGAAGATTCTCACAAAATATAGTCACAACTTCTTCAGTGTGAAATTCAGGAAGTTCAGAGGCCTCGTGGTGATAATGACACAGATCGCTCAGTTAGATTGGTTTCCGCCAAATCTTTTCACTGTATCTCGAGAGGAGGTAGACCTGACACCGCAAAAATAACCCGATTCTCATTCTTTTATCCACTTCTTTTAGCATCCATCAGAAGTTCTTGTCTATAACAATTACAAGTGCAATGTAATGACAATTTCCTATCTCCATGATTCTGTCCACATTTCTTACTTGGAATGACATGAGATAAATGTGAGCCCCCCCACTTCCTGTTTATTTATTCATGTCAGCATGTGCTAAGGCAAGTAACTACTTCATTTGTAGGCTGTCGAGTGGAAGACTGTCATGATTTTGTTGCTAAAATTGTCCCGACATGGGCCAGTTGGAGCTCTACCGCCACTTCTGGCTCCTTTTGGAAATGCTTCCTTCTTTCTGGAGCACATTTTTACTTTGGGACTTCAAAAAATGCCCCAAGTTTTTGTATTTTTCCAGTTCCAATTCCAAAATTGTGACCCATTTTGGAGGCTACAGTAGGTTCACCTGTCTAAACAAGGTACAGAATACAGAAAAAAAATGAGGCATTCATACACACCTTGCAAGGTAGATGTGCTCCTCACCACACATACAGCACACCTAAATATGGCGGATGGTGATATTTAACCCTGGGCCACAAGTTCCTCCTTCTGCCTCCTTTTTTTTTTTAACTAGTAGAGTTCACAATCTTTCCAATGAGATCAATGGGATAGGTTCAGGGTCAATCAGTCACTCTGATATGGTCTTTATTTCTCCTCCCTCTTTTCTTCACCCTTCATCATATGACTGAGGTAAAATATGCAAAAATGAGAAGTTACCATTATCCTATGAAAATGTGCCATGGTACTGTGAGGTGTTACTCACAACTCTTCCTCCCACCTTTTGTTTGTTTGTTTGTTTTAAATTACCTTACAAATTTTCATTTATTGTTTTGAAGAGCTGCTTGTCTCTTGTTAGGTTAGGACGGATTAGTCAGAATTAAGATATTCTGTAGGCATGGCATGAATATTTATTTATTTAATGGCAATCCCATAAGTTTGGGTTAGGCCCTAGATACATTAAACAATGAAGTAACCCAGGTTCACCAACACTCCAGCCACTATGGTGAGGAAAATTAAAGCAGAGGTTACTACTTTCCTCCATTTGTTTTTAAAATCAGTCCTCTAATCAACCAGCAAATGTATCTTTGATACTAGGATTTCCAGCTAACTCATTAGCCAGAGTAGTTAATCCCTGTAGGGTCTTGGTTCTAATATTATGTTATGCAATCTAGTTGCATCTAGTCTGGCATTGAATTCCATAAGAAACCCTCAAGGGACCCTGATACCCTTGACAGAGTTCTTTGTGTATAGAACTCTGGTGAAAGATACACCAGGAATTGTAAACTTTATCTTAGCCCAAAGTAGAGTTGAGACTTGGAAAGGCTGAGAGGACTGGTACGCCAGAGTGGACTAGATACCCAACTGGACCAAAGTGGAGGGTGCACACTAGTCAGCTGGGAGGATCTCATCAGCGGCCTCCCACTGCAAGATCATCAGACATCTGCTTGAGCTACAATCTACACAGACTGGTTGCTTAATCCCTCAAAGGACCAGCCTTCATAACATCAAAACACATTTCCCACTAACTTTAACCTTCCCTTCTACCTGCAGAGGCACAAGATATAGTTAGCATCAGGTAGTTGGGGTCTGATGACTCCTGAGGGCTTCTGTATTGGACCCTTGACAATTGGGAATAGCAGTGACAGTGTCTGACAGAATTTATTTCCCTGGGCCGTGTCATCTTGAAAGAGGAATACCATGCATTTTATGTCCACAGAGTCTAAGGTCCACCCAAAAGAAAATGGGGCAACTCGAGCCTTTGACTTTCTTGTGCATACATAAAAGCTGCTCTTATTAGGGGCATGAACAGAATATTTGGTCCATTCCAGCTAGCTGTTTATTTCCTTATAGTCAGCCTCTATCTCTATGACCTGTTGTAAATCCTTTACCTCCTATATCAACCCTTACAGCCTTCCAAGTCAAGACGCAGTGAACCACCCCTTCAGACCAGGTCCCATCTCCTGCCAGCACATGAAATCTATAGATAATTTATAGCTTCTCAGGACATCTCAGATTCAAACCATAACATTTTGTCCCTGGCCCCAAAAGACTCATGTCTATTTCCTTACATAAAATATATTTAGTCCTTTTCAAAGTTTTACAAGTTTCATCACTGCCAAAAAGTCCAAGTACAAAATCTCCTCTCAGATTTAAGGTAAACTCTTATTCATGAGCCTGTCTTAGTTACTTTCTCATTGCTCTGACAGAATAGCTGACATTCAAAACTTAAGGGAAGAAAGGTGTATTTTAGCTCCCAGTTTCAGAAGGTCTCATATAGTCCATTCATGAGCAGCTAGCAAGGGTAGAAGCACAAGGCAGAGGGTATGGGGCTGCTTATAGCATTGCAAACAGAAAGCCAAGAGAAGAAGGAAGAGTTGATCTTTGGAGATTAAGGCAAGTGTATAACTTTCCCAGGAAGAAGCTGTAAAAATGTTTCTTCCTTCCTTTATTTAATTCAAGTTGCTAGTTGGGCTCTCCATACCCAGAGTCAGTGCCTCTCCCTTACTTCCTGGCCCACAAGTCAATAATACACACTTAAAAGGTCTTCCCTAAGTGCCTCCCAGTCTCAAAAAGTTGACACAATTCCTCCAGGACAAGCCCAAAGCATCACTACTTCCAGCCATGCCCTCCCTCACAACAGCACATGGTTCCACAATTATTCCATTATATCCAAATACATGAGGCTTTTGGGGGACTCCAGATCCAAACTGTATCAGAACCCCTGTGGAAATTAAAAGAGAAATTAAACATTTCCCACATAGAATGGCACAGGGTGAGCATTCCCATTCCAAGAGAGGGACTAGAAGGATTAAAAAAAAAAAAAAAAAACAGCTGGACCAGTGCAAGCATGAAAACCAGACGGGCAAGCACCAAATCCTGAAGTTTCATTAAATCCTGTAGCTCTGTGTCCAGCATCCCACGCAAGCTACGGCAAGATGTGAGCTCTAAAAGCCCTAAGTGGTCTGCCCCCTGTGGCACTGTCTCTGGCTACAACCATATTGTTTTTCTTTTGGGTTGGCCCCACTCATAGCCTGCAGCCTTCCTTAGTAGATGATCCATGCTCCTGGCATCTGAAAATTTCTGGGTCTCCACTGCACCTTAGGCTTCTCCTTCACAACGTCATTCACTGCTATCCCAGGGGCACAATGCCTGGTCGCCAAGATCTTCCTCTGAAATCTGGGAGGAAGCCTCCATGACCCCACAACTCTGGCATTCTGCATGCGCATGAAGCCAGCACCACAAGCTGATGCCAGTTCTGCTGGAGCAGTGGTCTGGCTCTCCTGGCCTAAGTTGCAGCTCTGAATGAGGACTACTGTCTCCATCGGCTTTTGCCAGTCAAAGATCTGCAAACATTGTAGATCCATCTTCAACAAATGCCTTCAGTACTTCAATCTAATTATAAACAATCTGAATGTTTCACTCAAACACTTATTTAGCTTAAAATACTTTTACATCCCTCGTAAAACCCAAATCATGTAAGCATAGCCATCATCCCAAACTACTTTTGCTGAGATACCAATTTTCTCAAGAGTCATATGAAAGGTTTAGAAATCACATCTGTGTCTTACTATATGACTAATTTTATCTTCACCTTGGAAGTAGAGTTTAGAATTTATGACTCATCAGTACAATTACTCATGTAACCTTATATTTAACAAATCTACAAGTTTTAGTAGCGCTTTATGTACATATAAGAATTTAAAAATAATTTCAGATATTTCAACCTAGAAAACATTGCAACCACAATCAGACCCATTTATACTTTTAGTTCAACAAACTAAACACCAGGCAAAGCTGCAAACTGCACATTAGCTAATAACGTCTACATATATTACCTACAAAGAATGTTTCTCTTAATTGAGGCAGGGTTTGGAGAACTGGAGAAGTCACCTTTACCACAGAAAAACAAAAGCCAATTATGCAGCTGCTTTTTTCTTTTCTTTTCCTTTTCTTTTCCTTTCCATGGGGGAGTGGGGGGGGGGGGCGGTTCCTAGTGGTAGTGGTAACCTGTGCCCAAGGCCAGTTGCCACAGACACAAATTAACAGGCCAATACAGCAAAGCACCAAAGACGCATAGCCAAGCTTGATAATTTCAGACACTCTTAGATTCCAATTAAAGCATGCTGCCATTATCTCACTGCCTAGAACGTCTAGTTTTATACACAAAAAAGCGGCTGTAGCCAAATGCCTTTAAAAATCTTAAAAACAAAACGAACTGGGGGCCTCCCTTTGGGAGAACCCCACTGCTCAGTTTGTGCTGTTTGACCCTGAACAAAAGGGTCAACACAGCCAGGAGCAGGCGGCTGATCCCTGCTTCCGTGTTTGAGTTTTCCTGTGCCTTTATGCACTCAGTTCGCTGAGACACTCAACCTTCCCATCTGGGGGGTAAATTTTTGTGCACTCAGGTCTTTCTTTTCTTTTTTGAAACAGGGTCTCGGTCTGTACTACAGTCTGGTTCTGAACTCACTATATAGTCCAGGCTAGCCTTGGACTCACCGCAATCCTCTTGCCTCAGCCTCTAGAGTGCTGGGAGTACAGGCGTGTGCCCCTACACCCAGCTAATGTGGTGCTGGGGAATTGAACTCAGGGCATTGCACTTGCTGGGCAAGCACTTCAACTGCTGTGCCGTTCCTCCACCCCCTAGGCCTAGAATTTTTATCTATCCTTAGATCAACTGCTGGTCTTGGCTTTGGACGTTTCCCCAGTCCCTCACACTCAGTCACTGAGGATCCCTGACCCCTCGGGCAGTATTTACAGAACCAGTCTTTCCCACCTTGTTTGGTGCATAAATCTTTCAGATTGGCCACAGTCTTTTCTTTCTTTTCAGTGTCATATTTACTGTCTTTCAATGTAAAAATCTCAGGCTTTTTACAGCTCCATGGGAAGTTGGACCTCCTCAGGCTGAGCAGGGCCACCTAGGAAACTAGATGGGGAGCCTCCCCTTCTATTTGGGGTGCCCCCTTCCTGTGGACATGTAAATCACAGACTGGCCCTGGATTGCGGTAAATGGTTCCAAGGGGTTCACCTGTCCTAACGAAGGAAGGATTGGAAGTATGGGGTGAAGACAAACAGGGCTTGAATCCACACATCCAACGCAGCTGCTCCTCACCACGCAGGTAAGGCAGAGCAGCCCTGTGGCATTTGCTGGGTGGTGGATTTTGTCCCTGGGCCTGCGGGTTCCTTCCTTGGCCTTTTCGACATTCGCAGAGTTCATAACCTTTCAGATAAGATCTAAGGGTTGGTTCGGGGGCAAGCAGGTCACCATGAGGTGGCCTTTGTGCTTCTTCCTTCTTCTCCTTGTCCCTCATCACACACGTTACTGTCAGGTATTGCTCACAGAGCCAATCATTTTCCTCAAGAAGTCCTGTTTTGTTTTTAAATTGAAGAACAATATTTATAAACTAAGATCTAGAAGCTAGCCTCCAGTATATTGACTGGGGTGTTGCTGCTCCTAGATCCTCACACATGTGTGTGAGCCTATGTGTGTGTGCATGTAGGTGTGTACTAAAACCTAGGAGTTGATCGGTGATCCCAGTACTTCCAATCCCCATTCAACACTGCTACTTCAGTCCAGTGTCCTGCTTTCCTTATTTCTAAATCACTTTTCCAACAGAGACAATCTTGACTGTCACTAGTCACAATAAATCTGCATATTTGTTCAAATTGAGAACATGGATAAAAGCTTTTCACAATTGCTAATTTATACCTCTGCAGGAAAAAAAAAACCACACTAACTACAGGACAGTATTTGTATAAAGTCATTTTTTCTCTTTAGCTTTGTCCTGCACAATGAAAACACACTTTTCCAAAGTTACTTGAGTTTCTTCCCCTCCACCCACTCAGTTGTAGTTACATTCATCACTTATCTTACAACTCAGTTCCTTTGTTCCTACTTGCTCTCCTCCATTCTGTCTGGTGTCACACCGTGGCTGTGTGTGCAAACCACCACTGCAGTGTGAGAGACCCGCATATAAGGTATAATCAAAGGTCATCCTTTTGTTGTAGGTAGTCCGCTCTTACTCCCTTATCCTTTCCACCCTGTCCTCAACAAGATTCACAAAAATGCTCAGAATAATTCTATAAGGAAAGCATAGCCTTTTCCATTACTAATAGTGTTGGGATAATTGAGTGTCCATATACACAAGATTCATTTTTGGTTTATGCTTACTGTGTTTAAAAAAAATTAGCAGACACATGGGTATTTTCTTTTACCCTCTGCTCTCATTTTCTGGAGCTATAATTACCAAAGTATTAAGTTCAACCACTACAATGTGATATTTATATTCATAGTGTTGTGCAATGATCACCAAAATCTAACTTTAGGACATTTTTATCACCTCAAAAAGAAACTGTGCCCCTAATCTCAGGGAATCACTCATTAACCTGCTTTCTGTCTGTGTGGATCTGTCTGTTCTGGATATGTCACATAAAAAGGATCATAAAATATGCATAGATTATATTTTCAAGGTCCACTCATGTTACAGCATATTTCATGGCTGAATATTTCAGTGAATGGATATACCACATTGGTATGTTTATCAGTTGACAGAAATCCACGTTCTCAGACTGTAAATGATGATAGTATGAACATGTATGTATAAGTTTTTGCATGAACATGCTATCAATTCTTTTACATTCAGTTCCCAGGCCAGATGCTGAGTATGTTTAACTTTTGAGGAATTGCCCCCAAAAATTTCCACTGTGGCCACATCATTTTACTTTCCCACGGGTATGTATGTTTCGATTTCTCTAAATCCTTGCCAATACTTATTTCCTATTTTTAAAATTACACCCATCACAGTGGATGTAAAGCCTCTCTGTGGTTTTGTTTCACATTTCCCTAATAACTAGTGATGTTGGACATCTTTTCATGTGCATTTTGGTCATTCACATAGCTTGTCTGAAAGAAACTTCTACTCATGTCTTGCCTGTTTGAAAACTGGGTTATTTACCCTTTAATTTCTGAGTGGTTAAGACTTCTTTCCATATTCTGAAAAACCACCCATGACATGCAAATATTTCCTCCCATTCTGTAGGCGTCTATCGGTGTCCTTTGATACACAAATGCTTTTAACTGTGATGGATTCCACCTTTCCTGTTTGTCATTGTTGCTTATATATTTGGAGCCACTGCCTGGTCCAACGTGAAAATGTATGATTGTTTTCTTCTAAGAAAGAAGTTCTTATAGGTCTTCAATCTATTTTGAGTTAATTCTTGAATGGTCTTAGGTAGAGACCCAACTTTCTTCTTTGGTATACGGACACTCAATTATCCCAACACTATTAGTAATGGAAAAGGCTATGCTTTCCTTATAGAATTATTCTGAGCATTTTTGTCATTGTGAAAAATTGGGTCTTTTCCATCAAATACCAACCTGTGATCCTACAGAAAACCCCACATTTTGTTAAGACTCCATTTTGTTAGTCCTCCTCCCTTGTGTCTATCTCATTCTCCCTTTTAGACAAAGAGAAGTTAGATTTGCGGTATAACTTTTGAGTGTTAAATCTTCCTTGGCACACAGAAGCTAAGAAGCTGAATTCATCATGCTGCAACCTGTCAGCACCAGGTACAGTGTCATTTGCCTTTCAAGAATGAGACCACATCTCCTGGAAGGGCTAGTAGAGCTGGCTATTAAGAAGCTATTTGTTTAAGAGAATCAGTAAGGAATCAGCAAATTAATGGGCCACCTGTAATGTTGTTAAGGACTCAATGGTTCTGGCTCTTGGGTAATATTCCCTAATGACCTGGGAGAAATTTCACTAGTATTAAAATTTCTGTTAGAACCCTAAACTCCCTGCCTATTAGGGCTTTCTGTTTTCTGGAGTCAGATTTTAAGGTCAAACCTCAGCCAACAGGGGTGAGGGCAGCATCTCCCTCATGTGTTAAGATAAGAACAAACTGCTTATGTGTGTGTGTGTGTATTATGTGTCGAGGACTTCCGATCAGAGGTAACCCACACAAGCCCTTCTATAGAATGAAAAAGGATTGCCAAGAAATTCTTATTTCCCTTGTCCTTTATTCAACATTGGATTCTATTTCTAACATCATAAAAAATCAATTAACCATAATGTAAGGAGAAACCCCTTAGACTTTTCAGCCTCTATTTGTTTGGACCAACATCTTTATGTTCTTTGTAATCACCCAATCTCAGGTATCGTGCTATAGTAGCAAAAACTGACTAGGCATTTATGTATTTGGGTGACTTGGCCTTTTTCTATTGTGCACATTGAAAATATATTCTCCTGGTTTGGCAGTTATCTCTTTGCTTTCTGCATACCCTTTTTATGCCACCAGATTAAAATATTGTCATCAAATTTATCAGCCTTTTCTACTGTTGCCTCAATTTTTAGTCATAGTGAACTTTCGAGACAGGAACTGTCCTGTCAGTATTGGTACAGTCAGTATCAGGTTTTACTAGATCCCAAATCCATCTGGAGTTTTTCCTGATGGATGGTATGAATAGTGGATGTAATATTATTTTTTAGAATAATTGTGGCTACTCAGCTGTCCCACGACCATTTTTAAAAAAGCTCAAGTTTGCTTCAGTGATTTGAGATGCCATTTTAATCACCCGCTATCTCTTTGTATGGCCTTGGGCTTATTTTTGTGTTTCTATTGTATTCCTTTGGCCTCTTTGTGTACTCTACTTTGTGTACTCTAGTGTCAATATAACACGGCTTCAATAAGTGGCTTTGCAATGTATCTTTATGTCTGGAAGAGCTCATCCCCACTTCCAATCTCATTTGCAGTGTGTATGTACGTATTTTTGAGGCAGAAGAGTCTCTCTCTGTAGTCTAGTTTGGTCCTGAAATCACCATGTAGGCCAGGCTGGACAAGAACTCGCCAAAATTTTCCTGCCTCAGTCTCCCAAGTTCTGGGACTACCAGCGTGTGCCACCATTCCCAGCTGTTGTGGTACTGGGGGGTCAAACCTCCAATAATCACTGAGCTATGCTCCCAGCCCTTCTGAGCTATTCTTGAATGCCTGTATTTTTCCATAAAAACCTTTATATAGTTTGACAAAAAGCTCACTAAAATTTCATACCAACATCCAAACCTTCTAGGTTCCTGCAGGCAAGTGTTGATACTGTAAGCAAGTTGTCTCAGGTATTAGGTGCCTATCCCAATAATGAACGAATGATGAACGAATTCGCAGACAAACGGGCCAAGGTAGAAGGAAATTTACAGGGAAAAATATGGAAAGGGATTAAGGACTCGGCTAGCCAGAAGGGTGCCCGGAAATGGCTCTTTGTCTGGTGACTTTTACTGAGGAGCTGGGTAAGGGGCTAAGTAGCTCGGTTGCTAAGGCTGGCTGCTGTGTTCTCACCCTCCAGCAGCAGTCAAGTCCACCCTTGAGCAGCTTTTAAGGTCCTCCACCCTGAAGGGCTTTCATTCTATTGTCTTTGACCTAACACTTAGCCATAAGCAGTTCTGGGGAGGAGTCAGCTACAGCTGTCACAAGCTCCAGCAGATGCCATTTCTGGGGGACCCCGTCATCCTTTACGGTTTGCATGTCCACTACCTCCTGTCCAATATCTGCATTCACTGACAGATCAACCCTAAGCCGCCGATTCCCAGGTGGAAACACAGCGCCTTCCTGGCACGCTCTTTCTCCTCCTCCAGGCAAGCGGTGTACCCGCCGGTCCCCCCGCAGCTCCAGACCCAGGGCGACCCCACGGGCGTGGACGGGGAGCCTGCTGAACCCCATCTTCTCCCTCCCTGATCCCACGCGCGAAGGGAGGAGGGGAAGAGGAGGGGACGAGAAGGCGGGGAAGGAGAGAAAGAGCAGAGTAGGACCGGAGCGGAGGGAGGGGAGAGAGGAAGAGGAGGAGGCCGGCCACCTGGGAGGCGGGGTCGGTCGCTGTCGGGCAGCGGCGCGTGCGCGGGGTCTGGGGCGACAGGCCTCCGAGACCAGTCGGCGGAAATGGCGGCGGCGGCGGTGCGCAGCGCCAAGCGGAGGCTGCGGGCCGAGCTGAAGGAGCGGCTGCGCGCGCTGAGCCTCGAGGAGCGGCAGCGCCAGTCCCGGCTGCTGGCTCAGAAGGTGCGTGTGCGGCCCCGCCGCCGGGGACAAGAGGCGGGCGGGCGAGCGAGCGCGCGCGCGTCTCCCCTCTGCGTTCTGGGGGTGCGCACGTGCCCCGCGCCGCAAGCCCTCCCGTTACTCGGCCCGTCTCCACGCGTGCGTGCGTCCACTTCCGCATACGTCATCGCGCCCCCTAGCGTGCGCGATGGTAGACGCTCGCCCGCCCCAGCGATTTGGGGGATTAGGCTGACCCCCGGCCTGCTCGAGTCGCAGCTATGTCATTTTCAAACTTGAGCTTCCAGCAGGTAGTTTTTGCAGTATTTTTGGTTATTCACTGTGTAACCTGGTTGTGTGAATGAACATATAAGAAAAGAATGTATGACTTTATGTCACCAGATGTATGTCTAGGAGAGGACTGTTTCAACTGGAAATAACGAATATTTCTTGAAGTCATGTTGTATTTTTACCCCCCTTTTTTGAGACGGGCTCTTGCTCTGTAGCTCAGGCTGGTCTTGAACTCACTATGTAGGCCTCAAGCTCCCAGCAGTCCTCCTGCCTCGGGCTCCCTAGCGCTGAGATTACAGTGGAGCGCAGTTCCCCTCTGTCCAGATTTATATGGTGCTGGGAATCAGCTCAGGGCCTTGCGCTTGCCAGGCAAGCCCTCTAACCGCTGTGCCGTTCCTCTAGCCCATACTTTGTTTTTATGCAGAGCATATATGTAATTTAGCTCTGTATTATTCCAGGAGGTTTGGATTGCCTCCCTTTTTGACTTAGCAAGAATATGATTTTTTTTTCTTCTCAATGATTCTTTTTAACTTTGTTAGCAAAAATGTATCTACTTTACAAAGTAAGCACTTGCTGCTTCTGCTGTTTCCTCCTCCTCCTCCTCCTCTTCTTCCTCCTTCTTTTCTGGTACTGGGGATTGAGCCCAGGGCCTCTGCACTGAGCTAGCTGCATCCTCAACTTTTTTTTTTTTTTTTTTTTTTTTTTTTTTTTTTTTTTTTTTTTTTTTTTTTTTTTTTTTTTTTGCAGATGAAGTCTTGCTACATTGCCTAGCTCCCACCTGCAATCTTGCCTCAGCTAATCTTAAAGTGCTGGGGTTACAGGCATGTGGCACATCACTTGCCAGCCCCCTTCCTCCCTTCGATCCGGTTGCCCTCTGGCCCACTGCTTAGCTGTTGCCGTGGGGTTTATTTTGATTGTGCTCCTGAGTGAGGCCTGTTTCTTGGATTCAGTGTCATACCTGGATTTTTTTTCTTCCATTTTAGTAGAATATATCCTCAAATTTATTTTTATGTATTTTATTATTTACATATCATATCCCCTTTTCCTTCCCACCTTCTCAACCTCTTCCCCCTACATCCTCTCTCAAATAATTAAAAAAAGATATCTGGGGATGAATATACTTCTTAATACTTTATACATTAAAATGTTTTGCCCTCATGCTTGCTTAGTAGTTTGAGTTCCAAATTTCAACTATTTTTTATTGTTTTGTCCAACATCTATGGCCTCCACTCAATCTGGAGTTCCTTTTTCATTGCTGTGACTCAATACCTGACATCTGAAAATTTAGGGGAGGAAAGGTTTATTTTAGCTCTCAGTTTCAGAAGGTCACAGTCCCCTCAGGGGTGTCTGACAACAGTGGAAGTACATGGCAAAGGCAGAGGTGGAGGCACACTGCTAACAGGAAGCTAAGTCCCATTAAGTCAAGTCTAATCTCAGAGGAAGGTAGCAGCATTTGTGTACTTCCAGGTCCCATCCCAGTGATCTGTTCCTTCTGGGTCCAACCTCTGTATTCCCCCCCTTCTCCGTGTGATAAACCCCTGCTAAATGTCTGTAATCCAGTCTGCATTCTTGTAATCTACCTTCCAGACCAGGCCCCAATCTCCCAACAGCACATGGTTCCATAGATAATCCATAACATCCAAATACCTGAGACTTTTGGGGGACATTCCAGATCCAAACTACAATAAGTGTCTTTAATTATCTATTATATGTTTGGTTATTTTTTTTCCTTTGTGCCTTCCTAGAAATCTTGTTAAGCAATTAAAAATAATCAGTTGATCTTCTGTCTCTTAATATTTTTCTCCTTTTTTTCTATTTTTTGACTTTTTTGCCTACTTCAAGATTTTTCTCCTGACTTCTTTTCATTTTTGTTAATCTCTTACTTTTTGGTGCTCTGGGGTGGAACCCAGGGCCCCATGCATGCGAGACAAGCACTCTACCACTGAGCTATACTTTGGCCCTGCTACTCACAATTTCATTTTTCAATGAGTTCTTAAATCTCTGATTGCTTCCTTTCCATAACAGTCTGCTGATGCTTTAGAGATGCAATTATCTTTTTTTGGGTTTGACTGAGAATACTAATTAGAACTAAAATTCTCAGTTTTCTAAATTACCTCACTTTCTCACTTGGTTCTTTCTTTCCCTTTCTTTTTGTCTCCTATCTTGTATCTTGGTTTTCCAGAATGTTTGATAATTCTTCACTCTGAATTACCAAGGAAGATGTGTTATTAACAGAGATTCCTTGACTTTCTGTGGTCCCTTTGGGGAGTGAGGTATGGATTCTACCCGACTCACCGCCCTGCTCTTGGGGCACTGTGATCTGCTGCTTTGTCTGTGAATACTGTCTCATCTACTCTGTGTCCTCCCAGAATTAGCACAATCTCTGTCTTCTTGTTCTCAGTGCTATAAGGGAATTTTTTTTTTTTTACAAATGTCATGTAAATGAGATTTGAGGAAGAAAGATAGATGTGTAGGCAGTCTCATGATGAATTTTAACCAGTGCTTCTTCCTGCTTACTCAGCTCTTGATTTTCTATATTCTGCTCTAAAGAGAACAAGAAAGACACTTCACTTTTTCATCTCGTACCTGGCAGCCACGGGTGTCAAGCCTACCCAGATCTGGCATCAGGATCCCCTCGCTTTGCTGTGTCAGCCCTCAGAGCCTCCTGCAGCCTTTCAGGGAGCTGGAGTTAACTTCCTGGCTCTCTTTACTTCTCTGGTTTTCTTTTTATTAGGTTTAACTCAGTTCTCTACTTGTGTCTTTGTGCCACTCACAGTTCTAAGATGCTTTGCAATATCTTGTTATACTTACCTTGGAAGATGGGAAAATTCAAGGGAAGGGGAGGAAAGGAGCTCAGGGACAGGATCTAGCTGGTGGAGCCCTGGGGCAGGTGGAACTCAGCCCCTCACTACTGCTGGGATGTGAGCTGGCTGAACCACTTCTTACTCTTCCTTCAGGTCACCTCCTTGCTCCCCACCTCAGCGAATGTCTTCCCATACTGTGGAACTGAAGGGGAGTGGTAGAGCTGAAGGGGAATTCTAAGGCATGTTCTTGTGGACCGCTCAGGACTCTGCGTATAGGGAATGTGAAAAACCAGTAACCAACTCATGACAATATGTATTGAGTTGGGTATTTTAAATAATTTAAGCATTCTGTTCTGTGATGCTAGGAAAAGTTAGAGCTTGCATTGCATTTTAAAATTTTATTTATTATTATTATTTATTTACTTCCTTTTTTGAGTCAGGATCTTGCTGTATAGTCCAGGCTGGTCCTGAACTCAGGATGGAGCCCAGGCTGGCTTTGAACTCATGGTAATCCTCCTGCCTCAGCCTGTGTGTGCTGGGATTACAGGTGTGCGCCACCACACCCGGGGAATCGAACTCAAGGCTATGCACTTGCAAGGCAAACACTTTAGCCATTGTGCCATTCCTCCAGACCCTTGGATTGAGCTTAAAATGGGTAGAATTTAGGAGAGAAGTCAGCAACTCGAGGAATAGGAGTAGAAAAGGTTATGGGAGCCAAAATTCAGAGAGAAACTGAAGTGAAGGATGGAGTCGACTAAAATGGGGTTTAGGATCAAGCCTGGAATTCTTGGAACAGATAACCAGTCCCCTTGGAACAGACAGTCATCCCTCGGTGAATTTTTAGTGAGTTTTCACATCTACCAGAATGGGTGTGCCCCCTTCCAGAAGTATGCCTTGGGTCTTCATCTGAAAGTCAGCTTTCAGGACTTAGTACTGTCTAACCCTTTATACTGTTCTACTCCCACCCCTGCCAAGTTAAAGTAGTTGGAGAAGGCTGGGAGAGAAGAAAGAAAATGTTCAGGGGAATCATTAGTTTTAAAAAGTGTAATCTGCGGCTGGGAGCATAGCTCAGTGATTACAGTGCTTTCCTAGGAAGTGCAGGCCCTGGATTTGATCCTCTGGCACTACATACTAATGGCACACACATGTAAGCCCAGCCCTTGGGAGGCTGAGGCAGAAGGATTACCATGAGCTCTAGTCTAGCTTGGGCTATATAGTGAATTCAGGATCAGCTTGAACTACAGAGTGAGAACCTGTCTCAAAAAGTTTCACCTTGGAAATCATAATTGCCATCATTTCCCTTTTAGGTCATTGCCCACAGTCAGTATCAAAACTCCCAAAGAATTTCCATCTTTCTGAGCATGCAAGATGAGATAGACACGGAAGAGATAATCAAGGATATTTTCCAACAAGGCAAAGCCTGCTTTATCCCTCGGTACCAACTCCAGGGCAGCCGCATGGACATGGTGAGGTTGATGTCCACTGACGAGATTGCTTCCTTTCCTAAGACATCCTGGAATATTTCCCAGCCTGCCGAGGATGATGTCCGGGAGGATGCTCTGTCTACAGGTCAGCGTTTTCCTATTAGAATTGTTGCTTTAAGATATTGTCGATTGTGGTGTGTATTTATTTTTGTGATAGTGTGGATACAGCCCAGGATCTTCACACTGAGCTACATCCCCAGACCCCCACCTCCCTTTTTTTTTTTTTTTTTTTTTTTTGAGACAAGGTCTTACTAAGTCTAACTTGTCCAGGCTTGAACTTGTGATCCTTCATCTCAGCCTCCCAGGGAGCTGGGGTTAATGGCCTGAGACATGAGCTTGGCCTAGTGTAGTGAGTTTTTAGGTCTCTGACCCACCCATTATGTTTTGGGCATTGGGAATTTCTTTTCCTCCAGGGAAGAATTTGTATTTTAGTTCTATCCCGAGATACCTACATGACCTATCTCTCAATATGATTCCTTCTGTAATGTGGGGACATAGTCTGTGATGGTGAAGCATCAAGGTGTTGTTGCCACTCATTGGCTCTTGTCCCAACCTGGTGGGTTAATTATACATTTTTCCTGAGTAATTTTCTCATTTTTCTTGGTTCACTGTAGTCTGCATTGGGTATGTCCAACCTAGAGCTTGCTATTTTTATTGCCCTTGTTTTTTTGAATGAAGAGATTCTATTTTGGCTCACATATAAAATATATAATATATAGTTGTTAATGTACATAAGTGATATCACTGCCTTAAAAATTTTATCAAACATTAATGAAATCAAGGGCAGAAATATAGTGCACCACAAGTTGCACACACCTGGCCTATATACATATGTGTTTATCATTATTATTATCAATGCTCATGAACATTTAGATCACCAGGTCAGACCTGTCAGTTACTTTCTCGACACATTATCTTGGATGTCACTGGGCATCTCGAACACACATGTTCCAAAGGGAATCACACTTGCCTCAGCCTGGCAATGTGTGTCCACCTCACCTGGGGTGCCACCTGCCATCAGGTTGGCCTTGGCAATATCTCCAGTCACCCACAGGCCCCAGTGCTGTCCATGGCCCAATCTGAGTGGCCATCTTCTTTGCCCGGGTTTCTGTCCCAACCTCCTCACTGTCCCCGTCTCTCCCTTGCCTTTTCTCCACCCCTCCAGTCTGTTTCTCTTCCTGTTCAAAGTCTCTCGGTGATTTCCTGCCACCTTGATGTGAAAGTGGATGCCTGTCCCCAAGGCTCTCCCTGGTTTCCAGCCTGCCTATCTTCCCGTTTGCGACTTCATGCTCCCACTCAGGTTGTATAGTCTGATCTCTGGCCATTTGGAATGTCTTTCCAGTCCCCAGGTACTCTGTTTTCTCTACTGCTGGATCTTTGTACCTGTTGCTCTTTGGCCAGTAGCTACTCAGATGTTTTCTTTTTTATCATGTTTAACCTGCCAAAGAGCTGAAAGCGAAGTAGGTTCAGGCTGCCATTTCATAAAGTAGTGCCTCACACCTGTCTTGAAGGTGTCCTTTTGTGTTTTTTTGAGATAGTGTCTTGCTCTGCAGCCCAGGCTTGTCCTGAACTCGTTATGGAGCCCATGCTAGCCTTGAACTCACAACAATCCTTCAGGCTTAGCCTCCCAAGTGCTGGAATTACCGATATGTGCCATCACACCTGACATCTTGTGGTGCTGGGGAATCAAGCTCAGGGCCTTGTGCTTACTGAGCAAGAGCTTTAACCGCGGTGCCATTCCTCCAGCCTAGAGGTGTATATTTTATCTAAGACTTAAATAGTTGCAGAGAAACCCTAGCAGAACTTTCTGCACTCGTACCCAGGTTCCACCCTGTTCAGTATAACACCATGCCTACACTCAGCATGATCAGAGCAAGGGACAGGACCGATGGCTTACCTGCTTTGCTGCTTCAACTTCCCCCGTTTTTCTAGTGGTGGAATTTGCCAGATGGTTAGGGACCAGAAAGACATTCAGACCTGCTTCCTTTGTATCCTTTATCTGTAGATCTGGCTGATGTCAGCATTATAAAACTTTTTCCTGTCTTCTCAGGGAGGATGGCAAGTGTTTTGATACAATGAGGCAGTAGGGAAATACTGCATATCTTGGGGGAAGCCCAGGCCTAAAGATAAGGAAATGGGGAATTATAGGCCTTGACTTTGGCACATACAATGTAGCTAATTCTATAAAGTTTATCTTTGATCCAAGCCTGGGATCTGTCCCCAGTTCTAGCTCCATGTGAATACTCCTCCAGGGTGTATATTCCTCCCGTAGCATGTGAGCTGGTTCTGTAAGTCCAGTGACCAACACCCCAGTGGCACCCTTTCTCTGGCAATAGCTCTGCTTTCCCTCAGTGTCTTCCTTCCATTATGCTGAACCATGTTGCTTTGAGCCTGCATGCTTTTGTCCATGTTATGTTGAAATGCGGCAGTGGGAAGAGAAGGAAGGGTACAACCTTTCCTCTTAGCTTAGATCTGACTGTTTTTCTTAGCGTAGTTAGGACCCTTCTTCAGTCTAGTTTGGAGCTTTCTTCCTAGTCTAGCTATAGTCTTCCTTCTTGGCCAGTTATGACCTTTCCCTTTAGTCTAGTTATTTTCTTTCTTCTTGGCCTAGAAGTGACTCTCTTCTTCCTATCTTAGTCAGGACCTGTCTTCTTGGCCTAGTGTTGGTTTTGCTTCCTGAGTGGGATAAGTTCCATTCCAGTCAGAGAGAGGAATCATCTCTGTATGGGTTTCCACCAGTCCCTGGTGGAAGAAAGTCTCATATATGTGGTGACTACTATTTTGAGCCAGGAAGGCAGAGTTATTCCTTGTATGGTACACTCTCTGCTAGCTGGGTGGTCTCTTCCAGCCACTCCTTGAACATCTCTTCATGTTGGATACCGTTTGAGGCCTGGAAGACAAGGTCTAGCCATGAAAGACCTCACCCTCTGTCAGGGGATGCAGAAATGTATCTTAATAGAATAAGTTTCCCAGCCATGTTGTATGGCATATATGTCAATGAAAACTCCTAGAGTATTAAAAACATAAGTTTAAGGATGAAAAAGCCACCCCCTCCCTCCATGCAAGCAATTGTTCATCCTGTGGTACTGGTGACTTTGTTCCTCCTTTGTGTTTTTGCAGATACTTGCCATCTGTGTTGCATGGGGACCGGGAATTGGACCTTAGGTTTGGGCGCCTGCAGTAGGGGCGAAGGTGCCCACTGTGCTCGCTGACTGTTATCTCTCAGCATCACACTCTACCCCATGGAGTTTTGCTTATATCAGCAGCTGGGACATGTTTGCCTCAGTGCTGAAGTATAAATCAAGCCCCACAGCATTTGGGACAAGCTGACCACAGCTCAGATTATCCTTGGTATAGCCATTTGGAATGAGCTGATCAGATTTTAGCCTTTGTCATTTCTTGATCTCTCTGGTTAGCTCAGACTGTCTAAGAAAAGAGTGAATTTGACGTCCTCGGTTACAATTGTAAGTTCTTGGGCATAATGTTCCATAAATTATTTTATGTACACAGCAAAATAAAACAACTGGCCAGTGAAATATAGGGACCCTCTCTTTACCAAATCTTTTCTTAGAGCTGGGGCAGCTTAGGCAATTTGATTGGGTAGAAATCTTTCTCTGAAAAGTTTATAATCTGGTTCAACTTGGTTTAAGCCAAAATGAGATTTTATTGAAGAATCCACAGAAGAGTGAGATTTAGTTTGGATTAGTGTTGCAAGGAGGCAGCTTGTCACCTTCTAAAGCCGCTTTTGTCCGTGTTGGCTCCATGTCCTAGTGTCAGTGCCTCCTGCGATAGCTCTGCCTCCTTAGTGTCTTGGCTGTTCCAGTCACTGAAAAATTTTCCAGTCATTTTGCTCTCATCTAAACCCACAATGGCCATGACTTCCATTTAAAGTCGGCCTCCCTGGTGCTCAGTATAGCCATAGTAGGCCTCCTGGATCCTGGACCTCTTCCAAAATTTGCTATTTTATCCTTATGATTATATCCTTATTTCAGAGAGTGGTGATTTACTTTTTGACAACTCTCAGTCTGTTAAAAGTAAAAAAGAGTTCCTCGGGGGTTGTGGCCTCTTCCTCTCTCTAGCATGGCTCAGGCTACTAGATGTTCTCACGTGGCCACTCAAGCCTTTTGTCCTTCTTGGTCAGTTGTGGTTGTTGATGGTGATGGTGGTAACTGAGAGAATAATGTCAGATTATGGTCACCTGTCCACATGCTGTTTTTGAGGCATTTTCTAGATGACACAATAGTCCAAATACAATAAAAACACCTAAGAAGATAGCTAGCATACTCAAGGCCATCTAAAGAGGACTGGAGATTTCCTCTGAGTGTGCGTAGAGAGATTCATTTTTGTAGAGGGGAGTAGCTTTGTTCTGACTCTAAAGATAAGACATAAAGAAGAAGTTAAAATGAGCCCAGTTCCTGACATGGGAGTAATCCCTGATGCTTACTAGATCTGGGCTGGTCTCTGTGGCTGGTCCCTGTTCTCTTCTGCCTGGCCTTTCTGTGACCCCGCCCAGGAGGCTGACCTTGGTGGACTATAGCAGCAGATGATGGAACTGTAAGATGCCGAGAGGATGTGAGGTGGGTGTTAATCACCCAGCTTCTACCTGCAGTCCTGTCCCCATGGCCCTTCGGGTGACTATGGCCTCCCCCTGGCCTGTAGCTCCAGGCCCGAGCCCTGATAACCTCTATGGTCATCCTTGTACTATCTCCCATCTCCCTGCTGTGTGCCATCTGCCCTGCACATGGCCCTGAACTGACAGTGTAGATGCCATGTCTGGGAACTGCACCCACCTCTTAAGGCCAAGCACCATGTGCCTGTGGGAGTTACTCCCTGAAGGAGCAGGGACCACCAGCATCCCCTCAGCTGCAGTTCCAACGGCCAAAGTTCAGCACCAGTTTCATTGCTAGACTTTGTGTCATCCCTTTGAACCTTGGTATTCCCATTCAGAAAAGGGGATATTGATGCCTGAAGTGGGAGGGAGGGTATTCAATGGGAGAGAGACTATGCAGGCTGGGAGGGGAGGCTGTGCCGCAAGAGGGAGGTTGTGCCAGGAAAGGGAGACTGTGCAGGGGACAGAGGCCGTGGCTGGGAAGGGGGGCTAGATTGTGAGAGGGAGGCTGTGGCTTGGAAGGGCCCAGCACAGTTTTGGCCCTTACTGGAGGGTTGGGAGGGACCGAGAGTGAAGGACCCTGATTTTCCATCTTTCCAAGCAGAAGTTCTTCAGGTCTGTGGCCTCAGGCAAAGGCTGCCACGGTCTCTGAGTTGTGTGTCCCTGCACAGAGCCTGTTGGTTCCGTAGGGCCCAGCATCTCCCTGTATGCAGCTACCTGTGCATTACCAGCTGACAGCAGAGGGCGGCAGAGAGCCAAGCAGTCCTGAGACCTTCACATAGGCACCTTGTCAGAAGCCTCGTTCTGAGTGGGACTCAGGGAAATAACTTCCAGAGTCAGCAGCCCTGGTGTGATAGGACCTACCATGTACTGAGTGCTCCTTGGGCTTTGCACACTTCCTGTGTTTATTTACTTACTTGCTCTGTAGTGTGCAGTTCGATGACTCCCACTGAGAAGTTGCAGGATTCTCAGGGGTCATGTGGGTGCTGTGGGGTGCAGGTGCAGGCCATCTCTGGGCCCCCACCCTCAATGCCTGTGCTGGGCCACTCCAGTCATGGGTGACTGCATCTTAGATAAATAGTTCCTAAATGGCCCAGATACTTGGTGACCTAACACAGCAGGAAGAGGGATGGTACATTTATGAAGTCTCAGCAGTTTCTGCCAGGCAGTTGAATTGGCTCCTTGGTGTGCTGTGAATCCGCAGGAAACGTGGTTCCCAAGACCCAGCATTCATGCATCACTGAAGCCGACTACACTTGATGGCATCGCTGCTTGGGTGGAGGGCTTTGCTCGAGCTGTTTTTCCAGGAGCCAGTAGTAATCGATTCCCGGCTCTGTGCTTCTGCCTGCTCTTCCCAAGGTGGCAGTAATGGGCCCTGAGTGTCCTCTGTTGATGTTTGAGAGTTCTGCCACAAAGCTGTTGTGAGTTGTTGGTCCTGTATTTAGTCACAAGATTTTGGCTTCTTCACGGTTTGGAAACATGTCTGATCAGAGTGCTCATGTCCACCTCAGAAGCTGGGAAGGGAAGACTAAGGAGATGTGTGGCATTTGTAGCTTGGAGACCTCTTGCCTCCTAGTATGCGTGTTTGTTCCTAGTTCCAGGCGAAGGTTGTATAGGCACTGGGTTCCTGTGTACCCTGGGACCTGAGGGCTACGTGTCCTCCAGGACTGTACGGATGCCTTGGTTGCCGTGGAAAGACAGGAAGCCTGGGGATGAGGGCTCCTTATGGTTCTGAGGGTACTCTGGCAGCAGCCTCACAGGGACCAGCAGCCACCAGCACAGTCATCATCCATCCCCAGAGAGATAAGAGGGTGGGACGGGGACAGGAAGGAGGATATGGATTGATGTCTAGGGCCTAGCAGCAGGTGGGGTTGGCACCGCAAATGGGCCCACATGGCAAGTCAGGGCTACAGCCCAAGCTCTGCCCTGCTGGGCTCTGCAAGTGGAGGTGGCTTATGGTGAAGGGCAGTTGGAGGAAGGCTGAGCTCATGTCCCAGCCCTGCAAGTATCAGAATAGCTGTTGGTGGTGGCATCACCTCACTGGCCCTGGCCATCTCTGGGAGCTCTGACCTCTAGCCCTAGCTCTCCCCTGCTATGCCTTTTTTAAATAAAGTATATAAATTATATTTTAAAAATATATGCATTGCAGAATGAGAACTGTAAAACTTTTTTTCTTCCCTTTTAACTTACACGGTTTGGTACAGTAGTGTTGTTGCTAAGCCATTGCTGCTGCTACTGCTGGTGTTTAGTTTTGGTTTGGTTTTTGTTGTGTGTGTATTATGTGTGGTACCAAGGATCAATTCAAGGCCTTCACACTGAGCCACGCAAGCCCGCTGGTACAGCTCAATTCCAATCTTACTTCAATAGACAATTAAATCATCCTGCTATTTTGATTATGTATTAGTTTGAGTTCCTCCCCTGCTATGTCTTATGGTTCAGTCTCTCATGAAGCTGAGGGTCGCTTGCAGCCAGGAGAGCCATCAGGGCCCAAGCTCATGCCCAAAGGGCCCTTGGGACCTCATATTCTTTCCCGAGGCTAGGGAGCCCTTCCTTCTTCTACCTAGTGACCTCTGTTGTCCCCCCATGGAGTTCCTACACACTCATGCCCAGAGTGGGTTTCCATGGCCTCTGAGACCCCACCTTCCACCCTGGGCTGAGGTAGCCAGCTCCATCTGTGAGACACCAGGGCCAGTCCTAGTTCTGCCAGAAGATCTCTAGGTTTCAGAGGTACTCTTTTATGACCTAGGGCCTTGTCTGTCTGGTGGAGGGGACTTGGAGGGCAGCCATCTGGATGAACTCTCTCCTATACCCCGTTATGGAACAGCTCTGTCCTTGCTTCTCCCTGCCCCTGTACCTCCTCTCTCCACCTGTCCACATTCTGGGGTGCTGGCTCTCAAGCTCCATAAGTGCGCACTCAACTGGTTCCTAGAAAATACATGTTCCTAGCTGTGTCTCTGGAGGGGTTCCCTGGTAGGACAGGCCTGGGAATCAGCACTTTGTGTAGAAACTCATAAAAGAACTGCTGGAGAGACAGACGAAGGACTCCCTGAGTACCAAGTGGTCCCCCCCCTCCTTTTCCAGCACTGCTTTTCATTTCCTACAGTGATCACAGATTTCTTTAGAGACCAGATAGAACAGAGATGTCATTAGAAACCGAGCTGTGTCTCATTCTGAGGTGTCCTTCAGAGACCTCTAACCTTCCTGACCACGAACCTCTTTCTGCAGGCGGCTTGGACCTCATCTTCATGCCAGGCCTGGGTTTTGATTCACATGGCCACCGGCTGGGACGGGGTGGGGGCTACTATGATGCCTACCTGAGGCGCTGTGAGCAGCAGCACGCTCGGCCCTACACCATTGCCCTGGCCTTCCGGGAGCAGCTGTGCGCCCAGGTCCCTGTGGGCGAACTTGATGTGCCCGTGGATGAGGTGCTGTTCGCTGACACCCCGGAAGCCGCGGCCGTGTCACCCATGTGAGGAGCAGAGGTCCCCATGGATGAGGTGCTGTACACTGATGTCCTGAACTCCTGGACGCCCGGATGTCCCAGCCACGTCACCTGTGTGAGGAGCAGAAGTATGCCTCCCCCTATTAGAAATGAGCTGGATTTGCACATTAAAGTGTGGAAAGTGTGCAGTGCCTGGTGTGAGACTGTCTGTGGACGTCAGTGCGGATGGGAACATAGGGTTCTTGTTGGGACAGAGGTTCTCACTGCACAATGTGCCGCTTCACCATGGAGCACTCCTGGCTGCGGTATTTGGGGAATGTCCAGGGCCCCTGGAAGAGACTCCTACCCGTCTGCTTCAGACTTTTCTCTCCTCCATCCTCTTCTCCTGAGCTGCCTTATGAGTTCTGTGTCTGCATCTGCCCTGAGGGCAGCATGTTCTGTCTGAAATGCTTCTTACTCCTGTACATCTGGAAACTGCAGCCTGCTGCCCCTGTGCCCGCTTCCCTTCTCTTCCAGTCTCCCTCTGCTTTCCTTGCTAGCGCCACATCCTTCCCTTATGTAAGTGGCCTCGCTCTGACCTCAGCACAGTGTCTTAACCCCCAGTCTTCAGTGGTCATGTCTGTCTGCTTCACCAGATTGGGAGTGTCAAAGACCATCACACGCTGAGTGGACTGTTAGATAGTGGATGTGTGGATATTTTTATTTTTTATTTTTGAGACAGTAATCCTGGCTAGTTCTGAACTCACTATGTAGCCCAGGCTGGCCTCAAATGTATGGCAGACCCCCTGCCTTAACTTCCTGATCACTGGGTTATCAGGCATGTGGTACCATGGCCTAGCTTATGTGGTGCTGGGGAATCGAACCCAGGACCTTGCCCTTGCTAAGCCAGGGCTTTAACCAGCCCTGTGTGGATATTTTTAATGTGTTAACTGAGTATATTTAGAAGTTCTCTGCTTAAAACACAGTTCCACTGTTCTTCTGGTAATAGATTATGATTTAATATTTTAGTCACAAAAGTGAAAACCTTTCCAAATGTTAGCTGGGCAGAAGGCAGATCTGTGCTGTTTGGACGTACAGTGAGAATCTGGCCAGAGGTATTCCTGCTGCAGAGTCGGGGGTCACTGAGGTGAAGTTGAGGCAGATGTTGGTATAACTGAGGTGGCTATTGTCTGAGATTCCCGGGAGCCACACGTCTGGGAGCTTTTCTCTGTCACATCAGCCTGTGTTATTCCCCACCACAGGTCAGTGTAGACTACCCACTCCTCTAGCTTTTCAGGTGTGAGTGGAACATGAGTTGTGGGCAAAATGTGCAGGGTGCTGAGATGGACCAGTCAGGCCCCAGGTGTTTCCTTGGGGTTTAGCTTTCCTGGAGACCAGATGTGCCTGGTGGTCTATGTGCAGAGGGGATTGGGGGGGATGCAGGAGGGAATGACAATGTCACTGTGAGTATAGCACAGTGGAGCTGAACCCTGGACCCAGGAAACAAGTACCCCAGTGGATCTTAGGGAAGGGGACAGTCCTGGTGGGGGGAGAGATATAGTGCTGGATCTGAGCAGAGACGGTTCTTGGTCTTGGGGAACTGGATGCATACCAAGTCCCACAGGTCTGTGAGCATGTGAAGTTCTGGTCTACCTGTGGATGGGGGAGCATGTGTGTAATCGTCTTGTCCTCTTGGACAAGGACTTGCTGTCTTCCTTCCTTAGCCTCCCAGAGTGCTGGGATTATAGGCCTGCCACTGGGCCCAGGTATTTTTTCTTCTTGATGCTTGGCCTTTCCCGTATTATAGTATAGTCTGTAATATACTTATTTAAAATTTGATTTTTGCAGTTTGTCAAATACTAGGCATTGTGTGTGAAAATTTGAAGAGAGAGTTTGAGGCCTAGGTGGTGCCATCTTTCTCTTAGAAAGTTGGCTTTTCTTTGGGACGTGAGGGTTGGGGAGGGATAGACTGCCATGATCTAGTCTGGGACAGTACAGATTGGACCACCAAGCCCTGCTTAGCTCTGCAGCCACTTGCTGCTGACCTCTTGCTTTGTCACTCATCAGAAGCCTGACTTCTTGGTCTCAGGTTTTGGTGAAGGTCCGCCAGTGCTTCAAGGCAAAATGCTATAGCAGATATTAGTTTCTCTTCTGCTTTCTTTCCCTTTATGTCTATAGTGCCTGAAGACCTCCCTATGTTTGCTAACTCTCTGATACTTTCAACAGAATCTGATTTTAAGAATTATTTTGCTCAACATTTCTGTTTGTTCTTGATAGAGTGTTGCTCTGAATAAATTAGCATGTCACAGACAGGAGAGCAGCCCTCCATCCTGGTCTTTCCACCTCCCAGTGATTCCATAGTGGCACTGCACTGTGCCCTCAGCTCCTGCTGTCCTTGGAGGATCTTACCACCCCAGAGTTTGTCTAAAATGTGGGTCTTCTGGTCCTGGCTCACACAGGCCTCATAATCTGATTCTGGCAGGAGCTTCTGCCATAGAGCTAGTGGCTCTCAGACCCTTTGTGTTCAGTGCAGAGACTCCTGGTCTACCTAGTGGCCCTGCACAGCCAACAGGAGGTGTCTGCACCAAGCAGTTGCCTTTACTGCTTGGGACTAGTCATGTGTCCTGTAGCTCCAGGAGTCATTGTGCCTCAGCTGAATTATTTTTAATTTCTTCCATAGACATTTTAATCAGAGATGAAAAATGATTGGTCTTTTGCCGATAGTTAGTCTAAGAGGAAGTTATTTGCATCTGAGAAATACATTTGTCTGCAGTGGCTTTGTGGGGAATGCAGAGGGGCGTTATGGACGGGGAGCGGTCATCTAGGGCCAGGGCTCGTGGCCCAGGAGCACAGAGACCACCTGCCACTTCCCTTTTCTGCCCAGTCCCCCACTTCCTTCCACTTGGCCCTCCATTCTTTCCCACCTCTTTCTCCATGAAAGTCCATTTCCTTTGCGGACCCATGTGTCTGTCTGCTTAACATCCTCCCCATGAGGCTGATATGATGTGGGGTTTGGACTTCACCCCCCGCCCCCACAGCCCCTTTTTCTCTGCCCCAGGCACTGGCCTCTCCCAAGTCCCCTCCCTGTGCTGCCTCCTGCCAGAGTTCCCTTCAGATCCTTCTCAACAGAAGTGGGTGCAGATGAAGAGGAAGGGTCATGTCTCCTTTCCGGGGCCATCTGGCCAGTTTCTCTTGTGCTCTCTGTTCGCCTGAGCGCACATCCTACTCTGGGGGAGTCCTATGAAATGCTGCCCCAGTCCATCAGAAGGCAGGGACATCTCCTTGGTGGAAAGGGGAAGGACTGCGGACAGGCCCTTCATGAAAGGACAGAAATTAAAATCTTGAAGTGAGGGTGTAGTGCTGGAAGATGATCACCTAGGTTCTGCAGTAACAGCATGGGGTTTCTGCTTCTGGAGAGGGTAGGACAAAATGTAACAGAAGTACTATACTGTTGCATGGCTATTGGCCCTACATGTCCACTGTCAGGGCCTCCTGGGAGATGACGGGAGTCCTTATGGGGTCAGGTACCAGGATGTTTGGTATGGGGTGGAATGTGAGTGACAGCTGCTGCTAGCTGGTGACATGGGAACCCTGCATCTGTCCCATTTGTAACCAGTATTAGTGACAAATGTTTAAAGAGGTGGAATGTTCATTCTCTAAGGTTTTTTTTTTTTTTAAATAGATTTGCAAGCAGTATATCACAATAATTGTACTGTGTGTGGAGGAAGCAACATGCAGAGAACCCAGGGGGATAATATATACCAGGGTGTTAACACGGTTGTCTCTGTCTATTTTTATCACACATAAAAGTCTCGGAAACACAATTATTAAAAAACATCCGAGGAAAGCATGAGGCCTGGTCACCAGCATGCAGGACACTCACCTCCTCTCTGGCCCTAGCCTGCCTCTTGCTCTCCACAGCCTTGGCTGGTCCCTCAGCTCCTCGGGTGGTTTCCTCATCTCTGAGATGGTAGCCCTCCTTGCGGGGTAAACTGCGTGTCTCTTCAGCACCTTGCTCACCCCTTTTCTGGCTAGCATTTGATTGTGTCCTCACATCTGCACCTTTTGGGTGCTGGCAGTGTTCTCATCAGTGGACCTGCAGAGGCCTACCTATGTATGTGTGTCCTGATGCAAAGAGACACTTCCTCAGGGGCACGGGGAGCAGGCAATGGAAGAGACCTCAGTTTCTGGGCTAGTGACAGACTGGCTATGTGAAGCCAGGCAGGTAGCCCTGAAGGTGGGTCTGGTTAGCAACGAGGGTAGGCAGGTTGGTAGCAGGCCACCAGGGCTGGAGTGGGACAAACCTAGAAGAAGTGTTGGCAAAGCTGGAAAGCAATGAGTAGGGGGCCTTTTGGGGATTGTCTTGGGAATGGGGTGGGGTCTTCCTCAGGGTCCTTCTGATTGGTTGGCCCCAACAAAGGTGTGACTACCTCTTGAAAGGGCCGGCAAGACCAAGAAGAGATGTGGACTGTTGAAGCAGACATGACAGGTGTCACTAGAGAGCCTGGACACAGGGATCTGGCACACAGTGCTGGTGTACCTACTGCACATCTGCATTTGTGGAAACCACCATGGTGGAGGCCTGTGGGATGGATGAATCCATCCAGCTGTCAGCGAAGTCAGGTTTTACTCCTTCAGTAAAACCCGACTGTCTAGTTTGGCTCACTAGAAGGGCAGAGCATTGCCTTGAAATTGATGATATACTTATTGCAAGTTCCTGGGTGGTGTGACCACCCTCCACGGATGGGGGTGGCTTCTCCACAAATACCTTTCCTCCAACAGGAACTGCAGCTGTCCTGCTGCTAGCTGGGTGGTGGTTCTGATTCCTAGGGAGCCCAGGGATGAGTTCCCAGGTTCATGGAAGAGGCTTGACATGAAACTACAGACGACATGTCGTATTTACATGATGGAATACTACTCTGCCATAAAGAAAGATAAATTTGAATCATTTGTAGGAAAGTAGATCCACCTTGAGACCATTATCCGTAGAGAAATAAATCAGATACAGAGGATTAAATATCACATGGTTTCTCTAATATGACTAAATCAAACCATAAAAAAGTAAAAGAGAGATAAAAGAAAGTGTGACCATTGAAGGGACTGTGCCAACTTGAGGGGATTAAGAAACACACCTCCATTAGGATTAGGGTTTGGGAACCATCCCTAGATTGGGAATTGAGAACCAGCCTGGATTTGAGTGTGAGTGATTTGTGGGCCAGCCAATGAGGGAAGAGCACCCACCCAGATGTGGGAGGCCCAACTGGAACTCCAACAGTATAAAAGGAAGGAAGAGGGAAGATGGTTACAGCTTCTTCCTCTGGGAGAGCTCTCGGCTTCACAATTATCTACAGACGCTGACTTGCTATACCCTGCAGATCTTTAGCACAGATTCACTCCAGTCTCGACTTGCGCCTGTCTGCCTGTCGCTGATCTTCAGTCAATGATCTTCAGGCTCCAGTCTTCGCCATTGTTCTTCAGACAATCAAGATCTACAGCAGACTCTCACCTCACTGGCTGTCCTGCAGTCCTGGATGGGAAATTTACTTCACGGCTGAGCAGCCATCTTGGACTATCTCTATCATAGGATTTGTAAGCCTTCCTAATAGATCCTTTTTAATAAATCTATAGATTCTGCCTTTTGAAGAACCCAAACTAATATAGAAAGCAAGAAGATAGACTTTGTGGAGAGGGAAAGAGGATGTGGGCAAAGGGGGTGTGAGGGTAGGAAGAGGGAGGAAAGTAAAAATGATCAGGATATGATATGTAAATACATCAATTTCTCAAACTGATTGTTATGTATTATAAATATATGCTAATAAGTAATAAAGATGAAAATGTAGATGATTTTATCCCAGTCCTTTAGTCACTACACATACCCAACTTTATTATCCAATTATGGGTAAGATTAAAGTTCATTAGACTACTTGCCTTATGTGCAATTCCTTCATTTCCACCAATGGGACATTACAGAACAAACAGGGCAGTCACAGATTGTATGGATTGGCTGATCTCCCATCTTCCCCAGACAGCAAATCTGGCTGATATTTCCTTAGCATAATAGGTTCATGTGTATAGGATACTGTATGTCTTTTTCTTTCAGCCTTGAAAAAATGTAATCTCTCCACTGTAGGAGTCATGTGTCGCTGAACCTGTGAAGCTTAAGGCTCTGTGGCATCCGCTAGTTGTTACAGTAGATGGCTAAAGATCCACTGCTTCATGAAATTACCTTAGACTATTTGCACAGTGACCTTATCCTATACAGTCACTCCAACACTTGCTAACCCTTCTATACATGGAGAGAAAACACCATCTGGGCTGAAACAGCCTACCCTTCTTATTGGGTCCCCAGCACTGCAGCAGCCTCTCTCTGATTGCCCCTTCCGGAGAGTGAGGTGGAAGGAGCAGAGATCACGCCCATGATGTTCCCGAGGCCACCCTGCTGGTAGGTGGTGGGGCCAAGTCTGTAATTCATTCTGGCTGCCTGCAAAGCTCCTGAGGCTTCCTGCCCCTGACTCACTGTGTGTGCCTCTTTTGTGCCCCTTGTCCTTCTCTCCTGACATGGGCCCTGATAGGTTGTACCCCTTCTGCTGGTTCATGTTGTGCCTTGTGAATCCTCAGAGTACAATCAGGGCTCAGAGAATCAGAACTGAGATGGGAGAGAAAAAGTGAAGACAGGCAGAAAGGACACAGAAAATTCATAATTTAAAAGTTGTTTTTATGAAAAACTACAGTTACTCATGATTACAATGTCTTTTTCAGGGAACGTACACACACACACACACACACACACACACACACACACACACACACACACACAATCCTAAGTGTCTTCAAGACAATGAGCCCACACACACACACACACACACACACACACACACACACACACACACACACACACACACACAATCCTAAGTGTCTTCAAGACGATGAGCCTGTGAGTGTGGGTCCTGCAGGGCTCACCTTGGCTGTGTGTGGCAGAAAATACATCTGATAGTGGCACAGCAGTGAGGTTGTCACGTCTAATGAGAATCCCACAGGGGCTGACTCAGGCTGGTGCAGCTGCTCAAGGGAGAAACCAAGTCTGGTTTGCTTTGGCTCTCCGCCTTGTCATTCCTCCTCACATCTGGGCTTTTTCTTCACAGTTGCAGGATGGCTGTTTTTCATCCAGCCATCACTTCCACATTCCACATGGGAAGAAGTTAGACAAGAGAAGGCAGAGGCAAAACTTCCTGTGCAGTAGACTCCTGTTTCCTGTGGGCCAGATGGGTGTGCTTGGCCTTCTCTTTGCAGTGGAACTTGGGAGATATTTGCTAGGCTGGACAAATCAGGGTCCTGATGATGATACAGAACCCTGAACCGAGGAGAGGTCTGGTGTGGGCCAGGCAACAACAGTGTCTCCTGTAGGACAGGGCAGGGGAGGAGCGGATGAATCAGGTAGAGAGGAAGGCCATGGCACCCTGGGTGCCCATCACAGTGCTGAGATTTGGTGTGGGCAGTCTGTGCATGGGGCTCCAGCTGCCTCTGCTTCCTCCTGGGTGGATATGCCGTGACTCAGTAGGTACCCAGCAGGCTTCCTGCTCCTCCGCGTGGATCCTCATTGAATCTTCTCTTTTACAGATGCCCGACCTACAAGGTCATAGCATTTCCCTGTATTTATACACAGTTCTTCTTGGCAGTTTAGGGTAAAAGAGAAGGATAATTTAAAAATACATAATTACCCCAAAACTCCATTGGTTATACTTTGGTGTCCTAGCAGGGCCTCATCTGGGAGAATTTATGGCTTTATGAAGGCCTGAGTTAGGAAGGAGCAAGGGGGAAAATGTTCTCGGAGACCAGCACTTTACATTGTTGATTGGAAGGCCATTTCTAGGTGCTTGTGGCTTCATTACACCCTCCAAGACAGGAGATGTGAATTAGTGCAGTAGGAGACTGAGGAGGACTGTACTGCACCCCCTTTCTGGGATGATGGAGCTGTGGAGCTGGGAGCAGTAGCTTTCCTTCCCAAGGGAAAAGGAAGTGTAGAGGAGGAACTGAGAGTAAGAGTATTGGAAATCCCAACTGGTCCTTGGATGGAGGGATTTTCAGGAATAGACACCAAGCAGCATCCACTGAGGCAAGTGGGGCTAAGGGTGTCTCCCTAGCTGCATCTCCTCCAGGGTCTTCATTTTACCCAGGGGTCCCCGGGCCTGTGTCCTGAAGGTGGGCTGGGCTTCCTAGGAGGGTAGGGCAGGAGACATTTGGGATAAAGGCCAATGTTAGCTGGTTTCCCATTCTGCTTTCCATCTCACATCCCCCATTCTCCAGGTGACTGCGCAGCTGGGACGTGTCCCTCATGCCATCACTGTTTCTGGCTCCATGGTGGCCCAATGGCCCTGGCTCCTGGCAGGCCCATCTAGCAGGGGAGCCTGGTGTGCACACATGCCAACAGCACTGGGTATGTGATCCCTCTAGGCTAGGAGGGTGATGGTGACCTAGGTATATCTGGGACAACTTTGTCACTGGAGTTGGGCCAGATGTATCCTGAGCACTCTGTCTGAGGGGCTGCACCCCAGACTGGTGGCTCTGTGTCTCCTGGCCATAGTGGAATGAGATGGGGCAGAGGTCTTGGAGGTGCACAGAGAAAGAGGGACGGCGTGAGCATCCTCTCAGTGCATTTGCCTTTGTGCTGCTATTTCAAGCACCTTTTAAAAAATATGATAGAGTGGTGAGTGCCTGCCTAACACATGCAAGGTCTCATTTCACAGCACTGTGTACAAAACAAGTCATGTAATGGTTGTTATTTCATATGTCTAGGTTAGACTTAGAGGAGGTGGGGCTCAGACCTCGGGGGCCTCCTTTGTGCAGGGTTTCTGTAGTCAGGTTCTATGATATCTGCTGGTGTCTGATTACTTTCACTTCCATGATGCTTGAGAACTGTTGACAGCTTCCTGGGTCAGCAGCTTCTCCTTCTTGCCGAGCAGTATTTTGTTGTGTAGATAAATCACAGTTTGTTTATCTGTTTACCAACTGACATTTCTGGAAATAGTCTGTGCCTGTGTGGGCTTTGTTTTCCCTGACTCACAGATAAGTACCCAGGAGTTGAGTGCTGGTTGTGGAGTAAGTATGCTTCTAATCTTGTGAAGATTGCCCAGTTTTTCTAGTGTAGCTATCCATGTCACACTCCCATGGCTGTATGTGGGAGTCCCAGCGTGGCTGGCCATGTCACTTCTCCACAGCAGTGTGTGGGAATCCCTACCTCTATGGCAGTATGGGAGTCCCAGCACAGCTGACCACACCATGCCCTCATGACTATCCAAAGCCGTGTGTGGGAGTCCCAGTGCAGCTGTCCATATCACACCTCCATGGTGGTATGTGGGAGCCCTAGGTGTCCCACAGCTCTGTCAGCACTTGGTTTTGTCAGTCTTTGGTTTTATCAGTTCTGGTGAGTGGGCAAGGCATCTCTGAGTGGTTTTAAGTTTTGTTTCCCTAATCACAAAAGATAAAGTGCCTTGCATGGACTTTCCTGTACTTGTTTATCTTTGGTGAAGAGCTATTGAAATCATTTGCCCGTTTTGAATAATTAGGATGATCTCCTTATGTAGATGAAAGTGTTCTTTAAACATGCTTGAATGCAAGCCCTTCACTAGATAAATGGCTTTAAAATATTTTCCCCTGGTCTGCATCTACCTTTTCATGGACTTAGAGTGTTTATGTTATTTGCGCTTGCTCAGACTTGCTGACATGAGCCTGCTATGTGAGCTGCTATGGGAGCCAGGTCTCTACTTACTGGGATCAGAGAATTAGGTAGCATGAGAGACTACTGGACTCATGTGGTAGGGACAGGGATAGCCTATTTCTGCAGATAGGCTAAACCCAGGAAAGGGATGGGTGTGCTCCCTACCCCATCCCCACCCTGGCTTTTGCTCCCAATGATGGCTGAGAATCCCTCAGGGACAAAACTTTGACTGTGACAGAACACTCAGGAGATTGTAATGGGGGTTGGCAGTGATTTCCAAGGAAGCATCTTTTACCACCTCTGGAGGATGCATTTGCAGGAGCAAGCTTCATTTGCAAATGCTGGCTGGACATTCCTGCTCTACATGTTCTTTTGTGATCAGAAGAAAGGTCCAAGTTTATGTTCAGATTCTGCTGTGAGCTGTCTTGGCAGCCTCTCTGAGATTCAGTTTTCTCATCTGTAGAATGGAGATAATTGTCCTAGGGATTGCTAAGGATTAGAAAATGTGATTATGTAAAACCTAGCACTGTGAATAAAGTATGCGGAGCTTAGCAAGTGGTTCCATAGAGGACGGCTGCATTTGTCTCATCGGCACACAGCGACCTGGTAGTGGCTGAAAGGAGTCATGCTGACCCTAGACAGGAGAGTTGCTTGGGCTATTTTCACGCTGTGAGCAGACTGGGAATGTCTATTGTACATGTATTTATGTAGTCAGTTAGCTAAAGACCCTAACGTTTCTTTTCTTCTTTTTTGGCACCCTCTCCATTGCCCCCTGAATTTTTAGTATTTAGCCTGTAACGTGGAATTCAAGTGCTAGCTCAGAGGGAAGTATTGAGAAAAGTTGGAAGAGAAATTGAAAAGCTTCCGCTGGCTCAGCTGCAGGCGCTGGTGACCAGCCTTGTTCTGACCTCTGGGCCTCAGAGTCTTCTGTGTGAGCTGTGCTCATATCAGAATCCTGTGGTTCCCTGGTTGGGGGTTGGGAAGGGATGCCAGGATCCGACCCATGAGGCTCCCCTCTGAGCTGATGGGTTTGTCCTGAAGAGAACCCCAGCCTTAAGGCCATAAGAGGGGAGCACAACCCCAGAGTGTGAGCAGGCTGGAGAGGCACACATGTTTTCACAGGAAAGGCAATCAGGTCAAAGGAGAGGTTGAGCCTGGTGCTGAGTGCCTGGGATCTGGGATCCTCCTCTGACTCAGGATTCTGGCCATGTGGGCTCTGGAGTGTGGCTGTGGGTGTTCTATTTAGGTTCCTTTGCAGCTAAGGCCCCATACCCCACCTCTGCTGTGTCCAGTGTTTGGTGTACATAGGAAGCAGAGCTGGCCGTGGGATCCTGCTCAGCCAGGCATCGGCTGAGATCAGTGCTGGATTGGCTTTGCTCTCAGTCTTTCTCCTGAAAGACCTCCCTCATGAGCTCACCTGGACTGGAATCCCTGATTCAGGCTCTGCACAGACCCGAATTCCTGCCTCAGATTCGGTGGGTAGGGAAAGTAAGATTCCCTGCTGCAGACTTGCTTCCGGGTTTCCTTCTGCTATAGCCTCTCCATGGTCCTTTCCTTCCACTTGCTTTCCCTTATTCCTGCATCCAGTCAAAGCTGCAGTCCTTTGGGTCCCCTCTCTACCCCTTCCTGGGGCCGACTTTCTAGATCTCCTGACTCCCTTGTAGAGGCCTCCCTAGCTCAGTGTCCCTCTCCAGTGAGTCAGGTGGTGAGTTGGTGAACACCAACATCCCCAGGGCTGGGAATGCACCTGCTCTGCTCACTAAAGGACTCCCAGTGGATGCTCAATAGTGTTGACAGAACCGTGTGAAGGGATTAAAAATGACAAGAAAGCAAGATGGGAGTGAGCTGAGAAGGGCCAACACTGCGGGGCTGCAGGGGGACACGTCCCACATGGCCACTGGCAGGGAAGGCCTGTAGGCCCTGGACTCTGGGTGGTATCAGGGTACTGGAGTGAGGGGACCAGTGCCACACCACAGTGGGTGAGAGTGTGCCTGGGAAATGGAGAGGACATAGGTGATTCTGCCTAGAATGCCTGTGCCCAGGAGCAGGCCACTGGATAGGGATGGGGTGGGGTAGGGTGGGCTTCCTCTTGGTCTGCCCTTGGAGACCTTGTTCCTTACCCACCTGCGGCTTCCCCAGCACACTTCTGCAAGCTGGTAGCCCTTCAGAGTTCTGGGAAGATGGGGCACAGTATCTGTTCCTCACCCTCCAGTGTATGTGTGTGTAGAATCACCACACTACCCTGGCATGTTCCCTTTCCCAGGGCTCTGACAACCCTCCATGGGACGAGAAGCAGCCACCTCATCCCAAGGTGGCTGGAGTGCATGATCAGCCTGCATCCTGCGTCACGAGGTGCCTGGTGTTGCACCTGTACCCACGAGAGTGCTACTGCCTGGGGAAGGGTCCAGCTGGAACCAAGCTGGTCAGCAGGACTTCTTTTGAGGTCTAGATAGGGCAGGAAGAAGCTGGATAAGTGTTGATGGACACATGTCATTTTCATACAACTGTGATGTTTTAGAGACAAGACTCAGTCATTCCGACGCTGAGGTAGGGGGAACATCCACACCTTTGGTGTTGGTTGAGTGACCCCTAGGGATATTGATCTTCCCACTTATGACCAGCTGCATGTCATGTAACAGAAACCTGCAGAGTATCCCTGACCCTCTGACTTCGTACCTCTGTAACAGGGACTCCTACTCCTGGGACAATGGGTGTCAGCTTTGGACAGGTCTTTAGCTAATATTTTTGTCAGGCTGTATTTTTAATAAATAGATTTCCCTTCATAGAAAAGATCCCTGTCCCTTTTCTTGCTTTCCTGCTGGTCTTCTTTGGATCAGTGTCTCCCATGGTGATGGCAGGAGGTACTTTGGCTGCAGTGGGAGGGAAGGGGTTTGACGAGCCTCAGAAGGCAAATCTCCAGGCCAAAGCCCTGTTGTATCCAACTCAGAGAAAAAGAAGAGGTCCCTTTCATTCATTTTGGGGGGGGGGGGCAAGAGTCAGCTCTGCCCTCGGGGACTAAAAGCAAAAAGTTACTCCTTGTGGCACCTGGCTGAGGACCTGCAAGGTGTCAGAGGATTAATGAAGTCAGATCCCACCCAGGAAGGAGAGCCAAGGCCCCTCTTTCCACTCCCACAGTAATAATGACCACAGTCATTGTTGTAGTGAGAAGTAGCATTTTTCTTCCATAGTCACTTACAAGGCGTCATTTGTATAAATTACCTATTTCATTTAGGTTCCTACCTCCATACCACACGTCAGTCTGTGGGCTCAGCATTTTGACTTTATCCTGGTCACTGTAGATGGAATGACCAGAGCTTAGGTCAGGCCTCCTGAGGCTGAATCCACAACGATGCCTTTAGTCCATGTGAACCTCTTCTTTGCACAGAGGTAACTGCCACTTCATGCTCATAGGAAGGGAAAAAGCAAAATTAGCCCATTGTCAGGACACAGGTAGGAGAGAGATGCCATTGGATGTGCTGCCACTGATTCACCAAGCAATAACCAAGGACTATGTGATTATTTAAATTTAATCAGACTAAAGCATTCGCTACCATGTTTTTGCTGAGAAGAAAGAAGTTAAGAGATGCTATTTTAATTTACATATGCAAATTGTGCCTATAGCATGTATTCCTTGTTCATAATCATTCATGTACAATCAGAAGCCAATCGGCCCCTTCAAAATGAGCCCACAGCTGAGCATGCAGCTTGGTCAGGCCCCTCATGAAAACTGCTTTCAATGGAAGCAAAAATGCTTTCCTAGATATCATCAAGCTTCTCAAGAAATTTAAAGTGGGTGTGGGCAAAGTGGGAGCTGTGTGTGTGTGTGTGTGTGAGAGAGAGAGAGAGAGAGAGAGAGAGAGAGAGAGAGAGACAGAGACAGAGAGAGAGAGAGAGACAGAGAGGACTCAAATAAAGTGCAGTAGCAGGGCTGCTTGGCATCCATGTCAGGCTCAGGAACTGACTGCAATAATCAGAAAAAGCCAGGCAGGGTTTCTGGCATATAAGGGGTCAGGAAAGGACTTTCACTACCACTTTCAGGTCTCTTCCCCTTAGTGTCTAGCCTGTGGTGATGAGGTGGCATGGGGAAATCACTGGTTGGGTTCATTGGCAGTTGGGGCACTTTGTAGACTTTGGGGTGTTGCTGGAATTATAGAGGATGGGTGGCTCAACATCTTCAGTGCAGGAGGGAACATTTTGACCAGGGGTTTATGCATCAGAGCCCTACCACTAAACCAGGTAAAGCAAAACACATCTGTCACACGTACAAAGTGTAATTTGTACCAACATCCCAGCTGCCACTCTTACAGAAACTGATAACTTGGTTCTAGCATTCTTATAGAAATGTAAAGAACCTAGGAGAGAGAGAGAGAGAGTTAGATAAATAGATAATTGGAAAATTTATGCTTCCCCACTTCAAAACATACAGTAATCAGTACAGTGTGGTATTAACACAGCAATAAATACAAAAATTAACTGTATAGAATCGAATGTCCAGAAATAAACCCTCACCTTTACAGCCACCTGCTCCTTGACAAGGGCAATAGGCAATTAAATGTGGAAATAAGAATCTTTTCAACAAACCTCGAAGGGACATCTTCTGGAGACCCACGTACAGAAGAGTGAAGTTGGAACCATGCCTTATACCATATGCAAAATTAATGGAAATAAAACAAATCCCTAAGTGTGGGAGTTGAGATGACAGAACTCTCATAGGGACACTTAGGAGTGAATCCTCTTGGTCTGGGGCTAGACAGCGGTTTCTTAGGTATGAAAACAGAAAAAACATGACAAAAATATGCTGGATTTTATCAGATGATAATTGTGTTTGTTGCAGAGGAAGTCATTAAGAAAGGGAAAAATGAATGAAGGTTGAAGGGACTATTTACAAGTGATTTCTGATAAGGTAGTGGTACTCAGAATGTTCACAGCTCTCAGTAGTAATTAGACAAATAAGGTCTACATGGATATTTTTCCATATAGTGAATACAGATGTCCACTAGAGCCAGGCTCAGTGGTGCAGGCTTGTCATTCTAACACTGTGGGAGGCTGAGGTAGGAGGAACATACATTTAAGGCTAGCTGGGGCAACTTAGCGAGACTTAGTTTCAAAATCAAAAAAATAAAAGAGCAAGGGATGAAGCACATTGTGAAGGCCCTGAATGTGATCTCTAGTATCACCATCACTACCACCAGAAAAAAAAAAAAAAAAGGAGGAGTGTTCCTCAACTTCCAGGCCCATTCTCCTGCCTTTCAGGTGGCCATTGGTGTCTCATACAGTGAGGCCAGAGCCCGTACCTTGCTCTCTGTCCCCATGCAGGGGGAGAGGTGCTCCTGCCCAACTCAGTGGTGTCTTCAAGCCAGCCATGGCACCTGTTCACAGAGATGCCCAACAAGGAGTCATAGAACTGAGCTGTTCCTAAGGTCCCCAGGGAGGGAAGGGCTCTCTCTTCTCTGGAGACACATTACTGGGCACTGAAATTCTTCCAAACATCTGACTTGAAATGTCTAATGAGTTGATTTGCTCACTGTATGTGACATCTGCGGCCACGTGAAAGGCAACGGAATGAACCAGGAGCACAAGGTGCATGCCTCCTCCTTTCTGCTGGCTCTTAAGATTGTTTTGAGAATCCATTGGCTAATTAGAGAGGAAGCTTCCATATGCAAAAGAAAATTGTTTTTTGTACGATTGGTCATGGTGGCCTCTTTCTGAACAGGCTCTTCTGACAGAACTTTGCTATAAATTCAAAATGCACAAGAACTTTAAGATCCTTAGTGCAAGGGATCTAACATAACTTATTAGTAATTTTTCTTATTTATTGAAGCGATGACATCTTGGTTATACTGAGTTAAGTAGAACATACATTATTCATATTTATTAGGCCTTTTTCTTTTTTACTTTTTACATCTGTGACTCCAGGAAAATTAAAATGAGACAGGGCTTGTGTTATGTTCCCATTGAGCAATGCAGATCTAGAGTCTACTTGCCCACTGGGGTCTGTCCACCATGGCCTGCACCGTGGGTTTGCTGGGTGTCCCTGGAAAAGCCCTGGCCATTTGCTGGCCTCCCTTTTCACTCCTGGGAGATGAGTTTGGGTCCCTGTCTCTGCTAGATGCTGTTGAAGGAGACCACTCTGTTCCACCTTTACTATTGTCCTAGCCCTGTACCCTTTCTCTACCTTCTGAAAGTGTAAAATCCCCAGGCTCCCTGCCAGGGTTAGTAGTAACATGTTCAGCATTGTTGTGGTTTGGATCTGGAGTGTCCCCCAAAGGCCTAGCCTACCTATGGACATTGTGTATGGTTCAGAGGTGGGGCCTGGCTGAAAGGGGTGGATGCTTGGAGCTTGACCTGGGGTGGGTGGGGGGTGGTGGTGAATGCTGGTTCTGCCTTTCTTCTCTGACTTGGCTCTCTTCTGCCATGCCGTGAGGACCTCTGTCTTGGGGTCTGGCTTTGGCCCCGGTTTACCATTTCTAGATATCTGCCTGTGAATGGACTGTCGTGGTTTGGATCTGAAATGTTCCCCCAAAGCCTCATATTTCAATGGCTACTGTGTAGGGTTAGGCGGTGGGGCCTGGCTAGAAGGGGCTGATACTTGGGCTTGACCAGGGAGAGCTGTGTGCAAATTCCACCCTTCCTCCCAGTCTCTCTCTGTACCACCATGTTGTGAGGATTTCCACCACTGGAGCTCTGGCTCTGGCCCTGTCCCCCTCCAGCCCTGCCATGTGCTTTCACCTTTTTCCAGCCGCGCACCTGTGAATGGGCTGTGACCTTCTGAAACTGCAAGCTACAATAAATATTTACTTCCTAAGCTGTGGGTGTTGGGTATTGAGTTACAATGATGAGAAAGAAACTAAGGCATGGACTGTGATCTTTTGAGAGAGTGAGCTAAAATAAATCTTTCCTCCACGAAGTTGTAGCTGTCAGGTATTCTGTCCCAGCAATGACAAGTCAGACAAGTGTCCAGTGTGACACTTAGCCTGTGTGCCATGTAAGCATTGGCCACCTGGTGGGTACTGTGACCGATGCTGCAACTCTCTTGACCAACATGTAAATCTAGCATGTGCTAAAGGCAGAAGGATCTTACATAGATCAGCCAGCAGAGGAACTCAGATGTGCCTTTCTCTGTGCTTGTCATTGTGTAATTTTAACCTTCACGATGAAAGTATATCTAACAACGACTGAAGGCTGAATCCAGGCCCCAGAGGGGGACACGCAGTGTGAGGACTGTGATCACAGCCTGGGGGATGCCGATTGAGTGAGACAGGGTGGCCCCCTGTGCCCTAGTCATCGTTCCCACAAATCTAATAGGACTCTCAACAACCAGCTATCAGAACAGTAATTTAAATGGCATGATTTTTATTCATCAGACTGTTTAACACAGATTCACTGGAGTGGAAATCTAGCTTGTACAGAATTATTTACAGTTTGTTGGCTTTTTCAAAGGACATGTTTATAAGAAAACATGAAATGGGCTCAGCCAAGCCAGGATCTGAGCCAGGCCTCCTTGCATCGGTCTCGTCTCCGTAACCCTCTGCTAATGCACCCTGATATCTCCACCTCCTTCCTTGCAGGGGTCTGGCCTCTTGGCCTGACTCCCAGATTTGTCTCTGAACAGTGGGCATTCTTTTCTTTTTCTGCCTGGCATCTTCTGTGGGAGAGGGAACCTACTTCCCACCACAGGAGCCAAATGGTCACCCTGTTGGTATCCCAACCCAGGTGCAGTGCTGTGTGACCTTGGCTGCTCAAGTGCATACTCTCACCCGAGGTTATGCAGGTGGAGCTGGAGATGCCAGGACACAGGGAACAGAGTGTACCATCCTCTGTTTCCCACTGTCGTGGAGGAGCAGAGTCCCCACAGGCCCAAGTGAGTTGTGGGAATGGGGCAGAGCCAGTGGCCTGCCTGTGGCAGTGACATTTTAGCTAGTTTGCTAGAATTTGGTCCATGGAGAGAGTGCTGTTTTGCTTGCTACTGCCAGAGTACTTGGCACAGAGCAGGCTCCAAGGCAGCACTTGTTAAACACATGTTGGGAGAGTGAATGAAGGTATCCTGGAAAATGGAGTGGCAGCCTGGCCTGCCCATGTTCTGTGAGTGTGGCTGTGCAGTACCCCAGCTCTCTGAGTCCAGTGCATCTTCTTTGTTCTTTCTCAGAGTGAAAAGAATCAGAATCAATCATCTGAGGCCAAAGTTTGGACCCGAACGGGTAGCATCCTTTAGCTTGTGTGCCACTGGGGGTCATTTTATCCCTGGGGTTATTTGATTATCTCAAGAGATGGCTTTGGTTGACAGCATTGGACAGCATTGCTGTCACCTAGTGTGGTCACCAGGATGCTGGTTCATTAGACATGCCTGATTATCCAGCCTGGAAGCCAGTGTGTAGGGTAAGGACCCCTGTAGCTGTTTTCAGGATGGATCAGGCAGTGAGGTTAGGCCACACCACGCGAGGGAGCCCAGGACAGCCAATGGCACTAGCTTCCAGCTTCATTTCTGATTAGCCGAGTAGCAGTGGACATGCTCCCGGCTCCTTGTTCCCTTATTTGGAAAATGGAGGGAGAATGTCTACTTTAAATGGTCATTTGGGGGCTGGAGAAGAACAGTGCTGGTGCTATGGCAATTCTGAGCATGTCTGGGGATCTTGGACCCCATCCTGTATCCAAGGTAAGATGTGCCTGAATGAAGGGATGGGCGGGAGGGATTGTCCCTGCCCTGTAGACAGGATGCAGCGGGCAGGACAGCTGGAGAATGGGATTCCTGCATGGAGTAGGGCCTGGTCAGGGTGGTGGGTGGCTGAGCTGGCACTTCGAGGGGCTGCACCTGCAAGGCTGGCTGTCTCCTGAGGCCAACAAGTTACGTGTATGCGTGGGGATGTGGAGCTGCTGGTGTCACTTGGTACCTGAAGCCTCATCTGTGTAATTTCAAGGTCACGCTTATGCAGAACTAGCAGAATTGGAATGGCACAGTCTTCCTTGCCGGCCTGTAGCCTTTGTTCCTATGTGATTAGAATGTGTCAATGTGACACATGTTTCTGAGAGCCATGGCAGCCATGGATGGCCTCATGGGACAGGGATAGAGGAGGACGTTTGTATGTCCTTGCAGTGCTCAGCTTCCGAAGGAAAGAGTGGTTGTTAGCCATAATGAGTGTCAGCAGTAATTTGCTACAAGCGTATATTCTCAGATCCTGGGCCTTGTGGGTTAGTGTCAAGGGTATAGATGGAGCTCTGCAGTAGCTCCTTCCTGATGCTGCTGCTCCTCTGCCTCTGTGCCTTCCCCTCACTCTCCTGGTACCTGCTTGGTGACCAGGTCCCAAAGCTCCTGGCCTCATCTCTGTGTAGCCTTAGTCTCATCTGGGTAAGGCCTCATAATGTATGCCCAGTCCAAAATCACCTACTTCGTGCAACTGAAGGATGATGTGGTAGCTAAGCCAACGACCTGAGCACCGTGAGTAAGCTTCCCCTGTAGCAGCCCTTGGAAAACTGTATGGTCCTAGAGTTTGTGCAGCGTGGCTTCATCAGGAAGACATTCAAGTTGCTGGACCTGAGCCTTAGCACGGAGTTCATCCTCGGGTTCTACCGGGATAAGCTCCTTGACTGGCTCCTGGGTCACATTCTATGGGTGAAGGTCAGTAACCCCAAGGAGGATGTGAGGCCTTGTGACTGGCAGAAAGGCCAGTGTCTGGATTTGTTTCAAGCCATGGGCACACATTCTTCCCTGGCTAGTAAGATCCAGAGCTGAAGGACATGGACTTTGGGAAGCTGACTCTGTGGAAGGAACACGTGAACCTGCTCGTGGAGGTTAGCACAAGTCTCAAGACATATTAGTATTTCTATCAACTCTGCTGAGGATTCTGGAGAGCATTCGGTTCCGGAGAGGCCTGTCCACTGGAGTGGTAACAGCATGGGGTGTGGGGACTCCGCTCAAGGACATAGCACAACACTGAGTCACTGGAGTGCCAGAGTCAGGTGGCTCTGAAATCCCAGCCCAGAAGTGTCACATGGAAAAGTAGGACAGGCAAAGAGGGAGAGGTCCGTTTTAAAGTGAAGGATTTGCTGTCAAGTCATCCAGCTGGATCTGGGAAGGTCCGCATGCCAGGGCTCCAGGGCCACGGTCTGGGTAAGAGAAGGGCTGTTATTAGAGCTGGGGGTGGGGGGAGGAGGAGAGGCTATACCAGTTCAGACAAAAATCACAGGAGACTTGCAGGGGACAGCTGGCACCTCAGCACCTGAGTCTTCTGCTGACTCAGTTGCCTCACCAGGAAAATTGGGTTCTAGTCATTCAACCAAGTCAACAAACCAGAAAAATGTTCATGGCCAGGAAGAGATACTTCAGACATGGCTAATAGAACCTGGAAAGTGATCAGCTTAGTTATTCACAAGGAAAACACAAAGCTACAATGAGCAACAACTGCTTACCTGGTGAATGGCTAAAATGTTTGGAACTGACTGTGCAGCTGGTGAGAAGATGTGGAGAGATGTGTGGAGCGGCTATGCACAGTGCAGCCCTCAGGAGAACCCCACCCTAAGGTCTGTGTCCAGGATAGACTAACATGTATGTCTGCACGAAGATGGGTACTGATGTGTTCATCTGCTCCACTTGTAATAAACAAGATCTAGAAGCAAATCAAATTTCCATGAGCACTAAGTGGGTAAATGAATATGGCACATCCAAAGAGCAGAGTAGTAACTCAGCTACACAGAGGGGCAAACTATCAATACATGCAGAACATGGATGATTCTCTAAGTCCTTGTGTGATGAGAGAAGCCAGTAGGAAAGCGTAGATGCTCTGAGCTTCCCTGCAAGCAGCTACAGGGACAGGAGCAGGTTGGAAGTGGCATGAAGCCAGGTGAGAACTATAATGGGGAATGAGGAATGGGGAACCTCTTTGGGGTGTCACATTGCTCCTATCCTGCATTGTGGTGATGGTGTCAGAGATGCATGTATATATTGAAATGCATCATGTTATACATTTTTAATCTGTGTAATGTGTGATACTGTATTACAACCCAGTAAAGTCAGATAAAGCAAAACAAAAATCCAAGCAGGAGCTGGTGGTGTAGGCCTGTATTCCCACTACTCTGTGAGGCCAAGGCAGGAAAACTGCTAGTTCCCAGCCAGGGCAATTTAGCAGCTTAAAGAGACTCTGTCTCAAAACCAAAAATCAAAATGGGCTGAGATATAGCCCAATGTGATGGTTCTAGGCTTGGCCTCTTGTACCAAAAATAAACCAAAATCAAAATTGTCCAGTATGCAGTTTATCATGTCCCCTTCCTAGTGCCCAGTGACAGGTGGTGGTGAAAACTGTGTCATGACTATACCTTGATGAGGTGTGAAGACGATTCCCCAGCCTCACCAGGATAAATATGCAGCATGAGCAAGACTTAAGCCTTTATTGTCTTAAGAAGGTGAGATGTATTAATAGGTATTACTTATTACTGCATCATAACTGTAACTTATCTGACTGACACAATTCCCAAACTCAGTGTATTGCTCCAAAGTTTCACTGAAAGAAAAGACAATAGCCCAAAACTTGGTAGATAATGAAATAGTTCAGTATGCAAAACATGCCCCCATAGAGTGTGACCCATAAGTCAGACTTCTAGTCAAGTGACCAACTCATCAAGATACAAACTGCCAAATAGGTCCACCATGCTGCTCCCAATGCAGGTGGCTTTGATGAGGTTAGGATGTCATGAGACTTAGGAGGACACAGGGTCTGCCACATGCCACCTCCTTGATACTGTGGCGAAAAGAGTAGAACGAATAGCACAGGACATATTCCAAAGAAAGAAAAAAAAATTAGGAAGGCAGCTCCTTGTCATGAGATGAACTAAAACATTGCTATGCTCCGAGATCCCGTGGAAGCCCTATGAGGACAGTATCACACAACCTGGAGAGCCAGAGAGGTGTTCCCAGGTAAAGCAGGCTCCTCAGGAGGGACAGAGGGCCCAGGAGGGGCACCAGTCAGGTTTATTAGAAGTGGGGCTAAAGAAATGCTGACAAGAAATTGAAAGTCCTCAGGAGAGACCAGACGAGTCTGCAGAAAATAAGGTAATTTCTTGATGATGAAGTATTGAATCTTAGGCATCTGGGAGGGAACCTGACACACTCATTTCTGAGAAAATGAGACCAGAATGAAGGTCCTAGCCACGGCATTGTACACTGAAGTGAGATGGACCCATAGGCCTGCCCCATTCCCCAGGGGATGCATCTCCAGATGGGGTGAAACACAAAGTGAGGCCCTGCTCTGCTGACAGGACGAAGAAGGCGTTCCCACCATGGAGTGTGAGGAGACACGCAGGCCATCACTGAGCCCCCAGTGCAGTGTGAAGAGATTCTCCAAAACAGGATTTTATAGAATGTTTTAGTGTTGAAAATATTCATTTGTAAAACATAAGCTTTGGAGTTTGGCAGCCTACTTTAGTTTTTTTTTAAGTTTTACAAAAACAGTCGTCCTCAAATATTGAGAATGTCCTGGATCTTCTAAGTCATTGGAGAACTCTGGACTAAGCACACACTTCTATCCACCATGGGACCAGAGTGTTCCCAACTCTACTTCAGGGACAAGGATAGGATGAGGTGGCAGAAGTGACAGACATAAGAAGAATACAGCACTGGTTCCTGCTGTGAGGTAGAGAAGGGTGAGGGTTCTAAGAAGCAATGAGAGAATCAGGAGGACAGGGAGGAGTAGAAAGTTTATAGAGGAGGAGGGCCCACATGGGACACTCCCTGGGCTCTGAGGAAGGAAGGCGGGGTAATGGGATGATCAAGAGGAGGACAAGGAGGAGCAGGTAGTACTTGGAAGAGTGGGACACTTGTGGGACACTCCCTGATCTCTGAGGAAGGATGTGGGTGATAGGATGAAGAGGAGGAGCAGGTAGTACCTTGGGGGAGGAGGGTGTGGAACACTCCCTGATTTCTGAGGAAGGATGGCAGGCAATAGGAAGATCAAGAGGAGGATAGAGAGGAGCAGATAGTGTTGAATTTTGGGGCAAAGGACAAAGACATGGATTTCCTAAAAGCCTCACAGGCTATGAGTATCTTTGCAGGTGGCTGTACAGCTTATTCCCTCAAGGAGGAGGTGACTCGGCTATAGAATCCTAAGTAGAAGCCCTTACTTAAACTTACTGGGGTAGTGGGTGGACAGGAGAAAGGCTTCCAGTAATCAAACACTTAAGGGCAGTGAATCATTTACAGAGAACTTCTAAAAGTGGACTCAAAACTTACACAATGGTTGATTAAAGAAAACCAAAAATGTAAGTAGGTAAAAGACAAAATTACAAAGTAGAACACCTTTCTCATTGATCATCTTTCCAACAGGCAGGTGAATAGGGGAAGGCCTGGTTTTGCAAATCTGCTCTGCAGATGCTCCAGGTGTACATTGCTGGAGTGGGGATTTGACAGAATTATGGTGCTGCAGTCTTGAGATGCTGTTGTCAAGGCAAGTGGCAAAATGGAGCTCTGGTCAGTCAAGGAAGAATGACTTCTGCATTTCTACAAGGCAGTACCAAAGGGTGTGGGGCCCGTGTGGGACACTCCCTATTGTGGTTTGGATCTGGAATGTCCCCCAGAAGTCTCGTGTATTTGAATGTTATAGGTTATCTGTGGAGCCATGTGCTGTTGGGAGACTGGGGCCTAGCCTGGAGGAGTGGAGTACAGGCATGTAAATTGGATTATAGGCATATAGTGGGGGTTTACCACACCCGGATCCAGGAGGGGCTGATCCCTGGGATGAGACCTGGAAGGACATAAAAGCTGCTTCCTGCCTTCCTTGGAGGACGAGTCTCAACTTGCCTTGACTTGGCTTCCTGTTATGATGTTGTGAGAAGCTGCCTCCACCTCTGCCTCTGCCATCTTCTTCCATTGCTGCCAGCTGCCCCTGAAAGAACTGTGACCTTCTGAAACTGTGAGCTAAAATAAACCTTTCCTCCCCTAAATTTGTGGATGTCAGGTATTAAGTCACAACAATGAAAAAGTAACTAAGATACTCCCTGAGCTCTGAGGAAGGATGGTAGGGTGATGGGAAAATCAGGATGAGCAGGAGCAGTTATTACCCAAGGGAGTTAGGCCTGTGTGGGACACCTCCCGAAGTCTCAGTCATCGGTCTCACTCCCCCCTAATCTCATGGGTGGCTTCAGGTGACATTTGCCCAGTAACTCTCTGGTGTAGGGCTTACCTTACCCTCTGTAGTGTAGCACCTACTGCCCTGTGGAGCACAGCGGGCATGGGTCCTGGAAGAGCTGAATGTGCCAAGCAGAGACCTCTCTGGTCCCTTATCCCCATAGCCATACAGAGAAGCAAAGGCAGACCTGGGGTACTCTTCACTCCCAGCCCCATTTGAAGCTCAGTTACAACTATCATTGCCAGAGGCAGTAGGCAGATTCCATGTCAGGGTTACTGAGCTTTCTATTACTGTACAGGAACACCTAAGACCGCCATCTTAGAGAGAAGGTAGCTCCACTTTGGCAAACAGTTTCAGAGTATCTGTCCATGATAGATGGGACCAAGGCAGCACATCATGGCAGGGAGCCTGTGGTGGAGCAAAGCTGTTCATCTCATGGCAGCTAGGAAGTGAAAAGATAGAAGAGATGGGAATTTCACAATTTCCTTCCGAGGCACGCCCCCAAGGCCCAAAGCTCCCCTAGGCCCCACCTCTTAAGGGTCCTCTGCCTTCCAGCAGCACGAAACTGGAATCCAGCTTTTAACACATAGGCTTTTGGAGGACATTTTCAACCCAAACTACAGCAGTGTCACTTGTTAATTATCGTTGATTGGTCATGGACTCCTGAAGGACCATATTAAGAAGGATTCTAGGTTATAACTAAGCTTGGTGTGGGACAGCACAATAGTGGGTTAATGGTGTCTCCTCAGGAAGGGAAAGTTAAGGAGCATAGAACGGGTATTTCTACTCCTATACTGACCCACACTCACTTCCCTACCTGGTTCCTGGACTCCATCCTATTTTAAGACAAATTCCTAATTAGTGTTCACACTGTCTCTATCTCTAACCCGACTCCTAACACAACTCCTCTGGGAAGTATATAGGGTGTAATTCTTGAATAAGAGTCAAAAATATATGTGCAATGAAAGCAGCAAGATTATAAGAAAAAACACATCCTGCTGATATAACAGGGGTTCCTTTCAATACTCATGGTCCCTCCAACCTTAAGATGGCAAACCTTTCCTTGTCTGCGAGCAGTAACTCTCATGCCCAAGTGAAAAAGGAAGGAAAAATTAACCCCAGACCATCTCCAAATCAGAGTAACTGGGGAGAGCAAGGGAATAGTCTTATGAGAGGAAGTAATTGATGTTAACTTTCAGAAACCCAGCAAAGACACCACAGACATTAGAAAACTCAGTTACAACTATCACACAATAAACAAAAAATACACCAACCCCACGGACACAGTAAACACAGAATATGCCAATACAAATGACAGCTGCTTTATGACTGAATTCCATGTGCACATGGGTAAAAGCTTGAACAAAGTGTGGATAAATAGGAACAACTTGACTCGAAGCAGTGGTCAGAGCGTGGATTAACTTCTTTTCAGTGTGGTTTCCATTATTGTTGTTCATACAACAAATAATTTGTATAAAGCCATTAAGGTGCCATGGTGATGATTAGAAAAGCAATTATAAATTCCTGTACCTCTAAAATGAGGCTGAGCCAGCAGTGCACAGACCGCTTTGCCCCTGGCTTTTTGCATTTCCCGAATAGAAGAAAAATTGTATTTAAAGAGAAAAGACATTTGTTATCTGAATATCATTCATCTACATTTTACTATAGGAATGTGGCCCATTTACAAATGAATGCTCAAGTCATGTTCAGGTCTCATCCACACTTTCACTGACATGGGTTTTTTTTTTTTTTTGGCAACCCTGGCCCTCTGCCACATGCCCCACACCTTATCACAGCTTACACTGGGGCAGCCAAGCCCCTCCATGAGGCCCTATTATGCACACTGCTTTGACACCTGGTGTCGTCCTATAACATCACTGCTGTGTCAAGTGCTAATCCACTGCAAAACCCCTATGTGCCCTGAGACAAGGGGACCAGCAGTGGGCCTTTAGGTATCTTCACCCCTCCCCAGTGGGGGCATCCCAATGGGGCTATGCCAGATTTGGTCCCCTCATTCTCCTTACCAATAAGAGGTCCAGATTCTGGTTGACTCTGGCTACAAAAAGCTTTTCCTACATCCTAATGACTGATCCACTGTGGCCAGTGAGGATCTAGAATGGATGTTGTTGCACCCATATGTGAGGTCCCAAGTATTGGCATCAGTGTGTTGTCCTGAGAGGGACTGAGCCAAGAGGATTGTGGGAAAGTGTTTGTGACTGTCTTAACTCTAGGGAGAAGTAGGCACTGACTCAAGATCACTACCTCTGACTTCTGTTATGAAGCCTTTGTTGTTTGACCAAGTTTGAGTCCATCTTCTGGTGCCAGCCCATATCCCTGAGCCCCCATCGACTGAGCATATGGAGGAATTGAACTGACACTAAAAGTTAAACCAGGCAGGCAAGACACTGGCCCCAGGATCCTCTCCTTCCTTGTCTCCACCCAATCTCACTACCCTCTCCTTCACAGTCACATGTGCCTGCCTGAAATCATTCACTCAGATGACAACAAAAATATGAGGGATGTGGAGATTACATTCATTAAACTTATTATTTATGAAAAAAATCATGGGAATAGAAAGTACTACCCATATGCATCTCAAAGGACAGAACAACATCCTTTAATACCCAACTAAAGTGTCAACATCTGTAACAAGACAAAGGCAGGAGGCATCATGATTCCAGACATTATGTTATATTACAAAGCAACAGTTATAAAGACTATATGGTACTGGCATAAAAACAGATAGGTTAATCAGTGTAATAGAACTGAGGATGCAAAGACAAACTCAGGTACCCCCAACTACCTGATCTTCAATAAAGGAGCCAAAAGCATACACTGGAAAAAGGATAGCCTCTTCAACAAATGGTGCTGGTAATATTGGACATCCACATGTAGAAGAATGAACACACACCTCTCACTGTGCACCAAAAGCAAATCAAAATAAATCAAAGACCTAGATATGAAAACTGAAATACTTGACCTTCTATAAAACAAAATTAGGCAAAAATCTAAAGGCTCTAGGTGTAAGCAAGAACTTTCTTAATAAGACACCTAATGTAAAAGAAACAGCTCCAAGAATCAATAAATGGGATTATATCAAAGGAAAAAGTTTCTGCATGGCAAAGGAAATTATCAATAGAGTGAAGAGAAAACCAACAAAATGGGAAATAATTTTCACCACTTATACCTCAGAAAAGAGGTTAAAAACCAGAATACATAAGGGACTGAAGAAAAGCAGACTCATAAATTTGAAAGGCCCAATTAAAAGATGGGCAACAGAAATAAGTAGGCAATTCTCAGATGAAGAATTTCAAGAAGAAGTAAATATATGAAAAGATGTTTAACATCCTTAGCCTTTAGAGAAATGCAAATCAGAATATCACTAAGATATCATCTAACCCCAGAGAGAATGGTGTATATCAAAAACTTGAACAGCAATTGATGCTGATGAGGCTGTGGAGAAAAGGAACCCTCTTAAGCTGCTGGTGGGATTGTAAACTGGTGCCACCACTATGAAGGCATTGTGGAGATTCCTGAGGAGGCTGAAAATAAATATCCCCTTTGATCCAGCAATACCTCTTCTGGGAATCTTCCCAAAAGAGTTAAAAGCACCATATAAGAGAGACATGTGAACACTTATGCTCATAGCAGCACAACTAACAATAGCTAAAATGTGGAAGACATCCAGCACCCATCAATAGATCCATGGATACAAAGACTGTGGTATATGTATAAAGACAGATAATTTTGAGGCTTTTGCAGGTAAATGGATGCACCTTGTGACCATCATGCTCAGTGAAATGAGTCAGATACAGAAGGATAAACATTGAATGGCTTCTCTAATATGAGAAACCCAGAATACAGTCATTTTATACAACTAAATGAATGGGAGATGTGGGGAGGGAGAGAGTATAGGCGGGCCAAAAAAGGGAGAGGGGAAAGGTTTGTAATCCTGATACAACTTATATGTGCACAAAATACTCAAGTTCAATGTAAACCTTATGTATCACATATATACATGTTAACAACTTGGGAAAAAAATAAAATGCCAACTTCTTAGCAAAATTTTTCCCAAGAAGAATCTCCCCACCACTGCCCCAGAAAGAACTGGTTGCTCTTTGTTGACACCAATATACTTGGACCCTCTGTTAGAAACAGCTCCTGTAAATATGACATCATTACCAGTCCACACTGGACAGTGCAGAAGACAGCATTGTCTATGGACACTCACTTGCTACACTGAAATTATGCAAGAAAATTTCCCAAACCTATTTTCAGGTACAAGAAACTTACTGAAAACCAAATAACCTCAACCAGCAGTGAGACTCGCCATGACATATCATAATCAAACCTTAGAAATACAACATAAAGAATATTAAAAGCAGCAAGGGCAAAGTGGACATTATTGTACCAAGGCAAACTCATTTCAATTACTTCAGATTTGTCAATGCAAACTTTAAAGGCCAGGAGATCCTGGATCAGAATCTGTCAAGCTTTAAAGGACAGCAAGTGTCAAATCAGGTTGTTGTATGCAGCAAAATTATACTGGAAAACTGAAGTAGAAGTAAAACAAAAAAAAATCTCATGACCAAGAATCCCTAAACAAATTTGCAACCGCTGGCCCAGAATTGCAGAAAAGACTTGAAGGAATCTTTAAGAGAGACAGACAAGCAGCACCAAGAAACATGGAGGAAAGGAAACATCTGAAAAGAAAGTGTAACAAAAAATATATATTGGTATTTGAATTATTTGATTGGTATCTTACTAAAACAGTACCAGCTTTCTTATAAAATTCATGAAACTTTCCCCATAATTATTATTTTTAATAGTATATTAGTTTTCAAAACATAATAATTATATTCAACATGAGGAATTAGTATAAAATCTTTAAAATATGTATGCATGAATTTATGGATGGATAGGTAAATAAAATCATAAACCAAATCTGGCAAAATGTTAGTAATTATTGAAATGTGAGTAAGTAACTTATGAAAGCTAAAATTCTGAAATAAATGTCATGTATTGCTTTATACTTAATGTACTTTTGTGATATACTTTAGTTCATTTAATGTAGCAATTCGATATAGACTTCAGTTCATTTTATATAGCAATTCACTTATTCAGTCTTTGATCTAAGTTTATCCTGAGAAAACTGATTGATGTAATGATACAAACATTACAAACATTTGAATGTACAAACATTTAACTTTCAGTACTCAGCTAAGAAATTTGAAATTTAACTTCTTCCTTTTTCTTTCTCACATTTTCTAACCTTACGAATTTCATGGTTATAGTTCTTTTATGATGTGGGCTTGTGGGTGAGGTCAGGTTAAAGAGTCTCAACAAAGATATACCAGGATACCAAAAACAAAACAAAACAAAACACAAAACCTTTTGGCAAATTGTCCCAATAAAGGGTTCTGCTGGACCCAGCGAGGAGGCAAGATATGGCCACTGCAGCTCATTATAGGGGTGGGAAGCTGAGTTAAAGAGTGGTGATTTGAGTGGTGAAGTGAGTCAGATGCAGAAGATTAAATATGTCGCAGGATTTCTCTGATTTGGGAAACCCAGAATACAGGCATTTTATAGAACCTAATGAGTGTGACAATGGGAGTCAGGGGGGATGGGAAGGGTGTGAGAGGGAACATAGGAATGGATTGTAAAGTTGATGTGATATATATGGGCACAAAATTCTCAAGTTCATTGTAAACATTAGTGTGCGTGTGTGTGTGTGTGTGTGTGTGTGTGTGTGTGTGTGTGTGTGTGTGTGTGTGTAAATGGGGAAAAAAAGGACAGGTATGCTGGCGGTGAAGGTGACTGCCTGGTATGGATTGTGGCAGTGTCCACAGAGCTAGTGAGAAGAGTGTAAATTCAAGAGAAATTTCAGAAAATGGAGTTGATAGGGTCATAGTCCTCACTTGGCTGCCAGCTCATTAGCCCTTCAATGGCTTGCTTCTTTGTACTGATGGAGTCACCCTGAGGTTTGTCACCAGGCATGCATGGCCCTGCCTTCGCTTCCAGCCCTAGACCTAACCCAGGGCAGCAATTCATCATGCAAGTAATTAATTTGTCAACTTGTATAACAATCATTTGGAAATGTCTCTGTGTTATTTATTTGTTTGGACTTTCTGTTGGTTTCTATTTATTGTTTCCCGATAACCCAGGGCATTTAACAGTGTGGGGACTTAAGGGTTACAAGGCACATGGCCTGACTGAGGAAGACCCCAGGGTTCAGAAAGTGTAGCTGGTAAACTGGCCCTCAGCTCAGACCCTCCTCATCTTCTGCCCCTTAACTTGAAGCCCGTGATCCACACAGCTTGGCTCTATCCTCTTCCCAGCCTGATGCTCAGCTTCTGGCCCCAGCCTGGAGGGCAGGCCTGGCATCTACCTACCCAGCTGGCCAAACCTCAGATGAACCCATGATCGCTTCCCACATCCTGACAGATTTCTTAGCATGAAAATTGAAGTCATCGCTCCTACTCCAGAAATTGGTTTACAGATCCTTGTCCTGCACAGATGGGCTGTAAACTGCGCTACTGAACACCATTAAATATGAAACTTCTGAAAGCTTTTTAATGGGTAAAGATGAGTCTGAATCTTTTGCAAAACTCCTCTTAATAAATGCTCTTGCAATTACTTCCCCTCTGGCTGGGGTGGGTGCCAATTTCTGGAGTTTCTAGCTAGCTACAATTCATTTTTCTGAGCCTCATGTGTGGTCTACCTCTTGCAGGAGCAGAGATGGCTCACAGCCCACACAGGGTCCCTCCTCACAGTGGAAGCTGGTGCTGAACAATAGCCACTCAGCCGGAGACTGTACTTCTGGCCCTTGAAGCCAAGATGGGACCTGGTGATTGTGCTGACTAAAGAGTTGTGAGGGAAGGGGACACATGTCCCTTGCAGACTACTGTGATTGAAACCTGGGTGTATCTCCTTCCATGTCTCTTCCTGTTGGCTGCCCCGAGCTCAGTACTCAGAGACCTCAGGACCCCCAGTATGGGAGGACCCATGGCCTCCACTAAGCTGTATCTTCAGCAAATAGGACAGAATTTCAGAGCTCCCCTGCCTCCCACTGTCTCCCTCTGACCCCATCCCACCACAAGCCAGGAACACCTCTGGTCAACCATTAGCGAACTAAGAAATAACTTTGATAAAGTTACACTATTGACATCTTGGATCTTGTTGCTGCTGTTCTAGATAACATTACTATAACTAATATACCCTCCCATCACTCCAACATGACTTAACTCCCTTTATTATAAAGCTGTCCTAGACATATTCAGTAGTTACACTAGAAGATCACAGGGCTGGTCTCGCTCGTTGTGACATACCACGGCTCTCCCTGGTTTCATTGCTTGTATCTCATGGGGGAAGGTGCTAGGCATTTCTAACTCTATACTTCCTGGATTTGAAGAGCTGGTTATTAGTGTTTCTCAATCAAATTTTGAGTACATAAGTGGAATTATGTCATGCTTGCCAGTTAGCAAAATGCCTCTCATGTTTCATTTTGGGTTTGACCTCACTCATCAGCATGTATTTGTCTGAATTGCTAGCCTCTGAGCAGGGGGACTCGCGATCCGTCTTACCATCTTGGTGTTGCTGGAGGATACTGAGACTCAGGGTCTGAGCTTCAAGATGGCCTGCAGAGTGTGGCAGGACTCTGAGCCATATGAAATGCTGGTCAGGAACAATAATCTCTTAATAGGTCTGACTCAGAAATCTGTGATTGTAATGATCAGCCTGCTGACAGGAATGGTGTTGCTCTGTTCTCTGCAGAGCTGGGAAGAGGTTTCATGGCCTGGTGGGCATACAGGGGGCTTGGTTCTCTCTCCTCAGACATGCCTCTGTGCTGCCTGTACACATGCCAGCACAGAACCTCATTTATTAGAGGACCTGTACTGACTGTGGGACTCACCAGTGAGCTGGTACGTAGCTTCACACCTGCTTGGTCAGAAGAAGAGTGCTTTGTTCAGGGACCAGTGATGGATTTCAGTTCAGAAAATTGCTCTGTCCTACTGAACTGAAGGTCTGTGGCCTTGCACCATAGCAGACCAAGGGCATCACCTCTTCTTCCTCACCAAGAAAACCTGATTTGTCCAGGGAATCCAACCTATCCTCAGGGCCATGGACTCCTGTGCTGGGACTGAGCCTGTGCCAGTCAGTGGATACGGGGTAGCTATTGGGAACCTTTGTGAGAGATGAAGACATGGGAAGAGTGAATGTGGTTAGGCTCAAGGTAAGGTCTGGAGCTAATGCAGCTATCTTGAAGGTGCAGTTGATGTATAGCAAAGGCAGAGCCAGGGACACATAGGGTGTGCAGTTGGGAGCTAGAGATGGGAAGTACTGTGCTGCATGTCCGCCCAGCCAAGGGCCTGGGTGGGGCTGAGTTCCTTGGCCCATGATGCCATCTGGAGTTCCTGAGCATTTGAACACACCAAAACAACGCAATGCTGTTTCCAGTTAGCAATTGAATCTAGTTCAGTAGAACAGAAAACCCGATTAAGAGAAGCCTGAGTAAGATGGGAGATTATTTCATCCCATAAAGCGAAGTCTAGTGATAGTAATTACTGGTATTGGTTTGTTGGTGAAGGATGCCAAGATTGGGGCTGGTGGTGAGCACTTGCCTTGTGTGTCCAATCATGTGGATTCAGTCTCTAGCACTGGAAAAAAAGAGAGTTTAGGCAGTGCTCTGACCATGGACCCCAGAAGATTATGACATAGGCGCAGAGTTGTGTTGCTGCCTAGGAGCTGTCCACGACAAGCATACTTAGTCTTGGGTTTGTGGAAACCTGTCTACCCTGCTGATGGGGTGGGGACAGTGTAGAACACGCTCAATGGATCCTCATGGATGTTGTTGCTCTCCTAGACCAGGACTTTGCAGACAAGAACAGGTTCCAGGGGAAAATGGAGCCCAAGTGCCCATCTTTTCCCTCTTCCGATTTTCTAATGAAACACTAGAAACAGGACAAGCAGTGCTCATGGAAGGAGAGTGACACAGAGGGCTGGGAACGGTGACATTTATCTAGATGGTAAAGGCGTCTCTCACCATCCCCCTTCTGGTGGCCCTGGAGGAAGCTCACTGGGTAGCAGCGGGAGTTGTCCCTATCGAACCACCCAGAAATGGGGACCAAGGCAAGTGAATGAGGAAAGTGCCCTGCAAGTCCCCCAGGATGGCATCAGAGGGTGCTGGACTCTCATTGGCCTTTCTGTGGACTCATGTGAATGCTAGGAAAAGAAGAGGTGATAGATCCCTACCAACCCCTGTCACTCACACCTCTGGAACACCCTGAATTTCTTCTTGATACGGCTTGGATCTGGAGTGTCTCTCAATAGCTTTTTGTACTTGGATGTAGTGGGATAACTGTGAAACTGTGTGTTATTGGGGCGTAGGGCCTGACGGAAGGGGTTGATGTTTTGGGCTTGGTCTGCAGGGATTGTGTCAATTCATTGAGATGAGGAGGAGGGAGCAAGGCAGAGTTTTCAGGCTTGTGTTGTTGACTGTGGACCAGGAAAGGAGGGAGGGGCTTCCATCTCGGGTATGGCGGTGCCCAACTGGCAGCTTGAACTAAAGGAAGGAAGAGAAGCGTTGTTGCAGCTTCTTCCTGGGAAGACTCTCTTCTTGTCTAAATCTGCAGGCATCAAACATGGCTCCTGCCTTACTTGGCTTCTCTCTGCAATGGTGTGAACAGCTCTCCAGTGTCTACCATGCGCCTCCACTGTTGATACTGCTGAGAACAGATTGTATAAAACCTTCTGAAACTGTGAGCTAAATAATCTTTCTGCCTTTGATTTGTGGATGCCAGGTACTCCGTCATAGCAATGAATAGGTAACTAAGATGGCCCTTCATTGTTTTTTTTTTTTTTTTTTTCTGTCTAATGTGCTCTTAGGCTTCCTGACTTTCTCTTTTCTTACATGTTACTGCCTTTCCCAAACATGTCCTGCTTCTCCTCTCTCCAGCACTACCCCTAAGAATGTCCTCTCCATGTCACTATCCTGTCATTCCCTGCCCTGCCAGAGAGACCTCACAGTGTTTACTGGGGGCACCTGGGACTCCCAGGAAGTGCTCTTCCCAAATGAAGTCAAGACAGAGGGGAGAACTCCACACTTCCCTATCCCACCAGGATGGCTCTTTGGAACCTACAGACCCAGACCCCAGAGTTCATACAGATTGTCTTCTGATTTCTCAGGAACACCCACCTACCCTTCTATTTCAGCTTTGGGGTGTGGTAAGTCCATGTAAAGCTGCTTGCAGATCAAGAGAGTGAGCCTGATCTTGGACTATGTTGGCGTGGCCATGATGGGGTCTCCGCCAAGAGAACATGCATGTGACATGGCTCCCTGTGCCTGGGATGATGCCAGTGTGTGTTCCAGGGGACATGCAGGTGCCAGCACGGGAAGAGTGGCTTTGAGGTCTGTCCACTCCGGGGTTTCAGTCCACCCATGCATCTGATGCTTCCTGTTGTGTGGGGAGGGAATTCTCTGGAGCTTCCTCTGCTGTCACTGAGCATGAGTATTGCAGTGCTGAGCTCTGTCTTTACATTGAGATGTAGATTTGTCAGGCCCTTCATTTATAATTGCTGAGTAGGAAGACTCTTTAAAAAGAATTCTAAGTGGGTAAATTAGGAGGCTGGAAGTAAAAAAAGAGACCACCTGAGCTCGTGCACAGAACTGGAGCTGTGAGCTTGGTTGTGAATGAAACATAGCTACTATACTGTAAGTGTGCCACTTTCCAGTCCCTGTTCTGAGATTTTGCCACAAACTTGCTCCTCTTGCCAATTCAAACTGAAGATGCTTACTGAAACGTTCTTGGTCTTTGGAGGGAGACAGTTGGTGTGGGCTGGGAGATGCAGTGTTTTGGGGCTTTGTGGCTGAGACCCTCCACAGAGGGTTCCCCTGGGAGCGCACGTGGAACTCTCCAGGGCCTGGTGGGTGGGGGTTGGTGGCTGGGCCTGAAGGGTGGCCTTGCAGTGTCTCACAGGAGAAGTAAAAGTCTTCGGAAATTGTTGTCTTACCTGAGATTCTGGGGACTAGGCCTTCTGGGGCTCTGTGAGAGGCGGCAGAGCTGTGGTGAGGAGGAAAATGAAGAGAAGGATGAGGGGTTAAGCAAAGGGGGAAGCAAAACCAGTTCCCTTGGAGATAATGGGCCGTGAAACCTGCTGCTTTGGCAGCAGCTGGACCTGGACTGAGCCTCCACCCTGACATGGAGGAGGGACATGACTTCTGGGGCCACGTATTCATGAGAAGGTGGGTGGCCCCCCATAGACACCCTCCAGAACCTTAGCTCTCTCTTACTATGTCAGCCGGCGCTCTCTGGCCCACCAGTGGGCACGTATTCGATAGCCTGTCCAGACTGATTCCTGTACTACCATTTGTTTGAGGGCTGGGGGGCTGGGGGGCCACTTGGTGTGTACACACCTGCAACCTGTATTCCTCGGCCAGCACCTGCCAATGATGCACAGGACACCCTAGGTGAATACTTACACACTGGTGAGAGAACGAGTGAGTGGGTAAATGAATGAACGAGTAGTGAGCAACAGTGACACGGGAAGGGTGGACGTCTTTCTTCCCAGGGTCATGATGGGCGTGGGGTATCTTAGGGCAAGGAGTTCGTGGGACACCAGAACCAGCTGTGAGATGATCCTACTGTGCTCCCCAACATGCCTCATCTGAATAGAGGGAGGCGAGCGGGCTGGGTCAAGATGCAGGAATTTAGTGATGGACCCCAAAGCCTCTTCAAGGCACGGTTGGTACTTAGACCTATAGGGTGGTCCTGAAGACACGTGGTAAGAGGAGGAAGATGAGACTCAGGACAGACATTTGTTTATTTTCCTGTGTGTGGGGCCTGTTGTAGCAGTTCTGTGTGATCTCACTTACTCCTTATAGAGAACCGTATTGTCTACATCTGTCTTGTTCCACTTTGGTGACAGGATACAGGGGTGTGGAGGAAGTGGTGACTCCTTTAAGTACAGGTGACCAGAGCAGGTTGGACTTGGTCCCCTCTGGACCCTGGCCCAGGCCAGACCAGCGACTTTTCTTCAGGTTGAGGTTCTTTACTTTTTCCTCTGCAGGTTCTCCCGTTAGAGGGTGTGGACTAGGCACCATCAGTCACCTGAAATGGCCATTTGGATGGCGGCTGAACTGTAGTTGATCTCATGGGCCTGTGTCCCCAGCCCATAAAGCCCAATACCTTCCAAAGATCCCCAGATTCAGAGCCTCAGACCCAGGTCCCTTGAAGGCCTTAAAGCCTTTCCTTCATTTTGTTGGAGGGAAACTGAGGGCAGAACCCCAGTGTGCCACTGCTGCCCTGCATAGCTCAGTATGGTCCTCTGACCCCTGTGCTCCCAAGGGCCAGCTCTGGGGAAGGGGACAGGACCCATGCCCTGTGGTTGGCATAGCCACAGGGCTGGCCGGAGACAAAAAGGGAAGGGGAGTAAGACAGCAGCTGGAACATTTAATTTCTTACTCAAGACTCTATAGGGTCTCTGCAATGCGGCTGTTGCAAAAGCAGAAGCCACAGTGGAGATCTCAGCTGCCCAGGTCCCTGAGTGCATGATGAATTTCTAGGGTACTGGAGGAGGTGACACTTGTCCCAGCTGGAGTTGGCTGAGGGCAGCCTGTAAGGCAGACTGGCACCTCCTGCCTCCCAGAAGTTTGGAAGTTCCCGTGGAAAAACTACGCTGGATGTATCCATGGCCCCGCACGCCCCACTAGGGCACAGCCCAAGGCTTAGAGACCATGTATTCACAGAGCCTCGCTTCCTCACTGTCCCTCTCCAGTACAGTCTGTCCAGCCTCATTCTCAGCTGCTGGATCTGGGGTTACTTGTCTTCACAGCATGAGTGGCCTCTCCTAGTTGGACAGCATTTCAGCTGCTCAGTTAGTGGGGGAAAGCAACAAGGGGAACATTGTTCTCATGACATTCCTTAGTACTGAGGTCCCCATGTATTGTTGGTGGACTTGCCGTGTTTTTCTTTTGTCACTTCTTGGACGTTTTGTCACTGGGGTCCAGTGACCTCCTCATGAACTTGATTCATTTCTCAAAGGAGAGAGGATGTTGATTTTTCATAGTTCATACCAATTTATTTTGTCCAGGAGCCAACCTTTCTCTTCAGAAGTTTAATAAATATTTAATTATATCTACTGTAGTTCTTGTATTTGATTTATTAAAGAAATATTTTAACTTATGAGGAAATTATTTTAATGCAAAGAATAACATAAGAACCTAAGTGAATGCTTTTTTAAAAAATTTCAACTTGCTGATTGATTTTTGGTGTCACTGATGGTAAGCCTCCCCTTTCTCACTGTTTTTAAGTACTTCTTTGTATAATTTGATAAATTGCTCTATATGAAATGGCCCAGTTTTTCTGGTGAGTGGGTTATTCTCTATACTCTTGCAAAAATGCTTTTGCTTTTGTATTATATGGGAAAACAAAGGGCAAAGTTTATACGTATGTATCTGTGTAGTGTAAAAATAGAGTGGGAGGAAAAGTTGAAATGCTAATAACTGTGGTGCTTGTATGAACCTGTTTCCTGACTTTCTCCAGTCACTTTCAAATCCTCTCACGTACAAAGTAGTAGAAACTCATTTATTTTGCAGGAAGAACAGCTTCAGTCTAGACTGGAATCTTGGTTTCTGGTTTTGCTCCCAGTCTTGCGCATGTTCTGCTGTCTTGCGAGCTCCTGCTGCGGCCCTAGGATGCCTCCTGGCTTTGGAATACCTATGGGTTTCTTTTGCTTCTGCAAACCACATGTGCTGTTACCTGTTCACAGCTGCGGTTGTCACCTCCTTGCTCATGTCTCCCAGCCCAGGTCCGTTGGCTCTTGTCCTTGGGGCCTAGTGACTTACCTTTGACCCAAGCTGCCAGGAGGTGCTGTGAATGGCCTGTGGGTTCTTGTGGGCACTCAGAAAAGTGGTAGAGTGTCTGGGACTGTGCCATGTGGCATGAAGCCATGAGAGAACAGCTTCTTACCAGGGCAGGCCACGCACCAGGGTATGCAAGGTCCTTTACGGCAAGCCAGTCTCCCATTTCCCAGGACGGTGCCTGAGCACAGGACAGTCATCTCTCTTAAGAGTTAGCTATGGGTTCAGCATGGGGCTGGGGTGGAGAACAGCAGTGCTGGGTCAGGGCCTCATGGGGACCAGCAGGGTCACTGGGATGTCTTCTCCGAACCCTGCCTTTGGTGAGGTCATTGTGGGTCCGACACCAACCACAGTAGGAATGTTTACATTGCAGCCATGCGCGTGTCCTCTTCCCTCAGAACCACTGTCACCCACTTCCCAGAATACCATACACAGGAGAAACTATTTAAGTGCACAGGCTGATTGTGTCCTCACCTTATCATGCTCCTTCTTGGAGCCTCAGTTTCCTCATCAATGAAGTCAGGCAGCAAACAGGTCAGACCACAGGGCGTGTGTGAGGTTATATCAGATAATATGCGTGGAGCCCTCAGCAGGAGCTAAGCCACTCAGGGTGGGGCACTGACTGTGAGGATTGCAACTTACAAACCTCTGATAAACCGGGAGCAGAAGACGGAGAACAAAGATGGTAGCAACAATGCCACCAAGGGTCACCTTGAGCATTAGTTTGCCTGGAGTCAAGGCTGGAGTAGAAGGCACACAGGATCCTAGGTGGATGGTCCCTGGCAAGCTGGTCTGTAGGTTTCCCAGACATCACAGTGATAGAGCTGATGGATCATCAGAGAAATCTGAAACCACACCAGGATATCAGTACGGCTTCTCCCCAGCAGGAGCCTGGTGGCCTTGAACAAGAAATTAGTTTCCTTTCTCAGGATAACCTGCTGGTGTTGCAGGACTCGCACAGCTGAGGACTTACATTTGTGAGTTCTTCGCGCTCTTTGTCATCTCCCCTCAAAACAAGGGGTTATTTCTCCTTATACCACAGTGGTTTGGAGATCTGCTCGGTTCTCCTTAGATCCTCATGGGACAGCACGAGCCATGGCTCAGCTGGCACTGCAAGTCCAAGGTGGCCTTCCTCACCTGTTATTCCAGGGGCAAGTAGCAGGGACACCCCAGTCTTCCTCATGGCCTCTCATTCTCCATCCACTGAACACGGTGATCCCAGGGCTACAGGAGCAAATGCAGATGCCACAAGGTTTCCACAGGGCAAGTGCCAGCACACATCTGCATAGTGTCATCTCTACAGTGGTCTTCAACTTAGCTGATGCCAAGGCCAGCCCAAATCCAGGGACAGGATGTCCTCTTGCAGGCAAGGAAGGGGGTTCTTGTCATCAAATCTCACGACTGTTACCACACAAGGACTCTTGTGGCCTCTTCCCTTCCTGCTTCTCCCCTTGTCCCAATTCACGGATCACAGTATCTCTGTCTTCTCAGTCTCACCCTTCTGAGGCTCTGGATGGGCTCCTGAGTTGCCCGACTCCCTGGCTTTGTGTGGTTGGGATTTGGAAGGATAAAGAGAATGGGCCTGGAAATAGAGAGAGAAAGAAGAGGTTGAGCTTCTGAGTGGCGGTGGAGGTTTTTGGCAAATTCTTGATGGGCACAGAGGGGTGGCAAGCAGTTCTGGAGCCGCAGAGGCTGTGTGAGTCTAGGAAGTAGAAGAAAGAGGGCTTTAAAGAATTTTATTTCTCTCTCTCTCTCAATTATTTTTTGGAGACAGGCTCTCTCTCTCTGTAGTCTAGACTGGCCTGGAACTCACTGTGTAGCCAAGGCTGGCTTAGAACTCATGGCAATCCTCCTGCCTCAGCCTCCTGAGTACTGGAATTACAGGCATGCACCACTATACCCCGCTAGTATGTGGTGCTGGAGGATGGAACCTGGGGCTTTGCGAGTACTCTGATCACTGAGCCACACCTCAAGAGCAATTTAAGTTAATTTAAATGCAAATAAAAACAATTATTTTAAAACTATTTGCTGGAAGCATCATATGTTTTTGAGTGTGACTGCCTGAGGTCAGGTCACACTCAGTCTTGGGGACTGGTTTCGGTGCAGTGTGGCTGGTATGTCTTATGGACACAGGGCAGAGGAGGGTCAGTGGGTGATACACGTTGGCCCCGTCACTCCTGACCATACTTCCCTAGTCCTTAGGCTTGCAGGGCTCTGGTACTTTCTGGCTGTACTCTGGTTCACCCTGATGGATATCGCCTCTGTGAGACCTGCACCAAGATATGAGGGTGCACCTGCTAGACTTAAGATTGAGGTCTGCACAAAACCCAGTTCTGTTCTTACCTTTGTCCATGTCGTGTTTAAGACCATAGATCTTGAGGAAACAGAACTACAAGCCACACTGGCAGGAAGAAAATTTGCAGGCAGAGGCTTCTGGGACTGCAGGGCCCTTTCCTGTCCTCAGGGCTGCAGGGATTTCCAAAGTCCCTGCTCCCCTATCCCCGGGTTCTTTCCAGGGGACCCTCTTTTTCATCTCTCTGCTTGGATGGTGATATTTCTAGGCATTTTGGATGTACTTTAAAATGTCCTGAGGTGATAATTTTCTCTTATTTGCAAATGCACATCTTAATGGAAGTTTCAATGCTGCCTATTTTCTCTATCGCTATATGAACTTATCTATTACACAGCTATTTGCTCTCCCATTTGGGTCTCTCTTCGGCCTAGAATGGGAGCCCTGTGAAGTTGGAAGCTATATTTGATTTGTTTGCCATGGAATTGCCAACACTAATAAAAGCGTCTGGCACAATCAGTAGTTGTTGAATGAATGAATATAAATGAATGAATTTTGCCTTTTTTTTTAAATAAGGAAGACTCTTGCTCCTACAAAATGTCAGAACCTAATAGTTTAGGTACATCTCCAGAACTTTATAAACTTGGAGAAACAGAAATAAGAGTTAAACATTAAGGTTCTTAATGAAGCAGAGTAAAAAGTACAAAACCATCTTGAAGATGAGATTAAAGGTTAATAACATGATTGTAATTAAAATAAACTAAAAAGGAGCATGTCATTTGGAAGAAGTTGGTCAGTCATAGAAATAAAATGTAAAAGCCTGCAGGGGAAGCTGTTCCCACCCATGCCAGGCAGGTCATCCTGGCCGCTTGAGTGTGGGACCCTAAGAAAGGTCCTCAACTGTGAGAAGCAGCCCTGTGCTGATCCTGAGCTCTTGCTCTTGAAGCTGCATTCAGTGGGTGCCCCACTGCCTGCTTGGTCTCCTTCTGGGAGAGGGTGTGTTTGTCCCAGGTCCTGGAGGCTGCTCAGTCCCTGCCGTGCCATGTCTCTTGGTGTGCCCACTGACTAGCACCTTTGTAATGTGCCTCCTCACCATCATGTCCCATGGGAGCCTGGTCTTGGCATCAGTCAGGCCTATGTCATGGGATATGTCCTGTGGTGAATGTGTTTGTCAGGGCTCCAAGGACGCAGACCCCCGCCCCCCCCCCCCATCCTAAAGCCACCATGACTTTCCCATAAGACACTATTTTTTGATTTGAGCATTCTTAGAAACTGAGAGGTCTTTGTGATAAACACAGATGTGTGATTCTACAACCAGGAGGGTTCTTACTCACTAGGGATGCCCATCCCTGCAACTTCTGTCAGTCTTCTTTGGGAGTGACCTTGAAGGTCTAGTGTGGCAACACATCCTAAGATTTTACTCTAGTCAAGTCAGTGAGCTTGTGCTTTGTGCCAGGCCCAGTGCTGGCTCTTGGGGGTTTGTGGTAACAAACAGGACCCCTGCCCCTCAACACACAAGACAGCGCCTAGCTTGTCTGTCTAACTATGTGCCCAGATAGGCTCCTCATGGTATTGTATTCATTCCAAATGTTAAATCTGTAGCCAAAGATAAAAAATTTCCATCTTCAAGACATTTAATGAATCTCCTCCAGTCTCAAAAGGCAATTTCTCTTTAATAAATCTATCTTTCCACAGTGGCAGCATCATTAAAATAGTTTTATAGCTTGTCTTCGTGTAGTAAGAACTTTTAAAGAGACATAATAACTCAGATAAGCGCCTGCTCAGATCTTTGTGGCAGCTTTGTTCTCAGCTCAGTCATGGGACACTTCACTCCAAGTGCCACCCTCCTCCAGTCCTGAGCAGATTCCAGCTTTGCTTACACACGTGAAAAGAGGCTGTTTTATATCCAAGTTTGTTTTATTAGTCAGAGCTGTTTTAATGCTTCTGGAAGGTGAATACAACTAAGAATGCACGCAGTGGTTCTCAACCTTGGCTGTGCCCCAGAATCACCTAGAGATGTTTTAAAAATACCTGTTCAGCTCCCACCTGGAACAATAAGGTTGGAATCTCTGGAGGCTGCTCCGCATTTGAGTCCAATGTGCAACCAAGGACGCAGACCACTGAATTATAAAACCTTCATAAAATCTTTCATTATCTCCTCTGGGCACTGAAGGGGAGAGCCAGAATGCTCGGAAAACTGCTGTGGCTATTGCTTTCTTCTTTTTACAATTTTTAGCTAATTTTCTAAAATTGGCAAATCAAAATTGTATCTTTTTTTGATATTATGATTTTGTTTTCTGTTTTTGAAGCTGGATGGGCTCCAGAGCCCCATGTTTGCTAAGCGAGGTCCTACCATGGAGCTGCACCTCCAGCCCTTACTAGGGTGTTTTGAAATGTATACACATTGCAGAATGGTCAAATCAAGCTAATTAAAATATGCAGACCTCGCATACTTAGTGTCTATATTTGTAGTGAGAACACCCAAATCTATTCTCGTTGTGATTTTCTTACCCAGGCCAAGAGGCTAATCTAAGATCAAGGAATTGGTCAAAAGTTCCTGCTACTGAGAGGCTGAGTCAGGTAGATGGAGGATGGCCATGGTGGCCAGCACTGGGAAGTTCTTGTGGATTGTGGTGACACAGGTCTAGAGATCGTGGCAATAGCCTGGCTACAGTTGGCTGAGACTCAAGAGAGCAAAGTGGTTATAGCAGGATGTTAGAAAATGCTGAGGGAAAAGGGCAGCTGCTGCGGGGCATGAGGAACAGCTGGGGAAGGCTGAGAAAGAGGGTTCTGGTCCCAGGAGTCACTAGAGGTGGGGTGTGCAGAGTCTGAGGACCTGCTCTGAGGGGGGCTGGTGGGCATAAGCACCCATCCAGGGCAGGTGTGGCCACCTATGAGCTCAGCATCAGCAGCTGAGGGGGGAACAAGCTTGCCATCTCTGATGTAGGAGGCAAGGGAGCCACGTGTCAGAGGAGGTGGTAATGCAGAGGAATGGAGAAAGAACAAGGTTTGAAATGGCAGCTCTGAAGAAGGAGACAAAAAGGGAGAAATAATTACCCTGTCAACAATTTCTCTATTTTTTAATCCCCTAAATTTTGGAGCCCATAAAAATGAATAAAAGGAATTGAATTATTTTCATTTAAAAACAGTATCTACTTCTACAAAGCTTTTCTTGGAAGTCAGGGTCCAGTGGAGAATATTGTACCATGTCCAGTGAAAGGCAATGTCTCAAACACAGCAGTCGCTGTGTCAACTGCTGAGTTTTGGGCAGAAGAGTGGGACCATCTTTAGGGACACTTTAGTTCTTCAGCACAAGCTGGGAGATCAGACCTTCTATATTGAAGAGCTGTACTTAACTCAGTGCCAGGATCATTACTGTCCCTTTCCTGATGCGGAAGTTAGGGGATTTACTCAAGATGAATAATCATCGTTAAGGAGCAGAGTCAGGGTCTGAACTAAGTCCAAATGTTTCTATCAGATGTATTTATTCAGTGCATTTGTGGTGTGTGCTTTTGGGGAGGGGTCCCGCTCTCTCTTCTTCTTTTCTGTATCCTGAGGGCTAGATTTTTCCTGTGTGTTTAATGAGCCATTTTGTGCTTTTATTATTTACTAGTTGATTGAGCATGGGTAGATTTTAATGTGCCAGTGTAAGCTGTTTTTAAGTCTTAAAAGATTTTCTAGGAGAATATTTCATCCACCAAAAAAAGATAGACTATTCAGAATCAACACTGAGACAATGGGCCATCCATATGGAAGACAATCAAATCAGACAAGCAGATAACACCATGCATCAAAACAAATTCCAGAGGGACTCCAACGCTAAATGAATAAAACCCAGCCATAAAGTTATAGAAGAAAATGAAGAAGGGTTATTTATAATGGAGGGAGGCGGGGCCTTCCCACACCGGCAGCCGCTCAGAGACTGTGAGGAAAGATGGATGGACTTGATTACTGGCAGAGGGCGCTAATTATAGCCTTGTTTGTAACGATGGAAAAGAAGAGGCAGAGGAAAGGTCCTCCCGTCTGGGGCCATTCAAGCCTATCATGGAGCTTCGTCATGAAGGAGTGCTGGGCGTCAGGAGGCTGGTGGGCTCCTTGGGATGGGGTGTCTTCCCCACCTCCTGGAGGGAATTACCTCAGTCTCCTCATCTGCAGAACAGACATAATTACACTTACCTATTGGGGTTGTAGTGAGGATTCCGTGATTTATTAGTATAAAGTGCTTTGAATCCTTAACATAGTACCCTGTAGGTACGTAGTGTTGGCTACCAGGATACTGTGGCTTCTAGAGAAGAATGAGGCAGGTCACCACCCTGTGATGTCAGACAATCCCAGACATGTTATTAAGAAAGCAGATTTCAGGACAATGTACAGGGCAGATTCCCATCTTAATAGATTAGAGTCAGATTTACACAGCACGTGTGAAAACAGACAGAGGAAAGGGCTGGGAAGCAAGACCCTCTCTGGGGGCTTGTGGTCTCCGGGGAGTGCTGGGAGGTTGGCAGCGATGTTCATGTTTTATATTCTACCTTTATATTGATCCAGTCTCTCATAGAATGAGGTTATACACTATGCCATGTAAAGAAAAGCAAAGAGAAAGCAAGAGAAAGGCAGGAGGGTGTGTGTGTGGGTATAAGCGGAGCTCAGCACAGAAGCACTGCTCAGGGATCCAGTCACACCTGTGGTCCCAAGAGGCTGGCTGCATAGCTGCATGGTGGTGGAGACATGAGAGGAATTGGTCCCTCATGTAGCCACATTAGGAAGGACCACGGTGTGGTGTCTCTTGAGGAGTAATCACTGTCTGGGATTAAGAGACCCGGGCAGTCTTTTGTGCTTGGTCCATTTCCCTGAGCATTATTGACTGTAGGTGGTCCCATTTTCATTCAAAGGGTTCATATCTCTATTTCTTTATGGGTGCATAGTATTCCATTGTGTATAGACTCCACATCTTCTTACTGACTATAAACGGGTGTCCCTCTTATGCACAAAAATAATAGCATAAAAAGGCCCAAGCATGAATGGCAGGGTAGAAAGAAAGGCAAAGATAAGATAGGAAAGGAGTGAACCTCTGAAAAAGGGGCGAACACAAGATGCTCACTATTTCCCCAAAATTAGGGCTCTAATGTGTTACAAAATTTGGAATTCATGTATTTACAAAAAAATGTTAAATAAGAAAATGATCAGGGCTGGAGGCTCATGGGGCTGCCATCTCAGCTAGACCTCAGGCTAGATGGTCACTATTGTTTGAGAATGGCCAGGCAGGGCCTCCACATGATAAAAAGTTCTCTGTTGCCTGTGGGGTAGTTTCAACCTTTGTCACCAGACCATTATCCCTCAGAGTTGCTGTTCGTGGAACTAAAGCTGACTGCGGAGAGAGACAGGCCAAAGGGAGGAGAGATGCCACGCACTTCCATTCCACCAAGTATCTGCGGTCTGTGGTGGAGTCAGTGCCTTTTAGGGAGAGCCCCTGTCCTGTGGGCACTGCCCTGCGGGCACTGTTCTGCTCTGTATCACTGTCCTGCCCCACGGTACTGCCCTATTCCTGCCAGCACACAGCTCCCAGTCTGGGAAACAAGCCCAGGGTCCCAGGATCAGAGGGAAGAAGGGAAGAAATAAAAAGGAGGAGTTCAAAGACTGGGGTTCTCATGAGCTTTATGATGAATGAAAAAGTCAAATCGAGGCCCTGGAAACAAACGTGGACATTCAGTCAGACAGGATATTGAGATTCACTCCGAGCTGGTTCTCTTTTCTCATTCGACCATTAATGCTCTTCTTAAAACTTTTCAGACTACTGTGTGTTTTCTTACTTGTTCTGATTTATCACCTTGGTCTGTCATTTTCTTCAAAGCTTCCTGCAAGAGAGCCCATTTTGAAAGGAGAACACGTTTGGTGGAGAGATCCCAGGGCGGGACAGGGGAAAGCTGGCCACTCTTTTCCCTTGCAGTAATTACTCCCGTGTCCTTGAGCTAATTGAGCTTTAACAACAGAAAGGGAAAACTTACACTCTGAAATTACAAACATCGTTGAAGGAAGTTAAAGCAGACCTAAAGAAATGGAAAGGCACCCCACAGAGTAGTGGACAAATTGATCTCCAGATTCAAAGCAATCCCATTAGAAGCCCCACTGGCATCTATGTGGGAATCACAGGCCTATTCTAAGTCTCTTATGGAATTGTAAGTAACCCAGATCAGGCAGAACAACCGAGGAAAGGAAGAACAATGTAGGACTCCTGCCTCCCAAGTTTTCTTTCATTGTAAGTTTATTTTAAAGTATTTCGTTTTGAAGCTATTTAAAATAGTGTTTTTTATTTTTGTATTGTTCATTATAAAATCATTTCACCTTAATTATTTAAATGTATAGAAAAATAATTTTCATATATTAATCTTGCATGCAGCAACCACACCAAACTCATTTGTTAGTTCTAGTAAGATAGAGGTGTGTGTATATTCTTTAAGATTTTCAATATCTAATATTATGTCATATACAAATAGAGTTATTTTTATTATGTCCACTCTAGATGGCTTTTAATTTTTATTTATTTCTTTTTTCCTTATTTGCTCTTGTCTTGTTACTTTTTTATTGCTGTGACAGAACACCCAACATCCACAATTTAAGGGAGGAAGGATTTGTTTTAACTCACAGTTTCCAAAGGTTTCAGTCCACTCACGGGTGGCCAGAAACAATGGAAGCACACGGCAGAGGCAGAAGTAGAGGCAGCTCCTCACAGCGTTGCAAATAGGAAGTCAGTGATCCACCCCTTCTGGGTCCAGCCTCAGTGTTTTGCCTCTTCCGGGTTAAACTCCTAATGCGCCACATGCCTGTAATCCACAATCTACCACATGTCTGTCTTCTACCACACACCTGTAACCCACCACAGGCTCGTAATCCACCCCGCAAGACTCCCATCTCCTAACAGCACACGGCTGCATAGATAATCCATAAGACCAAAATATATGACACTTTTGGGGGACATTCTAAATCTAAACCACAATAGCTCTAGATAGAAACTGTAGTACCATGTTGAATAGAAGAGGTGTAAGCAGACAGCTTTGTATTTTTTTTCTGATCTTAGTGAGGAAACCAACCAGTCTTTTACCATTAAGTATGATGTTAGCTCTTTTTTTTTTGTATGTGGATGTCCTTTATGTGTGAGGCTTTTCTGTATGTGTGCGTGTTAATGTAAGTGGGATCATGTTTGTATTTTCCACTGTCAATCTCTTGTTACTGGTGAATGGGAAGCGACTGAGTCTTTTAAACATACCTTGTGTATCCTATGACCTTGCTATGGTTGCTCGTTCGTTTTAAGAGTTGTTTCTTTATCTTTTTTCTTTTTTTGGTCTGCCAATTATTTGTCATTTTTCATAAACCATGTCATATTTGAACACTTTTGTGTTGTCTTTTCCAGTGTGTATCTTTTATTGTGTTTTTTTGTCTTAGCTATTAGCTAGTCCTTCTGACCTGGCCTTGAGTGGATGTTTTTGTCTAGTTCCTGAACTTGGAAGAAACATCATTCCTTATATCTAAATGTGTTGAGTGTTTTCTGTACATGAGGTAGCTTCCTTCTGTTTCTAACTTGCAGAGTCTGGGTTTGTTTTGGTTTGGTTTGTTTTAAATCACAGATGGTGTTGGATTTGGTCAAATGATCGTTCTGTGCCTTTGATTTGATGTGTGGTTTCCTTCTACAACCTGTGGTGTGATGGATTACACTAATTGAGTTCTGAATGTTGAGCCAGCCTTGCATACCTCAAATAAATCCTACTTGGTCAGGCTGAATAATTTCTTCTGCACACCTAATATTAATCACCGAATATTTAGCTCAGGATTGCTGCATCTATGTTCATGAGAGATACAAGACTGCGATTTTTCTTTCTTGTGTTGTCTTTGGTTTTGATATTGCAGTAACAGTGTCCTCATTAAAAATTTTGGAAACATTCCTCCTGCTTCCTTTTTTGGAGAAGTTATTCCTATAGTGAGTTGTATTGTTTCTTAAATATTTGGTAGGACTTAGCAGAAACCATCTGAGTTTGGAACTTTCCTATTTTGAAAGGTTAATTATTAAATCTGTTTTATAGTACACAAACCTAGGATCGTTTGTTTCTCCTTGTGTGAGTTTCGGTGATTTTCGCATTTAAGAAATCATTCTGTTAGGAAAGGTAATAGGGTAGGTAGGATAGAGTAGGAAAATGGACCCAGTAGAATTAAATTGGTAAATTGACATTAACTAAAGACTAAAAGAGAAAATGACCAGCAGCTCTTTTGTTCTCCTTGCTTCCTAGTTCACCTTTTAGTGGTCAGAATTTGCAAGCTTTGTTCACACAGAAGGGACAAAGGGAGGTGGAGGAATTGAATTATCTGTCACTGTCTCTTATGGCCACTTAGCTGACTGGTATCCTGAATGCTGCATAAACCTCTGACCTGAAATGACAGTACCAGTTCCAGGCCTACCTGGAGATAAAACACGGTGAAAAGCTCAAAAAACTACCCATTCTGTAGGAACTTGGATATTGCTGTGGTATGGATCTGGAGTGTCCCCAAAAGCTTCGTGTATTTGGATGTAGTGAGATAACTGTGGAACTGTGTGTTAATGGAAGACAGGGCCTGGCTGGAGGGGGTGGATGTTTGAGGCTTGATGTGGAGGGGTTGTGTCAATTTATTGAGATTGTGGGCTCATCCAGAGCAGAGCTTTCAGGTATGTGTTGTTGACTTGTGGACCAAGAAGTGAGGGAGGGGCACCCCTGGGTGTGAAGGCCCCAACTGGCAGCTTAAACAGAGTAAAGGAAGCAAAAACATTGCTATAGCTTTTTCCTGGGGAAAGCTCTAGCCTTACCCGAGTCTCCAGACGTTGGCTTGTTCCCACTTCCCTTGCTTTCTGTCTGCAATGCCCTTGGTAGATCTCCTGCCTCTGCCCCTTGCTTCTATCGTTGCTGGCTGCCTATGAACAGACTGTGTGAAATCTTCTGAAACTCTGAGCTAAAATAAATCTTTCCTTCCTTAAGAAGTGGTTATTGGGTATTTTGTCACAGCAATGAGAAATTAACTAAGACAGGTATCCATCTCTGCTTCCGCTTTCCAATGGGAAGCTTTGGTCCTCTCTCCTTTCTTCTTTTTAATAAACTTTCACTTTACAACTTCACTGATGCTGACCCACATTTCTATGTTGGTTGAACCCAACAGAGCAGCAGGTACCTGTAAGCCAAAGACATGGCAGTTAATTTCATCTATGCTACTAAATTAGAGGCATAGAGTTGTTCATAATGTACTTCTATCATCCTTTTTCAATCCATAGTATCATAAATGATAGCCTCTCCTTCATTTCTGATATTAAAATTTGTGTATTCTCCTTTTTATGTTGGTTAGCTTGGCTAGATGTTTATCAGTTTAATTAACTTTTGAAGAATCGGGTTTTGATTTTAATTTTTAATTGATTTCCAGTTTTTAAATTTATTGATTCCTGCTCTAATTTTTAGGCTATTTTTTCTCCTGCTTCTCTTAGGCTCATACTGTTCTTTTTCTGTTCTGAAGGTCAAAGCTCAGATGACTGATAATAGATCTTTCTTCTTTTCTAGTATTTACATTCCGTGCTCTGAATTTCTCTCCAAATGCTGGTTTCATCATATCTCACAAACTTTGGTAAGTTGCATATTCATTTTAATTTAACTCAAAACATTTTCAATATTTTCTTGAAAGTTCTTCTGTGACCATGCTGTATTTAGAAATGTCTTGTTTGATCTCCAAAGCCATGCTTGCAAGTTCCTAGTTTTCAAGGGTCCCGTGGAATGGGGGTGGGTGGGTGACAGTTGGATATGAGGAAAGTTAAATGCCACCAAGATCACTGTTCTTACTGAGATCCAGCTCTTGTTTTAAAAACGGAGTACTCCTAAAGTCGTTGCAAGCTTCTACTTAGTAGCCAGAGTCCTAAAAGTTGGTGTGGATGTCTTGGCTCGCACCAAGGTGGAAGCAGCAGAGATACTCACTGTGCCACGTCGACCAATACTCTTGACATCTTTTCTATGAGCCCACCATCCACGGAGTCTCTCTGGGGAAGTGTTGATTTGGTGTCTTGTTTATTTTTAAATTTGCTTGTTGAAGTTTCCTAGGTGAATTTTATTTTGGAGCGGTTTTAAATTTTTAGAAAAGTTGTGGAAATAAAATAGTATAGACTTGCCAGGTAACACTGACCCGGTTTCTTCTGGAGCTGACCTATTTGGTCACATGGAATTTCTGCAAAACTTAAGAAACGTTATTGCCTCAGGCTAACTAAGCGCCAGCATTGGGTGATTTCTTCCTGTTGACTTATGAGGACTCTCAGTGTGTACTGGGCAGAAGTACCTCGTCAGAAGCATCATTTCATGGCTTTTCTCCCAACCTATACCTGGTCTTTGCATTGTCTTGCCTGTGTTGTTTTTCTTTTTCAAACGCCAGCAATAGGGATTTGGTTGGTACCATTTTTGTTTCATTATTTATATCTCTCTTTGATGAATATAAACATTTTAATATACCAAAATATTATTCAACATATTATGCTCTGTTTAACTTGAATTAAATGCTTATGAAAATGTTTTTTATTATATTTATTTATACCTGAGCTTCTTGGTGGGTGCTGATGTTGACCATATGTTGACCGTATGCTTGGGGCAAAGGTCAGGGTACCAGGAGATACCCTATCTCCTTATGTGTAAGATGGTGCTGGTCCTGGTACTGATGTTGGTTAGTTCCGGCGTTGATGCTGGCACTGGCTCTGGTGCAGATGGGCCATGTTAGTTTATTCTTAAGGTCTTTCAGGCTCTAGAGCTTAGGGTAGTGTTTTGTTTACAGTTTTGAATGTCATTTTTGAATTTTGACAGCATTAAGCACTTTATAAAAAAATCTGAATCTCTGCTCATTATAAACTTGGCATCTAAAAATATTAAATCTTCTACTTAAATAGTTGCAAGGGATGTGACTTTTGGTAATCTGTGACAACCGACACTTTTAAAGAGAATTCTAATATCTGAAGACATGAAATCTAAATGCCATATCGATATGAGATCCACTTAAATAAATGTATAAACAAACTTCTTAAAAAGAATTTTATATTCTCTTTTTCCATGAATGTACACTTTTATTGCACTTCTCCCACAGAATTTTTGCAAATGCACATGTATTTCATGTTTGAAAGTTTTCATTGATCATCCTGTCATATTTACCACATTCAGATTATGATTTCTTAATTTAAAATTTGTTTTATTTTGTGTGACCAGAAATTTTAAACTGCTTAAGAAGTTTGGAGACTGGAGGAATACCTCAGTGATTAGATTGCTTGCATAGGAGGATTTGATCCCTTACTGCCACTTAATAACGGGGCACAGTATCATCTGCCTGTAATTCAGAACTCGGGAGACTGAGGCAGGAGGATTGCCATGAATTCTAGTTCAGCTTGGGTTACCTAGTGAGTTCAAGACCAGCCTGAAGTACAGAGCAAGATCTTGTCTCAAAAAAAGAGTTTTATGTATTTTTTAGTTATAATCGTTGTAGCATATAATTGTTCAAAGATGCAACATTAAATCTTCATCAATATTAAATATAAATAATTTTATTGGAAATATACTTACTGATGAGTAGACTTTAATTATTTCATTTCATCTCTGAATGATATGACTAATTATGTAGTGAAGCAGAACCCAGCATCCATTTTTAGATCAGCCTTCTTTTAATAGCCATAGGCTTTGAGATAATGCACCCCTGGAAGTAAGTACACAGGAAGGAAGCCTGCTTCTGTCTCTATTACTTGAATCTTTGGTGCCTTTTGAACAACTTACCAAAAGTGATACAGTGATTTGTAACTAAAATAATTTTTAATTTTGTGAATTTAACTTTGCAAAGGAATTTGGAATCCCAGCTTGAAAAAGGATTTATAATCATTCATTAGAAAGTCTCTCACTTTTCAATTCCTGAGAAATACATGGAAAAGGACTTTATGATGTTATCCATTTTCTATTAATAATCCTAGTATTCTTTTACTTACAGATACTTTGTCTAGTAAGACAGATTTTTTAAAGTTTCAGGGAAATCAACATTCATGTTTTTTTGTTATCATGTGCTTTAAATATATTTTCATCAAAAGGCTGGAACTCTAAGTTTGGCTTGTTAAATAAACTGTAAGTTTGATCTATACCATCTTTGACAGCATAGCCCTGTCTTACATCTCCTTTGCCAAACTCTGTGGTTGTAGAAAGAATAACAGGACATGTGGCTCCAGCCCCTAAACACAGCTGGAGGCACAGAGGCCATGTTACCAGAAGCTTGATGTCAGTGAGGCGCCACTAAAGCACAGCAAGGGGATGGTGTGGGCAAGGTCACCTCCTGAGCGAGAACAATATGGAAAGAAACATCACCACAGCCATCCAGACAACAGCGTTCACCAACAGAAAATCATAGTAAGATGAGGAAGAGGAACACAGAGAACCAAAGCAACCGCTTTATATAAACAATAACTGCATTAGAACGATCAAGGATTTCAGTAGACATGGCCGAGAACCAAATGCCAACATAGAAGAAAAATCAAGAGCGTCCAGACAAGAGTCAAGAGCCAAAAGCAAGTCTGGGACTGACAGGTGGAAATGATCAGTAAAGAAGTTCCAACCTAAAAAGCCATGACTGGGAAAGCACGGATGCTCCATGTGGGGTCATGTCTTGGAGAACCCATCGTAAATATATGTTGAAGACAGATTTAATGCACCTAGCTTACCGAAATCCTAGCTTAGAGGACAGTGCTGTGAAGTAGTGCTTGCTGACTCTCGTGGCTGTGGCTGAGCGGGAGCTGTGAACCATTGCCGCTCGCTGCAATGGGAGAGAGAACTACTAGCCCAGAAAAGAGCAAACTTCAAACTCTGCATCATGGTTTCTACTGAGTGTGTATTCCTTTTGTTCTTTTATAAAGTATAATAATCATTAAGTCAAACTCTCATGCTTTGGGGACCATTTGTATAGAGTAAATAACATAGAAACAAATGAGACAAAAACACAAAGTTGAAATAAAAGAAACATTTGCCTGAAGTAAGTAAAAACCTAGTATATAGATTTTATTTCAGGAAAAACTGTCATGGAAATGATTCAGAATGTCTGAATTGAAATTTGCTGAATACAGCTTATCAACTTACAAACTGTAAAAATAAAAAAAGAATGATCTCATTATATACCTGAGCTGAAAAAGCAAGACACCTACAATGGTAGGCAAATCTGGCTTGCTTCACACTTTTCCTTAGTAACTTCAGTGCCAGAACCCAATGAAAGAATGTTTAAGGTTCAAAGGAGAAGAGTAATTTTATATCAGCAGAATCATTCTTCAAGTATGAAAACTGTGTGTGGGGAATTCTCAAATGAGAATTATAGCACACATGAGCTTTTCTTGGGAGAGAACAAAATCAATAAAACAACTCAGCTACTGATCCAGGCAACCAATTTACCAAAGGAGAAACCACAAAAAAGGAGTTGAATCGTTTAGAGATGGAAGCCAATGCAGCACAAACGAGAGAATATGTGACATGAGATTTATAGCCAAATAGTCGTTTGAGCATCTGAGCAAAGATTTTTCTTGTGTATAAATAATTAAAGTATGTGTAAACAAAAAGCTAAAGTTACAATGAATTCTAGCCGACTGAGGTGGTAAAAATAAAATCTGAGGAGTGAAAAAAGTATAAATAAAAGAACAAATGATCTTTGCTTTGGGGATTGTATTTACTGTCCCAAATATGAGATTTGTAAATATTGAAAAATATCAACAATACATTTAACAAAATCTGAATTTTGAGTTGGGGAAGAATGAAAAAGGCCAAAGATATTAATTAATGGTGTAGCAGGGCATTAAAAAAGGATATTTTTTTGTCTGAGTAATCTGGATAGGTCTCTGAAGCTGAGAGCAAAACAATAGGTTTTGTGCTGGCTTTCTTTTTTAGAAGTTTTGGAGGAAATGGACAAAATTAAAGCTGCTCCACACGTGGCAGACTGGAAAGCCAGAGATGCAGATCCAGAGCTATCCCCTCCAAAAGTACTCCTCCAGTGCCTGTCTCTTCCAGTTGGGCCCCGCCTCCTAGTGGCACATTTAGCTATGAATTCGTCAATGATGGATAGACTGATGTGTATAGCATTCCCATGATCCAATCACCTTCTGACAGCTTTACCTCTGAACACATGAGACTTTTGGGGACATTTTAGAGTTAAACCATAGCATCGTACTCCCAGCCCTCAAAGGGCTCCTGTCCACCTCCAAGAGTCACCAAAGTCTTATAAGTTCCAACTTTGCTCAAAAGGCCAAGTCCGAGGGTACCTCTGAGACTCAAAGCAAACTCTTAGACATGGATTCTGCAAAAATCACACAGAAAGTTAAATAGTGCCCACATAAAATGATACAGGGGAAACAGTCTCATCTCTGTGGGGAGAAATAAGGGAATAGATGGGAATCAGAACGAAGAGGACTGAACGTCAAATAATTCTGCACCTCCATGTCCAGCACCCAGAGCATCATGTGGTGTGAGAGGTGAGTGCCAAAGGGCTTGGGCCGCCCCACTTCTGTGGCATTCTTATGGTCTATGGCCCATCTAGTCTCTTTCTTGGGTAGGCCTCGCTATGTGTCTGCAGCTTTCTTTGGTAGATATTCCACATTCCCAGCATCTCCACGTTCCTGGGGTTTCCATGCCAGCTTGGACTTCACTCTTACAACTTCATGTGTTATCTTCCCAGAGTGCTTGTGTTGGAGATTCTGATCCTGTCTTCTGAAATCGGGTGGAAGCCTCATGATCCCATATCGCTTTCCATTCAGCCTGACTGTACAGGGAGCCCCATGTGGATGATGCTAAGGTCTGTTGAAAGGTTGAGCAGTAGCCAGGTCCCCTTGGAATACAGCTGCAATAGCCTGAGGGTCTGGAGGCTTACCTCAAGATACATTTCTCTTGGAAGAGCTGAGTATCCTGGGTGCAGTAGGGTTCTCTTCTTAAAGCAAAGTCTTTAAAGGAGTTTGCCCTTTTACACTCTTGAGCTTGTGATAAAGGTGGTCCTGAGAGGTTCTCAAGTCATCTTTCCTATTGACCTATGCCTTGATTACTTTTTCATTGCTCTGACAGAATACCCAACACACACAATTTTGGGGAGGAAAAGTTTCATTTTAGCTCACAGTTTCAGAAGGTCACAGTCAATCCAGGGGCAGCTGGTAACAGTGGAAGCACATGGCAGAGGTGGAGGTGGAGGTAGCTCCTCACAGCATTGCAGACAGAAAGCCAAGTCAAGTCCCAGAAGGAAGACATGAAGGAAGGAAATCAGATATATCCTTTTGGGTCCTGTCTCAGTGACCTGCCCCTTATGGGTGCAGCCACAGTGTTCTACCTCTTCCACATTTAAGCCCCTAATCCACCACATACCTGTGATCTAATTCACATGCCTGTAATCTATAATATGCCATATGTCTATCTTCTACTACATATCTATATTCTACCACATGCCCATAATCCACCCCTCCAGACCAAATCCCAATCTCCTGACAGCATATGGTTCCATAGATAATCCATAACATCCAAAGACATGAGACTTTTGGAGGATGTTCCGCATCTAAACCACAATAGCCTGCTACAAAACACTTTGTGGTTTCTTTTTAATCCTTATAGGAACCGCAGTATCCTTGGCCTCAACCTTACAAGTGGTTCATTTCTGACTAAATTACAATATTTTTCAAATCTTTTCACAATGCTCTCCACTCTTCATTCTTACTGTACATCTGGATAAAAGTAGCCAGCAGTACCCATGCCGTACAATGTGCTTTTCTGAAATTTCCTCTCCTGGATTTATTAGTCTGACACCTTTAAATTCAACCCAGTATAAAGATTTGGAACATGTACAGAGTGTAGATAAATTTTTGCTAGAATGTAACACCAGAGGCCTTTAGTTCAATTCCTGACAGAGTCCCCATTCTCATCTGAAACCTCCTAAACTTGGCCCTTAATGTCTTCTTTCCTATCAGCACTCCGATCTTCTGGGTTCCAGCAGAATTGCCTGCCAAATTTGGCTTATAGCATTCTAGAGCTCCTCTAGCTATCATCTTCAAATCTGTCCAGAGTCCTTACACAAACGAGTTCCAAAGCTTCTGAACTACATGATCAGATAAAGTCACTGTATTGTGGTTTGAATCTGGAATGTCCCCAAAAGTCTTTTGATGTGGATGCTATGGATTAACTATGGAACCATGGGCTGTTAGGAAATGGAGGACTGGTCTGGAGGGGTGCCTATGGGTATGTAGTGAATTATAGGTGTATGGTAGAAGACAGATACATAGTAGATTGTAGATTACATATATGTAGTGGATTAGGGGCTTAAACCTCGAAGAGGCAGAACACTGAGGCTGGACCCAGAAGGGGCAGATCACTGGGACAGGACCTAGGCGTATATATGCTGTTTCCTCCCTTCCTTTGGGGACTTGGCTTTCTGTTTCAATGCTATGAGGAGCTGCCTCCACTTCTGCCATGTGCTTCCACTATTGCTGGATGCCTGCAAATGACCTTCTGAAGCTGTGAACTAAAGTAAACCTCCTTCCCTTCTCTAATTTATGCCTATCAGGTATTTTGTCACCGCCACAAAAAAGTAGCTAAGATACACAGCAACAGCCCCACTTCCCTGGTGCCAATTTGCTGTATTAATTTTTTTTTAACACAGCATCTAGTACATACAACTTGTAGGAGAGAAAGATAACTTTGATTCACAGTTTCAGAGGGTTCAGTCCATGGTATACTGTCTCCACGGCAGAAATGGCATGGCAAAGGGCTGAAAATGGCATGGAGGAAAGCTGCTCACCCTGTGGTAGTTAAAAATAGAGCAAACCAGGTTTTTCTGGGGTTTTTGTTTGTTTTGTTTTTGCTTTAGCCCATCACTCTTCTGAGAGAGTGAACATTGAAGGAGAGAGAGAGAGAGAGAGAGAGAGAGAGAGAGAGAGAGAGAGAGAGAGAGAGAGAAAGAAAGTCTCTGAGGAAATGGTTGTGGGGCTCTGTGTTTTTCCTCTGTTGGTCTTTAGAGGAGGTGGTCTAAGGAATGATGCTTTGAGATCACTCCAGATTTGTGAGAAGGTCTTCCTTTTTAAAATATGTGTTTGCAGTGAGCTAGTAGTGTCGCTAAGCTTGTAGTATTTCTATGCAGGAGATTACAGCAAGCTCTCAGTGCAAAGAATAAGAACAAGGAGAACGAGGTCTTCCTTAGAGCAAGTGGCATTTCAAACATGTTTCTTAGAGCAGTTGGGCCCTTGTTGGAGAAGCAGCATGGACTGTGGTCTTTGGGAACCAAGCAGGCATTAGAGCTCCACCAAGGAAAACATATATGGGGCTCATTTCTGCATACCTGGCTTCAGTGTTGGATTCACATATGGCCAGACCAGAGGAAAAACAGTACCCTCGTGATGAAAATTTTACTTGGAGTTTTCCAGTTCCCCAGGCTCCAGGAAACCCATTGAAGAGTCTCCCGATGTTATGTTGCAATAGGACCATGAAGGTAAGATTTTCCCTTAAATTCCTTTTCCTTCTGTATCAGCTGTGAGCTCTTCACCTAGAAGGATAAGTGGGAGTTGGGTAGAGGAACAGCCCTGGAAGGACACAAGAAGCCAGTTGACCTGCTCCCTGTCACAGGGCCTGGCAAGGGAGTGGGTGTCCTGGAGTTTTTGTTGCTGCTTTCTGATCATTTTCGTTTCTTCCTTTCTCCTCCAAAATTTCCAGCTTGTTTAGAAAATGTCATCAATTACTCTACCCATCCATTCTTCTCGGGCACTCACACCCCATGTCTCTGGTCATCCTTCTGATCATTCATCCATTGAAATGTCAGCAGCTATTTACTGCCTGTCTCTGTAGGCATAAGGTCTGGGTACTTCTCATCTCGGTAGAAGACGCATCTAGTCTGAGACCAGAATCATAGGTCAGCAGGGCAGACATAGGAATTTTATTTAGTGAGCCAACAGTCATACAGGGAATGAGTTCCTGGTTCATAGGTAAAATCTGTAAATATGCTCTCTCTAAAAGTTTTACATAGAATAAATCTTTCCTCCCTGAAGATGTGTGTGTCAGGTATTATGTAACAGCATTCTGTCTGGCCATTCTTGACTGTTTGCTTTCCCTGCCTCCATTTCTTTATTAAGAAAGCCTATGCTTGAGGTTTTCCTGACTAATGTGACTTCCTGGGTTCCACAGTACTTCTTCTGCACTCTCTGCCTGTTTAAGTCTCTTCTGTGCTCAAAATCCAGCTCATATACTCCATGTTGGGATGAAAGCTTCTTCACTTGGAGTTACTAATTTCATCTTTGTGTCTATGGGAATTTTGTGTGTATAGCCAAGGTGGCATTTCCTAATTTGTCCTCCAGTCAAGAATTACTTCTACTAAACCTGGAGCAATTTGGAGGGTGGATGTGAATTTACTTCTTGATGAATTTCTGTCCCCCATCACGCCCTCCAGCCTGCCCTCCTGGGCCTAAAGCATTGTCTTCAAAAACATGTTATTTATTGGGACCGAACATGCAAAAGCTCATTATCCTCAAGTAAGTATATGCTATTTTTTATCTCCATTTTATATACTCTTTGACCCAGCAATTCCATTTACAAGAATTTATCCTATAAATATACTTGCATATATGAAATTGGCTCATGTGAGAGGTTATTCATTTTAGCACTAGTTGTGATACAGTGGAAGCTCCTCTAGGAGACTGGCTAAATCAGCTGTTGACAATTTACAGGAAGAATTCATGCAACTACTGGAAAGAACTCAGTAGCTCTCTGGGATCTGAAATGTAAAGGTCTCTGCTTTGTATGGCATGGAAGGGGCTCTGTGATCTGCTGTGGAAGGATTTCTGTATGAGATGGCATGGAAGAGTGTCTGAGATATATTTTTAAATGAAAAGAAAAAGAAGCCACTTTTTATAGACGGTGTGTATCTTATGTTGCATGTATTTGCTTCCCTGCGCCTGTATCATCTCTGGAAGGATCCACAACACTTGCTGGTAGCCCTCCATACCTCTGGGAGGGAGACTTGGGGTTATGCTGCTGTAGTGGCCCAGTGAGGTCCCCTCACCTCCATCTCCCCCCTCCCCCATTTTATTGACATGTATAAGTGCAAAATTTAAGGTTTACAATGAAGTTTAGCATTTTGTGCACCTACGTATCTTGTCAAGGTGACAAGTACTTTCCCACTCTCCTTTTGTCCCTCCCCCTACCTACCCCTCCCTCCCTCCTTGCCCTCCCTCCCCTCACTTGTTTTTTCATTTTAAGTTCCATAAGAGTTGTGATCTGGGTCTCTCATATCAGAGAGACCATTCGATGTTTCACCTTCTGCTTCTGACTACCTTCACTAAGCATGATGGTCTCAAGTTTCTTCCATTTGCCTGTAAAAGCCTCCACGCTGTTGGGCTTTGTAGATGCATAGTATTCCATTGTGTACAAATACTACAGTTTGTGTATCCACTGGTCTATTGATGGGTATTTTGGTGACTTCCATATTTTAGCTATTGTTAGTTGTGCTGCTATGAACATGGGTATACATATATCTCTGTTATGTGTTGTTTTGACCTCTTTTGGAAATATACCCAGGAGGGGTGTCGCTGGATCGAAGGGCATATTTATTTCTAGTCTTTTGAGAGATCTCCATACTGCTTTCCAGGGTGGTTGTATGAATTTACATTCCCACCAGCTGTGCAGGAGGGCTCCTTTCTCCCCACAGCCTGGCCAGCACTGATTGCTATTTGACTTGTTGATATAGGCCATTCTCTCTGGAGTGAGATGGTATCTTAGCGTTGTTTTGATTTGCATTTCTCTTATGGCTAGAGATGTTGAACATCTTTTCATGTATCTGTTGGCCGTTTGTACTTCTTCATGAGGGAATTGCCTCTTCATTTCACTTGCCCATTTTTCAATAAGATCTTTTATTTTGGTTGGCTTACTTTTCTTCAGCTCCCTGTATATTCTAGTTATGAGCTTCCTATCTGAGTTGTTGGTGGTGAATATTTTTCCCAGTCTGATGGTTCTCTTTTTACATTGTTGATAGTTTCCTTTGCTGTGAAAAACCTTTTTAATTTGACAAGATCCCATTTGTTAATAATGGGGATAATTTCTTTTGCTCTTGGTATCTTGCCTACCCCTATGTCTTTTAGATATTTGCCTAATTTGTCTTCTAGGAGGTTCAGTGTTTCATTTTTAATGTCTAGGTCTTTGATCCACTTTGATTTGATTTCAGTGCATGATGATAGGTGTGTGACTAGATTCATTCTTCTGCATGTGGATGTCCAGTTTTCCCAGCACCATTTGTTGAACATGCTGTCTTTTTTCCATTGTATGCATTTGGCCCCTTTGTTGAAGATTAAGTAATTGAGGGTATTTGGGTTTTTCTCTGTGTCTTCAGTTCTGTTCCACTGGTCTATCTCTCTGTTTTTGTGCCAATACCAAGTTGTTTTTACAATTATTGCTTTATAGTACAGCCTGATGTCTGGAACTGTAATGCCTCCTGCTTTGGTCTTGTTGCTCAGGATTGCCGTGGCTATTCTTGGCCTCTTTTGGTTCCATATGAATTTAAGAATTGTTGTTTCAAGTTCTTTGAAGAAACGTGTAGGTATTTTGATAGGAATTGCATTGAATCTATATATTAGTTTAGGTAGTATAGTCATTTTGACTATATTTATTTTGCCTATCCAAGAGCAGGAGCCTCACCTCCATCTAAGAGCCTCTGCCCCTTAAACTGGAGAAGCAACATCATTGACTTTAAGATCTTTATTTTAAATGTAGTGGAGACTGAGCCAGAGAAATACATGTGAGAGGATCATTCCATAATTTAGCTAGATGCTGGAATGCCTTCTTTTTAATTAAAAACTGAAACCCTGAAACAATGCAGCAGCATATTAAGACACAAAAGTGGTGACATGTTCTGTGCGGATGGCTATTTCTGGAGGCAATCTTATTAAAGTGTTTAATTATGATCTACAAAGGCTGTGAACCTTGGGGACCCCCGCAAGGAGGGAGAGACCTCTGTGTGCCTGGCTCTCTCTTCCTGTCTCCCAGTGCCTTCCAGGCGGGTGGGTGTCCCTGAAGCTCTCCTCCCAGGTCCCCAGCTGAGTGCCACCCTCCTGGGCGCAGGCGCACACATTGCTGCTATTTGTTATTTTCCATCCCCTTGAAGCTATTCCTTTGTCCCTCCTGTGGTTGCCCTTTTCTGATCTTTAGTGTTTTAATTAATGTTGGTTAATTATACATGGCCTCCTGAGGCTTTATAAGGAGTGAATTTAGCAGAGGGACTTACTGAATGGGTTCTGCTGTCTTCTGCACCTTTGGAAGCTAGAGCTTCCCACTGAGGCAGAGACCTCTCTCTCCAAAATGTCAATATGATGGGACCTTTAGGAAGAGCTCCAGCCTGACAAAGCCTACCAGTGAGGGCCTAAATGACTGATACTGCAAGGAGAACTTTCTGCTCTGCCTGATGTGGTTTTGACATAAGGCAGATCATCAGGTGAAAAACAAATTAACACAAACTGGGTGAGGAACTGGAGCCTCCATAAGGAAGTGTAGACTTCAGTGTTTACATGCTCATGTAAGCAAAGGTAGGGAGCTCCGAAATTGTGACAAGGCCAAGGGGCTTTGTCTCAGAGGGTCCTGGGATGGAGAAGTGAGCTGGAGATAAAGGCTCCTCCCTCTCTCTTTGCTTCCTGGCTTCCCTGAGGGAACAGCGTGCTGTTGCCACCTTGAAGCCAGTCAGCCATGGGCTGAATTTTGGAAAAATGTAAGCCAAAACAAAGCTGTCCTCCATTAAGTTGGAAGCGTCAGGTATTGGTCCGAACAACAGGAAAGCTGACGTGCCAGTGTCTTTGCCTGACTGACCTCCCTGCTCTCCTTGATTCCTCCACCATTGTCTCTCTCTCTCCAGATGCTCATGGAAGTTGCTATGGGTGGATCTGGAGTGCCCCAAAAGAGGTGGGGGGCGGTATACTGGCCCCTTGAACTAAGTAAAGGAAGGAACAAGAAACATTATTACAGCTTTTTTCCTGAGAAGGCTCTGGCCTTGCCTGAGTTGCCAGACATGGACTATCTCCTGCCTCATTTGGCTTCTGTCTGCAGTACTGTGAGCAATTCTCCAACTCCTGCCATATGCTTCCTCTACTGCTGGCCTTATATGAATGAAGACCTTTTGTGTGAGACCTTCTGAAGCTATGAGCTAAACAAGTCTTTCCTCTCTTAAGTTGTGGATATTGGGTATTTGGTCACAGCAACAAGAAAGTAACTAAGACAGAGGGTATACCCCCTTTCTTACAGGATGCCCATGGAGGTACACCCTTTTTTCCTCTCAGTATGCTTATTGAAGGACACCCCATTTTTGTTCAGGATGTCTACAGAGGGACACTCTGTCTTTGTCTCAGGATGGCCATGGAGAGACACCCTATCTTCTGGGACCTGCCACTGACCACTAAAATTTCTGTCTGATAAAAGCAATTTGCATACTCATAGAGTTAGATGACACTTCATATAAATGGCTCCCTGTGACTCTGGGTTTGGGTGGGCAGTTGGAAGGTGGTATGGCCTATGTGCCCTGTCATCTTAAGGAAGCGGACAGCCCTGAGGAGGGTGGATGGGGTATGCTGACAGGGACAGGCCTGGAGGAGTTACTGCAGCTGGGCAGGACAGCTGGGAAGAAGTGTCAGCTCAACCCTGGCACTCCCATAGCACTGATGAGACTAGCCACGGCATGGTGACAGATCAGGGTCAGGCAGGGACAAAGCAGGAGTCCTCTGCAGGAGGCAAAACAGGAATCAGGCCTGTATCCCTTGGTGTACCAGGGAGGTCTGTGACCATGTGCCCAGGAGACAGGAGGAGGCTCAGCTGCCCCTAGGGGTCTCAGGCAGATTGAGGCAGGATGGGGCTTTCACTTGAACAGACCTCAGCTCCCTTCCTCTTTTGCAGTGGCCATATCTTGAGGCTGGGATGTAGCTGAGCCTCTAGGCCCCTCTGTGTGTGAGCGGGAAACCATCCTAGGCCACTTAGCCCAGAACTTTGCTTCTTCTAGAACTGCTTTGATCATGGGTTTTTATTAACTTAATAAAAGATCAGGTTTGTACTTTTGCACCACCTGTTTCCTAGGAAATGTGGCTGGTAGTGTCCTTTGGCTCACAAGGAAGACAGAGGGGTCTGTCTTAATTCCTCCTCCTCCCCTAGAGACCCGAGACTCCTACCCAGTTCCCTTTGAGCTGCATCCTTGCAGGATTCTCTCCTCAGAGCACTACTTCCTGCCTTTCCAGCATCACTTGTCTGTACCAGCTGGTTCTCAAGACTCCAAAGGACAGATGGTACCTGTTGGGTGCAGCAGGACTCAGAGGCATGGTCTGTGAGTTAAATTCAGCCCTCTTCTTGTCGTTGTAAACCAAGTTTTGTCAGAAGACTTGCTTTTGTCCTGAAGTGGTGGTGGAGTTGGTTGTTCTAACAAAGACCTTTGTCCTTCCAGCCTGGAACTTTGACTGTCACCTTTCACAGACAGAATTATCTAGTGTGCCATGCTGGGCTGAGCCGGCTTGTCTGCTCCTGTCCTGGCTCTGCACTGAGGAGCTGGGGCCAGGAGGGGATCCCCTTGTACCTCCTCATCTGTGGGACCACCTTGGTGGCCCCTCTGACCAGGTCCGTGGGTACTAAACATGGAGGCCCTTTGCAAACTGCAGGCTGCTGCAGGAATGTAGTAATTGCCACTTCTTTCCTTTGAGCCTCTTAGATTGCTCCAGGGCCTTAATTGGATTCTCTTTGGTTATTTCTGTGGCTGTGACGAGAGCTATTAAAGCCTGCAATTTGCAGGCCGTGCTATGTTAATTTTCTAGTCAGACTACCTTTCTGTAGGCTGCCAAATGATGGGGATATTTTAAAATCAGCATGGGTTACGTGAAAGAACTGGTTCATGAATGAAGCCTACAATCACATATTTTACTCCAACAGTTTAACAAATTCCAGTTTGTATATTCTCCGTTGAATGGATAAATTGCACCTGACCAGTAACTCTATTTAGACTGTTCGTGCCGCCTGCGTTGGCCTGTCTTCCCTGCGGTTATGACCACAGTTCCACCTCTCTCAAGAGGGCAGGCTGACACAGGTCAGTGCTGGGACTCAGGTGCGCTGTGTGCTGGGAGCAGAGCTCTGAGCACAGGAGGCCACTGCAGTGTCCGTGGGCGGCAGGAAGCTTCCTCAGGAAGAAACAACTAGTCCAGACTGTGGGATACACGGGAATGTATGTTGGCGTAACTTAGAGCTTCTCTGCCTGATGACAGCAGGAATCCCGAGGTGGCAAGCTGCTGGCTTGCCTTGAGGCATCCTTGTTTTTATGTGTAATATTAATGCCTTTAGGTGAGCATGCTTGTTACTTCAGTTCCTGTCTCTATAACTTTCTAACGTGCTTTGCATAGCTGCTTGGTGAAAACTTAGACCTGCATGTTTCCCTCAGCAATGGTGTCTTCCTTGTCAGGTCCAATCCAACTTCAGGACCCTGTGCATCCCCTGGGACCCTGGCAGGCCAGGACTGATGCCCGGCCCTTCTTTCTCTAGCTGTGGGAGAGAGGTTGCCACAGTCAGAAGAGAACCTGGACTCTAAACAGATGGACCAAGGTTCAAGCAGGGCTGAAAGGCCAGGGTGTATGGGGAAGTCAGGCAAAGACCAGGCTGGAGCCACTTATGGATTACATGTAAATTCCTTAGGTAGGCTCACAGCTAGCTCCAGGACACATGGCCTGGGACTAGACAGTATCTTCCTGCAAGTCCCTGTGGCTACAGAGCTGCCCATCCTAGGCCTTGCCTGGATTGTCTTGGGATTCTAGCAAGGCAGAAGAAATAGCCTCTGAAAAGCCTCAGTGCTTGCAAAGCTTGGGGACAGAGGGATCCATCATGCTATGGATTCATTTCTTTTTTCCCTATTCTTTATCTTTCTTCCTCTGTCATTTAATAAAGAACTTAAGCTGTGTGTGTGTGTGTGTGTGTGTGTGTGTGTGTGTGTGTGTGTGTGCACGCGCTCATTCATGTGTATGTGTAAGAGGTAAGAGGGAGAGACAGACACAATAGCAGGGTCATATAGACTTGTTCAACTCCTGGCCTAAGAATTTTTACATAACTGGCAAGGGTAGGGATCTTTGTTCCTGGTCCCTGGTTTTTATTAGCTCAGTTGAGTGCGGGCGTCTGTTGCTTTTTGTACTTTGTTTTTGGACCCTTGATCCCTGAAGCAGTCAGGTGAAGTTTATGGACCCCTTCTCTGAACTGAGGTCTTAAGTGTACAGATTACATGGGTTTATAAAGGAAACTAAGCACTGAAATAGGTTTGAAATATCATTAAACAGCAAGACACAGTGTCAGGTCTGACAAGTGCCTCGATTTCCAAGCCATGCGTGTGTTTGACTCTATTTTTATTTATTTATTTATTTATATATTTATTTATTTATTTATTGAGACAGGGTCTCACTCTTTGGTCCAGGCTGGTCCTGAACTCACTTCAGAGTCCAGGCTGGCCTTGGACTCATGGCAGTCCTCCTGTCTCAGCCTCCCGAGTGCTGGGATTACAGCCGTGCGCCACCACGCCCAGCTTATGTGGTGCTGGGGAATCGAACTCAGGTACTTAGCACTTGCTGGGCAAGCGCTTTAACCACTGAGCCATTCTTCCAGCCCCAAGCTGTGAATGTGTAAGCAGGACTTGGAATCCCCACAGCTATAATGCCATCTGAGAGCATCTGGGCTCTCCCCAGTGGCAAAGGCACAGGTGATCCTGCTCCAGCTATGGCTTAGTCGTAACTGAAGGAAACGATAAATTTCTTTGTCAGAGGTGAGTGAAGGTGAGGATGAGGATGCAGATTTTACCTGAGGAAGACAAGGATAACAATTAGAAGTAGGAGGCCTTATGGTGACTTCCCATTACTTAAGATGCCTGTTTGGGCCTGTGGTATTTGTTCACTCATGTTTAAAAAATATTCCTCAAATTCATTGATTCGTTTTAAGATGGACATTGAACTTTCTTTTGGTGCCTGCAGAGATGACATTTTTCTCACTAGCTCCATTAGGGTGATGAATTATATTCATAAGTTTCCTAATAATGCAGTCTGCCTCTTGAAATCCTGTTACCTGGTGCTGCTTGAACTTTCTTCCCTTTAACCCCAAGCATTTCTCTCCTGGTCACCTGTGTTCTGTCATCCCTGGTTTCTTTCCTCCCAGAGCTCTGACCTTTCCACCTCTGGCCTTTGTCCCCTCCTTCATACTCCATGGCTGACTCCCCTATAGCCTGACATGCCCCTGCAGTGTTGACTGTTGAGCACACACTGGCAAGTTGAGGAGCCTTGGCTTTATGTGGGTTCTTCCTTTGGGGGTGAGGACTTTTTGGTGATTTCTCAACCTCTTGGCTCTTATGACCACCAGATGTTCATTGGTTTGCCTAGGTTGCTCCCGCGTCGCTGTGAAACTGGAATAATCAACCCAAGGCTCTTGGGCCCTCACTTGGCAAAGCCCACACTCTTCATGGTAGCTGTGTTGAGTGCTGGTGCACTCTGGATACTGAAGAGAGGGAGGTGGGCTGGCAGCTGAGGGAGCAGAGTTAATCCAGTGCCCTCTGTAGTTCTGCACACCCTGGGGCCTATAGTCTCCTCACAGAGAGCATTTGTTATGTTATCTGAGGCAGAGAGTGGTTGCACTGGCTGGTCCCTGCTTGCGGCTTCCATCAGGGGCATGGCTGACTGTCTCTCCTCTGCTCCATGCCTGAGGCGTGGCTTGGTCACCAAGCTGGTCCCCCTGTGATTACACTATGCTGTGCAGTTGTGTTGGGGTGATATATTAATAGGTTCTCCCTTGTTCCCCCTAAGCTGGAGAAGTGGAGAGAAGATGTCTCTGGGCTGCAGAATGTGTGGCTTCCCGTCCATCTGCTGAGGCCAGCCTGGCCCGGCCAGGACCAGCTGCTTAGGGGCTGAAACACCACCTCACTCAGGCCAGGAGCTCTGAAGCTGCCCAGAACAGTACCCACATTCAGAGGTCCAGGAGTCTAATGGGCTGGCGACAACCAAGACTCAGAGGCAAGAACACCATGCAGTGTCACATGAAGGGGTGCTGTACTTGCACCAGCAGAGGCTGGACAGCAGGCTGAGCACAGCGCAGAGTGGAGTGGAAATGTTAGTGCTGGAGTCCGATCAGGTTCTGCCAGGAAGGAGGAAGTGGGAATGGAGGAGAGAGTGGAGGGGAGGCCCGCGATCAGTGACCCACATCCTGGCGCCCACTGGCCAGTGGAGCAGTGATACCAAAGACCTTCCACTGACTCATTCATTCACACGCTCTGTATGTAGCACTGGACAGTGCCCAGCACAGCCCCCTTAGGTGGCACACGGGTAAAAGCAGGAACACAGCAACACTGGTGCTCTCTACACATGACTGACTGCGTGTGGCAATGTGGGGAGGGGGAGGAAGCCACTACTCACTGCTCCCTCTCTGATTGTGAGAAGCTCCAGATCATAGAGCAGGAAGACGTGCCGTGCTCTGTCCTCAGCTTTTGCAGACGGATCCCTCTGGCCAGGGGCAGCGGAGGGGGCTCTGCTCTGCTCTCAGAGCACTGGAAGCAGCCAGGCCAGCAGTGCTGTCCTGCGGAGGTGCTCGGCTGCCCTGGGGCTGCGTCCTTGCTGGGGCTGCTGCAGGTGCCGAGAGGGGTGCTCGCAGCCTGACTTCCCGCTCACCTAGAGAGACTTACTCACGGCCTGGCACGCTGGGCAGCTTCATAGCCCTGGGATTGCCAGTCTGCAGTCTGACATGTCGTGGCAGAGGGAGAGAAGAGGTGACTGTGGTTCGAGACCTTCCTCACCCTCCTGGCCTGACAGTGCTCTCCCCACACGACGCCCAGCCCCGTGGTGAGGTAAGGGCAGCGGTGATGATGACAATACCATGGGCTCCGTGGCGCTGCCCAGACGCTGAGCTCATCGGATGTCTGCAGTCGGGGACATCTGTGGGTCGGAGGCCCCCAGGCTCCATGCTCTGTCTGACACCCTGTGAGCGTGCACGCCCTGCCAGCTTGCAGGGATGTGGCAGACCTCCTCCGTTTCCTCCCTCCCCTCCCTCCCCAGCTGCCTGTCTGCTCCTTACTGCTGCTGTTTTAAAATACTTCTACCTACCAGCTCAGACTGTCTGTCTCTTCTGCCGATTTCCCATCACAATGTCAATACCATGTCAAATTCATCCAGGCTGCAAGGACACAAACTAGAGTCGGTTTAAAATGAGAAGAGATGTTGGGTATAAAAAGTATGCCTTTGCTAAAAATCAGAGTTTAGCTCAAGATGTTTGATAGGGGAAGAGCAAAAGGGGTCCATGTGTCCTTGCAACACCTCCCTTCCTGGAAGGCAGGGGGTCAGCACCCTTGCGGCTCCCAGTCTCTGGGAGGCACCCTTACCGCCGCCTGTCACTGGCCTGTCTGTTGGGACACACTGCTTCCTGGCTCCAACCCATCTGGCTTCATGTCCCTGAGGGAGCTAGGGCTCAGACTTGGGAAGCTTCCAGGGTAGGCCTTTCCTCCCCACCTGCCAGATGAGGGGATGGAAGGGACACATGTATGCTGCAATCCCCCAGAGCCAAGGGGCCTGGGCGAGCCGAGATCAATAGTTCATAGGTTGCAATCTTAGCCCTCTGTGGATGAGCTGCATGACATTAGGTAACCTATGTGACCTCTCTGGACTCCTGTATATAAATCTATGATTACTGATTCTTCTGAGTGATCAGCTTCAAGTGCCCAGATCCACCTACAGGTCAAGCAACCCAAGCCAAGCTGCCCTAGGCCAGGACACCCCATAGGGTAAACAGGGAAGCCCACTGTGCTCTGCCCACGTCACCTCCTGGCTGGCATACTGGGGCCCCCAGCTCCACACTCACCTGCCAGGGCCCCAGGATGAGCCTGTAGGACTGCAGGTCCTGAGTGAGTCTAGTCGCACTGGCATCTGTTCCCTGGGTCACAGCTTGCTCCTTCTGCTCTCTCTTACTGCAAAGTCTGGTCTCCCCTCTCAGTCTTTCCTGGGGGTCTTGCCATGCTGCTCTGAGCTGGGTCTGGAGACCCCAGCCCAGTATCTCTCACCACCCTGTGGAGGGTTGCTGGGTTCCATCCAGGCCCTGCCTTTTCTTGGGGTGGAGTGTGTCAGTCAGTGGCAGGGCACCCAAGAAAAGCAACTCAGAGGAGGAGGGGTTTATCTGGCTACAGGTTTCAGAAATTTCAGTCTAAAGTCAGCTCCAAAGCAGGACATCATGGCAGGTGTGTTAGAGCAAAGTTATTCATTCATGGCAGAGAGAGAAAGTGAAGAGGACGGGGAGGGACCAGGGTGAGACGTAGTCCCCAGAGTCACACTCTCAGACCCCCTTCCCTCACCTGGGCCCCACCTATTCACCATCCATCTAGGAACTCATTCACCCATTGATGAGGGCAGAGCCCTTCTGACCCAGGCACCTGTCCACTGCCCACCTCTGCAGCTTCAGTGGGGATCCAGCCCTGAGCTCCTGAGTCTTTAGGGGATCCTCAATGTGACTTTACAATGCTCCACTGGAAGCCAATGCCCAGGAGTTATGACATGCTGGCCCTTGAAAAGGCCAGCTAGTGTGTGTGTGTGTGTGTGTGTGTGTGTGTGTGTGTGTGTGTGTGCATGTGCTCCTGATTGTCATTTAGTATTACTGTATTTACTCAGTTTGCTCCATACATTTCTAAAATATGATTGACTTCAAATCTGGTAGTAGCTTTTATTGTTCATGTTACTTCCTCAATAGTAGGGTACTTAAGTGTGAAGTCCATGAGGCTTAGTGTGATAATGCTGTGAGTCACCAGGCAGGGATCTTGGGAGCCATAAGGACTGCTGTTGGGGGAGGGACATCATAGTGTCATAGCATCAGGACATTAGGGCGTTGGCTTGTGGAGTGTTCTGGTGTTTAGGATGACATGGAGGCACATTCTAGGCACATACGCCCAGTTGTTGCTGGGAGGTTTCACTGGCTTCACCACAATGATATCATGTTCTAACTGAATCTGTCCAAAGTGAAACACAGACTGTGTCCTCTGAAACGTGATGCTCCAGTATGGAATTCATTAGAGCTCTGCAGCTGCAAACATGTCCAGCAGCGTGGAGGCCACCACATCCAGCTCACCAAAGCGGTCCATGCACTGTCCTTTGGCAAGTGGAGTGTGGTCATCTGTTAAAAATATATAGCACTTACACTTAAAGATCTGTATTTCTGAGTTACCTTGGGAAAGGGGCAGATCTGGTGATGCCAGGCCCTGTGGTGCACTGTGTGGGGACCCTCTCCTGTGGCTGCAGTGTACATGATGGTGAAGCCCAAGCTCTGGCACCCTTGTGTTGCTCCCTGCATCCACAGAACAGGCAGAGAGCTGAGAAGCTGAGACAATGGGCAGAGGTAGAAGAAGGGCTGGCACAGTTAGGAAAAGAATGCAAAAACAAAACCATGGTAGCCAGTGGCAGTGGTGCAGGCCTATAGTACCAGCATTCTGAGAGGCTGGAGCAGGAGGATTGCAAGTTAAAGCCTAGCCTGGGCAATGTAGCATATTAGAATCTATCAAAAAAAAAAAAAAAAGCATGACTGTAAAGGTGAAATTAGTTTGAAAAAATGAGTAGCGGGTAGAGATACTACATTCATGGTGCAGAGGAAAAGCTTGGGGGTGTATCCCAGAGTAGCCGAAAGAAAACTGCAACCAGAGGGAAAGTGCAGACAAAGGCAGCCAGACAACAGATGTCACTGTGCGGCTCTGAAGAAGCACAGGTGAGGAGCCAGACGATGCAGAAACATCACCAGAGACGATCGTCTGAATGTACAGACTGCAAGGGCCTCTGAGCGTCAGTCCGCAGACAGCTTGGTGAAATCACGAATTTCAGTCATGACAAAAGAAGCTTCCATATCCAGAAAGGGTAAAGTATGCTTCCAAAGCAGCAGAAAAAGCAGGAGGCTTGCTGCAGCCTCTCCCTCTCTGTTACTGAGTACCGTGTCTTAGTTGTCCAGGTGCTATAACAAAACACCACAGACTGGGCATCTTAGCAAACAGAGATGTGCTCTCAAATTTCTGGAGGCTGCAGGGTCCAGATCCAGGTGCCACAGGTCAGACCCTAGTGCCGCTGCTTCTAGTTCATGGATGTGCCTCCCTGCTGTGTTCTCACATGGCAGAGACAACCACCTCAGTTGTTTCCTCTTGTGAGGGCTCAACACCCTACTCCCAAACACCACTGCCATGTTTGGGTGGGTGGGGCACAAACTTGTAGTTCACGGCCCTGTAGGACAGTACAGTGGGCATAATCTGAAGGGAAAGTATTCTGTTGTGTGCCAAGTCGCTATCTACAATGGGTCACGGTAAGACCTACGGGGAGATTCTGCCTGAGATACTTTATGCTCCGTGTGGGGTTTACAAAGGCATTTCTTTATTGAGCATTGCTCAAACTTTATTTTTCTTAAATTTTATTTACTTACTTTGAGACAGGGTCTTGCTCTGTAGTCCAGGCTCATCCCAAACTAATTATGGAACCCAGATTAGCCTTGGACTCACTGCAATTCTCCTGTCTCAGCCTGCCTAGTGCCGTGGTTACAGGCATGCACCACCATGCCCAGCTTATGTGGTGCTGGAGAATTGAACTTGGGTACTTCATGCTTGACTTAGTGCTTGCTGGGCGAGTGCTTTAACTGCTGAGCCATTCCTCCAGCCCCTCAAACTCTAATATGATCATACATGTGAGTTTTGAAAGTGGTCAACCACCAAGTTCACATGAGAGGAAATCCCTGTTGTCTGAGCCCACGCTTACAAATGTCCACCAGAGGGCGCTATGAGGAGTATGGTTCGGGGCAGGATGATCCAGACCTTTAATACAGTTTAGGATTTATTCCTAGTAAAGAATTCAGTAATTCTGAAAACAAATTGATGCTTTATTAATACAGGAAAATATGTTTCTTAAATAACAGTGCAAGACCATGAAAATCAAGGACACGTGTTCGTATTATTTAGTATTTTCTAGAAATTCTAGACACAACAACAGACATAGAATGAATGAGAAGGACACAGATTGGAAAGGGACAAAATTATTACCATTTATGGAATGTTTTGTTCACTGGCCTTGAAGGCCCAACATCACAAGTCAACAACTACCAGAATTTGATGAGGTTGCTATCAAATAAATGTGCAAAATATGTTTTTTCCCAAGCTAGTAATAATATAAAAAATAAGATATAAAGCAATTCAATTAGGAAAAGATACCAAAATGACTCACAGATTACAAATACATGGAACACAAACTATGTAGAAGTTACGTGAAGAAAAAGACAAAATGGGAACAGGGAGCAAAAAGTGAGATTAAACAGGTGAACATGGCGTATTCCCAGAGGAGAAAATGTTATTAAAAGATGTCAGTCCTCATGAAATTAATTTATAAATAGAATGTGTTTCCAATACAAATCTCAGAGAATTTGAGAAATAGGAGAATTTGACTCTAAAATTTATCTGAAAGAGCAGACGGATGAGATTAAGCAGGAGACGGTTTTAAAAATTTTTTTAAAAAAGGAGTCTGGGGCTTTTGTTAAATTTTGAACACTAAAATACAAACTCAGGACTGTGAATAATGTGAGGATTTACTCTATGCACAAGACAGCAAGTTGAGTCGCCAGATTTCTGTAATGAGGGCCAAACCGGTGGGCACTGGGTATGGGATGCAGAGGCATCTGTGGGTACCGCTGGTCCCAAGTGGAAATGATGGGGTCCTGGTAGATTCTGGAGGCATAGCTGGTCCTCAGGCAGCAGGGGACCCTAATAGAATCTGAAGCTTTATGTTTTTACTTCTTGGTAGTACTGGGGATTGAACCGAGGGCCTTCACACTGAGCTATATCCTAAGCTCTTCTCAAAAGTGATGAGAAGAGTCTTACTAAGTTACCCAGGCTGGCTCAAATTTGCCATCCTCAATTTAGTTTCTGGTCTTCTTCTGGAGAGCTGGGAACACAGACCTGCGTCACCATACCCAGTCTGGAATCTGGGGCTTTAAAATGGCCAGGGAGCAAAGCAGCCTGAGTTTTGCCTAGATGGAGACTTGATCCTCATCGTGTAAGGATGTTTTGGAACCTCTCTCTGCCCGGCATATCCTCCCTCCAAGTCCCTTCACTCTGCAATACCCTGGAAGGGACAGCCAATAGTTCTGCTCACAGAGAGAAACAAGGCAGGCATGGAGAATAGCCTCCAACACCTCTCATTCCTACTCTTGTTTGGCACCTGGAAAATTCCCCATGAATGTGCCATTACTTTTGCCATTCCAATAAATATGGCCAGTGGAGGCTGATGCCGGGTTGGTGCCAAGTCTGTCTCACACAACACTGAATCAAGGCTGCTCCTTCTGGGCTCAAAGCCACAGCAGGACAGGGACACCTTCCTCCGCCCCCCCCCCCCGCCTACGCCCCACACCCCGGGTCCAAATCTGCCAGAAGAGCAGCCCCTCTAACCATCTGCATAGTCCTACAAATCCAATTTTCCCTTGCATTGATTTTTCCATTTGGTTTGAGACATTGATCCAGTGGTGGCTGGAGTGATTAGTGTTTAGGCGCGCTGTCCTGGCACACAGGGGCAGGCCCAGGACATTCTGTTATCCACAGCAAGTCTGGGAAGTGAGCCGAGGCCAAGCTGAATGGCTGGTCCAGTCCAAGAAGAGGACCTAAGGGACCGAGTCAGAACTGAGCATTCCCCAGCACCCACGGCTGGGTTGCCACTTTGAGCCTGGCCTTGGGTTGCTATTTGGGGGGTCAGGGAGAGAAAGACATGATGTGCCCAGGAATAGCCAGGGTAAATTCTGAATTTACAGAATAGGTCTTTGACATTCTCACCCTGTCCAGGAAATGGCTGAGAGGAACAGTCCCTCCAGTTGCATTTGGTGCCCACACAGGGCTAGGAAGGAATGCAGATCTGGAGCAGGTGAGGGAAGCAGAGACAGAACTCTTCTTGAGTTAATTTAAGGTCCCTCTGCTGCTCAGCAACTCCAGATGCCTGTGGGTGACGGGCTCTGAGGGCCACTGGGAGCCTTGATTACTCCTCCTGTTCTGAGTAGCTTTTGCCAAAAAGGGAAGCAGTGTAACAGTCTTACAAGGAAGGCTGGACGCGTGAGAGAGGCTGTTCTCTGGGGTCACAGCGTGTACCTGAAGTCAGCTGATGAGGATGATACAAAGGTCAGCAGCAGTGAGGCCCCACCGACATCTCTGGGAGGAGGTCAGCTCTGCATCAGGGTGGATCTGCAGGGACAGGCAGGAACAGGTGTGGACATGTTCCATGTAGTGTGGCCTCACTCACTACAAGACAGACCACAGACGGGAGGTGTCCCAAGTCTGAATGCAGGCCTGAGTGTCACCAGGAGCACCGAGTCAGACTCTGTCCCTTCTCTAGGAGGCATGGCTCTGTCTGTCCCATTTCTCGTTGCTGAGAGCAATGAAGGGCATGTACAGGACATGTTGTTGACCTGCTACCCTCAGGAGAGCAGCCTGCATCACTAGAGAGGTGCCCAGAGGAGACTTGTGGTTCCTGGGTGAGAAACAAAGAAAGTTTCTATTCACAGCACAGCAAAGGGCATGAAAGGTGTGTTTGCACTGACAAGTCCCTTGGAGTGACACAATGGGGTCCTGGTGTCCATTTTGGTCTGAATCTCAGCTTAGGGACCTTGAACTTGAGGACTCATCATTTTATAACACCACAGGAACCAGCCTGAACTTTGGCCCGGAGGGTAAGAGAGAAATGTAGTATATGTTACAAATGCCGAGAAACAAGGCTCCAAGGCTGTAACCATTCAGGCGTCCAAATAAGATGATCTGGAACCCGGGGCTCTTGGAAGGATGTTCTGGGACCCAGCGTCCTTGGAAGGATGCTGTGAAGCCTAGGGCCATCAGAAAGGTGGTCCAGAACAGAGAGTCTTTGAAAGGATGATCCAGACCCATCGCCCTTGGAAAGACCGTCTGAACCCAGGGCGCTTGCTGCATGCAGTAAGACACAGAGGAACAGTTTTAGCATATGTGCTGCCAAAGTGAACACGACATGGAGGAACGAAACAGAACATGACATTGTCTTCTGAGTGTGACCATAGACAATAAAGTCCACAGCAAATCATGTTGCATTTGGGCTTTTAAAAACCAACCTGTTAGGTATCATTTTATGACAAAGTTTAAAACACTGGAATGATGAACAAGTGAATTATTCATCTTAACACTTCAAGGCAATTTAAACTTTTACGGTCTCTCTCCTCTCTCTGATGCTTACTTGAAAACATCCTCGTAAGGTTATACGTATGAATCTTTCACCCCAGATGATAAATAAATTAATTTCACACTAAATTTTCTATTTGAAATTTTGCAGTCACCCAAATAATATTTAAAGACACTGTCTTAGTTATTTTTTTTCATTGCTGTGACTCAATCCTGACACAAATTTAGGGGAGGAAAGGTTTATTTTAGCTCACAGTTTCAGAAGGTCACAGTCCACTCAGAGGCATCCGGCAGCAATGGAAGTACATGGCAAGGCAGAGGCGGAGGGAGCTTCTCATGACATCACAAACAGGAAGCCAAGTCCCATCAAGTCCAGTCTCTCCCCGGAGGAAAAAGCTGCAACAATCTTTGTTCTTCCTTCCTTTTATCCAATTTGAGTTCCCAGTTGGGCCTCCCACATCCAGGTGGGTGCTCTTCCCTCCTTCAGTGGCCCACAAATCACTCACTCTCTAATCCAGGTTGGTCCTTAATTGCCCAATCTAGGTATGGTTTCTTTCTTTCTTTCTTTCTTTCTTTCTTTCTTTCTTTCTTTCTTTCTTATTAGCAACAGTGTTAAGGGAGATTCTCTTCCATCTAAAGAGCTTGCCAATTCAAGGTATACTTTATTTTTTAAAAATTTTTTGTCCCATTTTATTGATATGTATAAGTGCAAAATTTAAGGTTTACAATGAAGTTTAGCATTTTGTGCACATACATACGTATCTTGTCAAGGTGACAAGGACTTTCCCACTCTCCTTTTGTCCCTCCCCCTATGCAACCCTCCATCCCTCCCCCTACCTACCCCCTGGTTCACTTTGTTTTTCATTTTAGGTTCCTAATTGCATCAAGTTGACATAATCTCTCCAATGGTCGCAATCCACCCCTTGTCAACTTGACAACCAGACACATTTCCTTGAACCATACTTAATTCCCAAGTACAAAAGCCAAGTTAGTAATTATGCCTAACATCGCACAATTACACTATATACAAATAGAAGTGCAGTAAATTCCTCCCCACAATAGACAACAGAGTCCCTCTTAAGAGTTAAAGACCTCCAACATACAATGACATAGGATAACCATTCCCTTTCCAAAAGGGAGTAATCGGAGGCTAGAAAGTAATCAGACCAAAACAAGGTGTAAACCTAGCAGGGCAAAGGTTAAATTCTGTAGCTCCATGCCCAGCAATCAGGGTAAACTGTGGTGGGGTATGAACTCCAAAGGGCTTGGTTGGTCCCACCCCTGTAGCATTGCTGCTGGCTGCAACCTCCGTCCTCTCTCCTTTGGGCTGGATCCACTCATGGCCTGCTGCGTTTCTCAGCTGACGATCCATGCTCCTGGCTTCTCCAAATTTTTGGGCTCTCCACTGGATCTGAAGCTTCTCCTTCACAACTTCATGCATTGCCCTCCCAGGGGCACACTGCTTGGCCTCTAAGGCCTTCCTCTGAAATCTGGGGGGAGGCCTGCATGAACCCACAGCTCTTGGGCTCTGTAAGCCTGTGAAGCCAGGACTGCCTGGACATCACCAAGATCTGCCACTGCGTTGAGCAGTAGTCTTGGTCCCTGGAGCCATGGCTGCAGTAGCAGCTTCTGGGTGCCTGGATGGTGGAACTCCAGGGAGCTGACCTCTGGCAAACACTTCCCTCTTAGGCCCTACAGGGAGCCTGAGGTACGCTTCACAGAACAAGATCTCTTGCCTTTGCATCCTGTAATTAATTGGCAGAAGGTGGGATCTTGTTGACTCCTGACGCCATGAAGGCCTCTTTCTTACGGTTCTGATTCCAAGTATTTGGCTTCTGTCTCTTTAATGAGCACATGCTTTCCCACTCTAGATTGCAAGCTTTTTACATCTGTTCTCTCTGCCATTGTCTCCTGTCTTTCACTGTAGAGTTGGCTAAAAGCCACGTACAGCAACCATGTAACAGTTTGAACATCAGTCTGCCTTGAAATTTCCTCCACCAGACTAAGCAGTACACAGTTCTTAATCTCAGTGTCAGGCAGTCTCTGGACAAGGGCAAAATCCTGACAAACTTTTTACCAGAGCATAGCACACGTGCTTTTTAGGCCACTTGCCAATACAATTCTCCTTCCCATCTGAAACTTCTTGAGCCTGTCCTTTCCAATCCACACTTCTATTAGCATTCTGAGCTCTGATCAGAATCTCCCATCGAGCTTGGCTCAGAGCACTCCAGAGTTCTCCAAATGGCATCCTGAAACCTTTCCAAATTCCTCCCACAAACCCATTCAAAAGTCTTCCAAAACACCCCACTTCTCTGGTACCAATATCTGTCTTAGTTATTTTTTTTCATTGTTGTGACTCACTACCCAACATCTACAAATTTAGAGGAAGAAAAGTTTATCTTAGCTCACAGTTTCAGAAGGTCACAGTCCATTCAGAGGCAGCCAGCAGCAACGGAAGTACATGACAGAGGCAGAGGTGGAGGCAGCTCCTCACAGCATCGTAAACAGGAAGCCAAGTCCCATCAAGTCCAGTCTCTTCCCAGAGGAAGAACCTGTAACAATCTTTCTTATTTCTTCCTTTCATACAGTTCAAGTTCCCAGCTGGGCCTCCCACGTCTGCGTAGGTGTTCTTCCCTCATTCACTGGCCCATAAATCACACTCTCATCCAGGCTGGTTCCTAACTGCCTGATCTAGGTGTGATTCCTAAACCCTAATCCAGGTGTGGTTCCTAATTGCCTCAAATTGACATAACTTCTCCAGTGGTCACAGACACTCAAACCAATCAAATAACAAGGAAAATGTAGTACCTACCACAAGAAAATAAATTATTGACTCTCTTCAGTCTAAAAAATTTATTTTTTTTTCAAGAAAATGTTGACAAGTCAGTGCAAATTCATACCTATTAAAGATGCCATAGAACGAATGCACTTCTCTCTTCTGGTCATTGGCTGGAACCACCTGACATGGAAGATGATTGCTGTAGTTAAAAGGGAAAGTCAGATGTCTCATCTTATTTACCCAGAGTCAAGGGAAACTTCCATTTTCCATCTAGACATTACTTTTTAGACCATGCTAATTAAAATAGCATAATGATAAGAATAAAGTATAGAAGGGACTCATTGTATGAAGTTTCACAAGAGATATAGAACTTCAAATTGGCAGGATAAAAATTCTATCAATTTTTAAAAACACATAGTTCATTATTTTAGGAGAAAATTCAATTAGACACCTAATGAATTCCGTGATGAGTCCTATGTGAAAATAAAGGGATCAACGCTTGAAGATAAAATAAGTGTTAGTTTCTCTCTTTTGCTGATCATTGAGCTAACAGCAGGATACACCATGAAATCTGCTGTATGAAGCACTTTGCAGATAGCAGACTTTCCTCCCTGGGGGATGTTCCCCTCTGGTCCTGAGGCTCCTGCTGAGTCTTGGTGTCTGGCTCTGGTTACCAGTACTCTACAATGGATGGATAGTTCTGCCAGCCCCGTGTGAGCTGTGGACCAAACTGGCATGTGCTGTAGCAATTCTCTTTTCTGGCTTGTGTATTTGTACCTCATCTGCATGAAATAAAGTTTAAGATGTGCCCTTAATTCAAAATAGAATTTTATGTGTAATTTTGTACTGTGGGGTAGTCTACAAAAAGTTCGAGTGTTTCTTGCACAGAGATGGATCTGCCATTGGATCCTTCACCGTGCCTGGGTATGCCTTTCTTGTTGTGTGCTCCTCTCGCTACTTCCAGTGTCTAGTTTGCATCACTTGGACATCAGCTGTGCTGGTCCTTCTCCTCCCTCCCCACTCACCCCTTTGTTTGAATATGAAGATGCTTTCGCATCCTAACACGTGTCCCTGTGTCTAGCTTCTCTCCTCTGCTGCTGTTCCATGTTGTCATCAGTACAGCCTTCATTCACTGCAAGCATGTCACTTTACTTTCCTGCTTGGAGTATCCTGGTGCAGCCTTGGGGATCACAGCCCAAACTCCTGCCAGCTTTCACGCTTTCCCTCGCCCGTGCCCTTCAGGACGCCTCCTGCCCACGCGAAAATTAACCAGCTTTATGACATGTGTACAAGGCAGAGGGGCAAATGCAGAGGCTTTTTCTGTTCCAAAGTACTACTCATGCTGAGGATTAGTATGGAATCATGATTATTTTGAAATGTATCAATGCCAGCTAAAGATCTTGCTCCAATTGCTACTTCTCTCAAAGCAAATTCCTCTTATAAAAAGTAGCTAACCGAATGCCTACTTATTTGATACCAGGCACTAACCTAGCCAAAAAGCCCATCTTTGAGGTGTCCATGGTGGGTCAGGTGAATATAGCAGCCCTGAGGAAGATACCTGTGCTGACACACACATGGATATGCATACACTCAAGGTATGCGTTCTGCCTTTTCACTTCATTGGTTTTTTTCTTTTCTTCTTTGCTCCCCCACGCCCCACCACCCTGTTCAGCTGCAGAGGTTAACTGAACTGGCGTACAAGGCCTTGAAAAGAAAGAGGATCATCAATTTGCTCCCAAATGCCGTGATTGAATGCAGGTACTGAGTAGCAGGAGCCAAGGATAAGTGAAAATCGCTTTGGGCTGAGTAATAAGGTTGCCTCGCGTGCTGGCAGAGAGTACATTTTTCATGCCCTCCATCTGATTTCCTGAAGTCATATTTTCTACAAGATCTTTGAAAAATCTTCCTAGCTGAGGTAACTTATTTTCTGATTAAAAATAAATGATGGTATGTGGGTGGACAGGGAGAAGGCAGGATGGATGCACTGGTGGGAAGGGGAAGTGTGAATGCCTGCTGCTCTCGGTTCACAGCCCCTCCCAGGAATGGTGGCCACTTCCCAAATGCCCATCTGTTGCTTACTCTTCTTCAGGTCTCTAGGAGCTGAGAGATGGCCTTGGCTTCATGTGAATATGAGCTAATAAATGGTCAGTTGGCATCAGCCCTAGCCAGCTGACACAGGACCTGATAACTTTCTGATACCCTTAACTTACAGAAGGAAAGATTTAATCTAGCTCATCGTTTTGAGGGATTCAGTCCATAGTCAGCTGGCTCAAAGACAAGAACATCATGGCGGAATGGTGTAGTAGAGCAAAGCTGCTTAGTTCATGGTGGCCAGGAAGTAACATAGGAGAACAGTGCCAGAGAGGAAGGGGACAGAGACTATATGTGATACCCAGGGTCACATCCTGAACCCACCCAAACATACCCAGGAGCATGCTTTAAGAATCTGCTAGGTGCTCCCCACCAAAAGTGATGGTTATAGGCCAAGCCTACCTCTTCTCCTTAATCCCCAGGCTCTTTATGTTAGCTGTTGGGTACACCGCATAATGTAATAACTACTGGTGCAGTTCTTGAAAGAAAGCACCTCAGCCCCCCAGGTGGTGGTCCTTTGAGTTGAACCTCTAATAGACCATTCCATCAGCCCCTCAGGCTGTCTTCTTTGGGCTGTGCCAGCAAAACCAGTGGATACTACAGTCATGAGCCATTGTCTCATCTTGTTTGCCAAAACAGGGACTTCAGTTCTATGGTAGACCTAAAGTAGCAAGCCCTCGTGTGATGGTACTGGCTGAAACAATATGGGCAAAGAACTCAAGCCCATATCTAGAGAGGATGAGTAACTGCCGCCTTCTAGGACAGAGGGATTAAGTGAGATCTTCTTCTTACCAAGTGGCTGCTGCCATTTGCATCAGGGCTGGGCCGGGAGGCCAGGCGTTCAGTACTGGCGCTAACTCAACAGCCCATGCCTTTGGGCCCAGGGCTAGCTACTGTCCTTGCCACTGTAGCCCTTCTGTCCACACTCCATTGCACAAGTTCTGCCGAGGCCATGGTAGGGAGCCTGGCTGGGCCACCATGGAAAGAGTCAGCCTGTCTACTTGTTACTAAATCGTGCAGTTTTCTTGTGAATTAAAAAGCATGCAAATATCAAAATGATTTTTGTTTCCCACTAATTAAAAATATGCACTAGGCTTCAATGTGTGTTGGCTACAGTGGTGGTGGTGGGGTTGGTAACATGGAGCCCTCTCCATGACTCAGTACATAATGTCCTAGAAAGAACAACTGAGATTGTCCAAATGGAGCTGAGATGGTGCCTGGGAACTGACAAAGCAATGAGTTGGAGTAACTCAGGGGGAGATAAAGAAATTGCCTGGGCAGCACGCTGAGGCTGGGGTCAGAAGTCCAGGAAGGTGAGAATATTCAAATAGAGTTATCATGTAAGATTAAAGGGTCACTGAGTGTTCCCCAATAGCCTCAGAGGACATCCTCTTCATTAAGCCGATAAAAACATACTTGTGAAGTGTCTCAAATAATAGTGGTGGCTGTCCTTGACCAGCAGTAGATGAGGCTTCCATGGAGTTGCCATGAAGCTGGCCCCCTCAGGTCAGCAGGGATGACAGGTCTGGCATGGCAGGTCAGGTGGCAGCACTCTGCAGTCAGAGGTGAATGGGGTAATTTCTGTGATGGGCATCATGGTGGAGAAGGGGACCAAGACTGGAGGAAATCACTGTCCTGAGAGTCAGGTGTGCAGAAAGCTGATTACGGTGTGACTACCGAAGATCTCAGCAGCAGGAGACTGCTGCCTATCATCATGTTGGAAAGTCAGGGTCTTCCCAGGTTTCTAGGGCTCATTGACTGAAGGGACGTTGAAGAAGCTACTGTAAGTGTTTATGTTTCCTCTGGTTCTTTCCAAAGGCTCCATAGGCCTTTACAAGAATAAAAGCTCGTAGAAGTTAAGTAGGAGTGGGTGTCTTGGTCCAGGTCTGCTCACAGAGGACCCAGTGGGTCATTCCTTAGCTGTTAAGTGTACAATTAGGTCAGATGTATGCTCACCATGATCCCCTGGCCTTAGAATGAGAGTCATTGTGACAGGAAGGGTCAAAAAAACCTTCTGCGCCTGTCCCCTAACATGCTGGCCAAGTTAGGAAAACAGAAGGAATGCTGTGTTCCTTATGAAACTGAAGACAGTGTTATCTTTAAGAAGGACAGAAGTGTGATTGTCAAAGCATGGTCCTGGGTCAGGAGCAGGAGTGTCACCTAGTAACTTCATGGAGAAAGAAATTCACAGGCCCCACTCTGGCCTACGGTCTTAGTTACTTATTTATAGCTGGGACATCTATAAATTAAGGGAGGAAAGATTTATTTTAGCTCACAGTTTCAGAAAGTCTCAGTCTTTTCATGGGTGGCTAGCAATGGCAGGAAGGGTCTGGCTCGCAGCATTGCAAGAGGAAGAACCAGGGACCTCTATAAGAAGCTGGGATAAAATATCTTTCCAGGCCACACACCTGTAATCTCCCCGCTCCTGACCAGGCAACACCTCTTGTCAGCACATGGAATCCATTGGTATTTCACAAAATCCAAATATGCAAGATTTTGGGAGATCTAGACCACAACAGCCACTGTGTGAAAATCTGAGGTGAATCTCAGAACTTTGTATTTTAATGAACCCTCCAGGTGATTTCAGTGAGATTTAAAGTTTGAAAGTCACTGCCTGGAGGAATGGTAGGGGACTTTTCCCTGCCATGATTATTTTAATGTTGCAATACACTTGCTTTATTCATAAAAACAGCAAAAAACAAAGAAAGAAACAAACAAAAAACCCCAAATGGTTGGTAGTAGATGGTGGTAGACTCCTGTGAACTGAGTCAGGGAAGCCATTTTACAATATGAACCAGGGAGACGAGGGATACAGAGGGCAGGGCCTGGCTTAGCAGTTTGTAAATCAAGAAAACAAAATGCCCCAGTGGCCAATTCCAACACATCTTCAAACACTTGGCTATGGTGACTGTGGTCTCTCTTTTTCCTGTTTTTTAGAACTCAGGCTTTCTGTCTTAGGTCCTCAGAGGAGCACCACTCTTGCAGGCTACCTTCTGCAAACACCACTTCAGACACTCCATAAGCCAGAGATGGAGCCACACATCTGGCCATGGCTCCAGTGACTGCACACACAGCTGGAGCCATCATGGCCATATGGATGCAATTAGCCTCCAAAGTGCACGCATGAGAGACAGCTGTGAGAGGAAGGGAGGTGCTTGCAGGTCATGTCTGCAGGGACCTCCAACTGCTGTGGACATGGCTCCTGCACGTGGCTCTGGGGACAGCGGGAGCAGGCCCATTGGTGTCCTTGCCTGCTTGAAGTCTGAAGAGTGGTCAGAGGCAGCACAATACCACCGACTTGATCAGGCAGCTGTATTTGGTGGTTATGAACATTAATTAGGGCCTACCTAATCAGGAGGGGGTCACTGGACTAATGAAGAGAAAGAAGAGAAAGCTGTAGACGTCTGTGAATGTGGGCTGGGTGTGAGGCTTCAGGACGATGCAAGCAGAGCGACCCATGGTGAGACGGGTGGGGAGGACCTGCCTTACAGTCATTTCTAGGCTGTGTCTTTTCTCAGAATGCAACCTGCGGCGGGGGGGGGGGGGGGGGGGGGGGGGGGGGGGGGATGGCATGCCTCTCACTAATCTCCGTGTGTGTGTGTGTGTGTGTGTGTGTGTGTGTGTGTGTGTGTGTGGTGTAGTGTGGTGTGGTGTATGCCTGGTGTGCTCCCAGTGTGTACAAGCACTGATACAATCCAACCAGAATTTTAATTGCTCAAAGACACTTGGATGCTGGTCAGTACCAGGTCTGTGCGTTCCCACAGTTCGGGGCTGCACAGAAAAAGAAAAGGAAAGGAATCCGAGGGTTATCACTGCTTGACGAAGAACTCACGTAGATCTTTATTGTGAGATTCTCAGACAGCAGAAGAGAGTCTGTCTCCATTGCAGTTCCATAGAACATCTCTTCCGCTATGTGGGTTCGTGATTGTTATGGTTTGGACCTGGAATGTCCCCTGAAAGCCTGTCATGTTTGGAAGGTGATTTAATCGTGGGGATTAACACATTTACTTCCTGTGCTATTAAGAGATGGAGCCTGTTCAGAAGGGGCAGATCACTGGGGTGTGACCCGGAAGGAGTTGGATCACTGGGGCACGACCTGTAACTCCCTGGATAGCTCCTCCCCTCACTCTCTGCTTTCTGTCTTGCCATGTCGTGAACAGCCTTTCTCCAGTTAGGCCTCCGTCAAGCTCTCCTGCCATTGAAGGTTGCCCATGAATGGCTTAAGAACTTCTGAAACCAGAAGATAAAATAAACCTTGTCTCCCTTAAGTTGTGGGTATCAAATATTGTATCCCAATAATGAGAAAGTGACTGAGACAGTGATGAAAACCAAAGTCCAGGAACTCAGCCCCATCTAGGCCAGGGGTTCCTGCAAAGAGCTGCAGCAGCCGAGCCCAACCTAGAGATCCTCATGTGCTGATTTTAAGCAGGATCAGGCTTGGGAAAGTGAATGTGGTTAGGACAAAGGGTCCACCTGGTACAGGTACTGGTTACTGGACCAGCCAAGGGAAGGAAAGAGGTAGTTGAGAGACATTAACTTCCATAGAGCTTCATCCAAATGTTCATCCTGAAGAGGATATAAAATCAATACTCAAAAATCAGTAGCATTCCTCTGTTGCAACAATGAAAACAGAGAAAGAGATCAGAAAAACAATCTCATTCACTGTAGCCTCAGGGAAAATTATATGATATCTGGAAGCCAACCTAACTAAGGAAATGAAGGATCTCTATGTGAAAAACTATTCTGGAAAAAAAAATGAAGAGAATATTAGAAAGTAGAAATCCCCTCCCTGTTTCTGGATGAGCAGAACCAATATTGTCAAAAAAGCCATACTACCAAATCAATATACCGGTTCAACATAATCCCAACCAAAACACCAACAGCATTTCCACAGAACTAGGAAAAAAAATCCTAAAATTTATATGGAAACAGAAGAGACCCAGATTAGCTAGAACAATTCTAAGCAACAAAAGGACATCAAGTTATATTACAAAGCAACAGTGATTAAAAAAAATACATGGTATTGACACAAAATAGACAGGTGGATCAATGAAAAAGAACTGAGGGTGTATACCTTCAGCCATCAGATGTTTGACAAAGAGGCCAGAAACAATACAAATGAAGTAAAGATAGCCTCTTTAATAAATGGTTCTGGGAAAATTGGTTAGCCTTGTGCAGAAGAATGAAACTAGACACACAAATTTCACTATGTGCCAAAAACAAATCAAAGTAGATCAAAGATCTAGATGTTAGAATGTAAACAATAAACTTGTTGGAATAAAAATAGGCAAAACCTTTGAAGACATAGGCCTAGGCAAGGACTTCTTCAATAAAACACCCGCTGCGCATGGAATAACACCAAGGATCAGCAAATAGGCGTTATACCAACTTAAGCCTCTGGACAGCAAAGGAAACAATCAACAGGAGGAAGACAGAACCAATGGAATGGGGAAAAAATCACCGGTTGCTTTTCAGACAATGGACTATTGTCAAGAATATACAAAGAACTTTAAAAAATTAGATGCCCTAACATAAAACACCGGTCAAAAAATGGGAATCTGAAATGAACAGAAAATTCTCAGAAGTGCAAATGGCCAATAAATATATGACAAAAATATTCAGTCTCTTTAGCCATCCGAGAAGTGCAAATCAAAACAACACTGAGGTTCCATCCAACTCTAGCAAGGTGTCAAGAACTCAAAAAATAACAAGTGCTGGCAAAGTTGCGAGGAAAAAGAAGCCCTCCTACATTGCTGGTGGCACTGTAAACTGCTACAACCACTACGGCAAGCAATATGGAGATTCCTCAAAAAAAAAAAAAAAAAAAAAAAACGAAAATAGGCATCCCTTTTGACCCAGATATACCTCTTCTGGGTATTATCCCGGAAGAGTTAAAGTCATCACACAAGAGTGATACATGCATACACACATTTACAGCAGCACAACTTATAATAGCCAAGTCTTGGAAGAGGCCAGTATGTCCATCAGTAGATGAATGGATAAAGAAGATGTGGTGTATTTACCACAGGGAGTACTACTCTGCCATAAAGAAAGACAAATTTGGGTCATTTGTAGGAAAATGGATGCACCTTGAGACCATTAATCCCCAGTGAAATGAATCAGACACAGAAGGTTAAATATCACAAGGTTTCTCTAATATGAGTAAACCAAACCATAAAAAAGTAAAAAGGAGATGGAAGAAAGTATACAGGTAGACTTTGTGGAGAAGGAAAAGGGTGTTGGCAGGAGGGGAAGTAAAAATGATAGCGATGCCATATGTAAACACGCCAGTTTCTCAAGCTGATTGTTGTTATTATGTATCTCAAATACATGCTAATAAAAGAATAAAAAAGAAATAAAAATTTAACAGAAAAAACTTTTATCCTTAAGAAACAAAACAACACATCAAATCTCAGAGGTCATCCATTCTTGCTGCCGTGGAGAAGGAGGCATCGCCGTTATCAGAAATGACAAGGAATGAGAACTAAGCAGACCTGCGCTCTGGCCGTGACCCCTCTGTGACTTGGGACCTTGGGAATCCCCTTAGCCACAGGCAGCCTGGCCCTAGCCAGGGGCTTCCAGCCTTACCACAGTCATTGTCTGGAGTTGCCACCTGTCAGGGGACGGGGAGGAGCTGGGCTGGGGGTGGGGAGGTTCCCAGCCCGGAGCTGGGCTGTCCCTCCAGGTGTGCAGACCCTTTGCACTGTCTCTCTGGTCCCTCTCACACCTGCTTCTCGGCAGCGTGCACCAGATCAGCCAGGTCTCAGCAGGAGCCTGGTTCCTGAGGAACACACCCTTTGTGTTCCCTGTTCCTGACCCCTTGTGGTTTTATTGGACTCCGACCCCATTTTTGTCTGTATTGCCTCTGCTGAGAATTTCATTTGAAACTCGATGGCTGAGAATTACTTCAGTTTTTCCTCGCTGGTATGCAGCTTCTGTCTGAGGTGCATCCGAGGGCGAGGGCTTCAGCAAGGCCCAGAGCGAGAGGAGGGTCGTGGGCCCAGGGAGTTCAAGAGAAGACTTCCATGCAGGTTTCTGTCGGAATGTGGCTGTGGCATATGCCCCTGCCCAGGCGCTGGGGAGGGTGAAAAGGAGACAGCTGTTGCCTGTGGAGCGAAGTCGCTTCCCTGTCCTTCCTCCCACCACTGCTGCCAATGGTTGACAATGGATCCCGGAGAAGTGGAGATGCCATCTGTCATGGGCTGAGCTGTGACCCTCCCTCCAGGGAAAAGGTAGAGGTCCTGACCCTCAACACCTCAGAAGGTGACTGTGTTTGAAAGTAGGATTGTTGCAGATGTGCTCAGCTAGATTAAAAACAAGCCACCCTTGAGCACTGTGGTTCTCTCATCCAGTATGACTCATTTTCTGTGCAGCGGGGACATAGGCAGGGGTGAAGGTCTGGTGACTGAGGCTGGGGCTGTGCAGCTCAGGCTGAGGAAAACTAGGAATCACCAGAGACCCCCGAAGCCATAAGGAAGGCCCAAGACAGCCTGGCCCCTGACACCTTGACTGCAGGCTCCAGGATTATGGACGGTGCATTCCTACTATTTTAAGTCCCTAATTTGTGGTACTACCTGTAGCAGAAAGGAGGTGAATGTCACATCTTGAGTCCTGGAAATGGTTTCTGCAGTCACAGGCTCAGTCTCCCGATGCGCAGGGAGGATGCAAGGTCACCGTGACGCCTCTGATAAGGAGCAGCCTACCCATGTGGCCAAGCTGCAGCCCAGGAATCTCAGAGGCAGCCAGTCTCTGTATTGTTTCTGTAAATACGCATTGTAAATAGCAGACTTGCACACGACCTGACTCTGAATCTATTAAAACGAGACCCGTGAATTATTTCTAAAGCCTTCGCTCAGGCCACTCGGGGGGAAGAAGCCTCCTATGCTACCACCCACGATATGGGATTGTGTTCTCCTCAGGTCCCTGGTCAGTGACAGCTGCTGATTCTGTCCGGGGAGCAAAGTAATCAATGCCCCTTGGAAGAGAGGTGGAGCCAGGTTTGGAGGGCTCGGCCCGCCACTGGCTCTGGCTGGCTTCACCTTGGATGACCCCTGCGAGAGTGGCTGGGGGCAGGGCGGGGTGGGGGGCCATGAGGAGACCTTAGGAGCCCTGCCCTGCCGCCTTGCAGCCTGGCCTGGCCCCTCCCTCTGCGCCACTGCCTTCTGGGGAGGCTCCCGCCACCCGCCACCACTCCTGGCAGCTGAACCACTGTCGGAGACGCGGCCCATCAAGGCGTCTACGAGGTGATTTATAACATGGAACTCAGCAGTCTGGTGCTATTTTATTAATCAGAATGTCAGGTAATCTAGTGATAATGTGTCTGCACCAGAGCTCGACATCTTCAATTCTTTAGAATAAACATTTCAGATGCTGACTCTGGATTTCTAGGCAAAAGTTAATATATAAGGGAGTAACATTGTGGGTAACATCAATACTCACATTAATATTAGGGGTGATGTTAAAGAATTTGTTATTGTTGTTTTAAACCAAGGTAACGGTTATAATCTACGCACATATAACAAATTCCAAGCAGATCCCAGCAAGCAGAAACAGGGACTGTTATTCTTGTTCTGGATCTGGGGGGGGGGGGGGGGGGAATGAATATTTCAGATGGCATATTCGTAGGTAATCAATGAGTAAGATTTTTGATTGTTTGTTTT
>PVKB01003631.1:0-41706 GCA_004027205.1 Ctenodactylus gundi | reverse complement strand
GGATGCAGATGGTGGAACTCCCTGCACCCAGCTCCAGCTGAGCTCTCTCCTCCCTGTCTGCTCTCTTTTTGTTCCTCTCCTGTCTTCTTGGCCCATGTCTTCACTCATTGCTTGGGTCACTGAGTGTCCCTGCCTGTCTCCCCCTTAGGTCTCCAACTGTGGGCTCGGTATGGGGAGCACAGAGGCAGGACCAGAGCACCTCCCCCAGGAGCCCCTGGTGTGATAGAGAACTCAGATGGGCAGTGAGAGGCTGATCAATGAGCCAAGAAACTTGAGACTAGCTGCCAATTGAAAAGTGGTCCTCAGTCATAGCCATGGGGCACTTAGTGTGCCTGATACCCTGAGAAGTGCCAGATAAAAGAGGTAGAACACAGGCCCACTGGCTGGACAGCCCAACTCCACTGGCCAGAGGCCAGAAGGGCAGTAAGTCTCCTGCTGCACACTCAGGAGGGCAGGGGCTGGCCCTGTGTGTCCACAGTTCACTGTAGCTTGGGCTTTTCCTGCCTTGCAATAGAGCAGAGGAAACAACCTCCGTCCCAGGAATGTCAAGAGGGATACTCCAAAGTCCTTGGTGACAGGTGATGACCAGGTTTTGATGCTCCGTGTTTTTCCTGCCTGTCCACATGGCCCCTTTCTCTACTGCCTCCATGTTACACTGGGGTAGGAACCATTTCTATTCCTGGGTGACAGGTGGATGGGGAGGGAGGGTGCCGAAGACAGAGTGTCTCGAAGCAATCCAACTTTCCATTTTCTGAGAAGTACCCCTTCCCGTGCTGTTTGTGGGGAGCCCCTGTCTCCTCTCCCAGGGGACCCACAGACTCAACTTCTCTTTCTCTTCTTTTGCAATCGATGTTTCCCTCGGAGGAATCTAGATCCATTTCCTTAACTGTCTTATGTTTTGGGAGTGAAAGTCAGGATGTCTGGCAAGCTGTTTGGATTTTGTTTTCTTCCCTTGACATTTCCTCTGTGTAACGGCAAACGCAGCCAGCCCCAGTTGGAATGGAGGACTCGCGAGGGAAGAGAAGGAGCAAAGGCCAGAATAGATAAGAGACCAGATAAGTTCTTCTGCTTCACATGAGTAAGAAGGGGCCATGACTACCTGTACACAGGGAGTGCTGGACTAGAGGCAGAATTGGGGGTGGAGTGGGGTTGGGAGTGGCGCGAAGAGGGAGCTGCCATCTCCAGGAGGGGAAGGAAAGGGTAGAGAGTGACAAGGAGTTTCCCAGAGGGATGAAGAGGTGATTGGAGTGAGGGGGAATGTGAAAGTCTCGAAGGAGAGAGAGCCCTGCGCTCTGAGCCCGCAGACACCCCACAGATGGTCCAGCGCAGGGCAGAGGCAGCGGTCAGCCCCCAGGAGGGAGAAGTCAATGGTGCCAGGAGCACAGAAGTTCCAAGAAGAGCAGAAGAAGCGCCTCAGACTCCCCAGTGACAGATTTAAGGGGCTCCCAGCCTGTAATGACACCTGCCCAGAAACCCCAAGGCCCAGGTATGGCTCTAGAGCCCCTGAAGAAGTGGAGGCTACTGCTCGTGGAGTCGAGACTGAAGCTGCAGCACCTGTGCCTCTGAGCCTGGTGCAGACATGGCATCTGGGACTCAGGAGCTCCCAGACCTGTGTGGTATATAGAATATGGTTGAGGAGTCGCTTATAGGAGTATGGGTGAGGGGCCACTTACAGGAGCAGGCATGAGGGGTCACTTATAGGAGCAGGGCTGAGGGGTCATCACTGCCCTGTCCGGGTTCCCTTGGCTCCTGGTGCGCTCCTCTGCCCGCTCCTATTATTTACTTACGTGTGGCATGATTGCTGTCACATTTATTTGTCCACCTTTCCTGTCAGACGCCATCCTTACTCCCAGCAAAGATGACTTGTATTTCTGTTACAACCACCACGTACCAGGCGCAGTCTGGGGCAGCCTGAGCCGGCTGAGTGGTGGATCCTGCTATGCTCAGCCCACCCCGTGGGTTGCCCTGGACTCTCAGAATCTGTTCCCACCTGGGCAGGAAGCTGGAACAGAGCAGGTATCTGCCTTCTCCAGCTGGGACCACATTTGGTCATGGGGCTGTCCTCTACACTGGCCTGCTGCATTTTAGCACAGGTTCTTAACTCCTTGGCAGGCTCGGGGTGGGGCAGAGGCGCAGCCCCTTCTTGGAAAAGTGTGTCTCCTTTCTAGTCTTTTCATTTTGAAATAATTTGTGATTTATAAACGATTTCATGATTTAAGATTTTCAAATATAGCACAGGTATATCCTCTTCAGATTCCCTACAGTGAGCCTCTCATATAGTGTATTTAGCAACACCAAGAAGTAGCCACCATACATCACTGTACACTGTACTCTGTTATTATCCTGATCCAAGAGCTTCCCACCAGACCTTTGGCTGTACCTAAGTACCAGTGCCGAGCCAGTCCAGGACCCCGGTGTCACACAGTGGAGCCAAGCCTATTTCAACATGCAGTATAACATTTTTGTGTCCTTCCCAAAAAATAAAAAAATTGTACTGAAGATTTATTTTTAAAATGTTTTGGCACTTATTTTATATGTGGTCCAAGACAGGTTCTCTTCAGTCAAAAAAAATGGCAAAACTATGGTGGCCACGAGTTAGACACTTGCCAGAAAATAAGCTACAAACAGCTACCAATTAAGCAAAATGTGTTAGAAGGTAATTATGGAAATACTAAAATTAAGATGAAGAGTAGGCCATATTATCATTTGGGTGCTTCTTCATTAATCCCTTAGGAAATAATAAAGTACTTCGAGACAGGCAAGTTCAGCTTTACTTTTTGAAGACATGACAAGAAATGATTGTGGTTTAGCCGAACGTAGAAATGTGCCATGGTTTGGTTCACTCCTTGCCCTCCTAACCAGGCAGCAGAGGTATAGAAGGAACCTGGAAGGTGGGGGACAGCAAAGGTGACCCAGCTCTGGGACTGCACCCTGCAGTGCTGCCCAGACTGCAGGTTAGGAATTCTCAGATGGTAGATGCTGCAGCTTCCAGCTTGGAGTGAACCCTAAACAGCTTTGGTTTAAGCTACAGTAAAGGACAAATTAAGCCAACAGTTTAAAATGCAAGTATTTCATGTTAATATTTGACTCTCAAGAGCTTGTGTCACTGCATCCCCTCCTCTCCGGGGAGCAGTGAGTGCAAGGAGGCAGATCCAGGGCTCAAGTGGGTGTGGGACGCCTGGGTATCCTGTTACCTGGATACCTTCAGCACCAAATCCAGGATCAGCAGCACCTGCCATCATTCCTGCCCGGTGACAGTGATTTTACCCTTCTGGCTGTGTGAACTGCTCACTCTTGTCTGAACTTTTGGAGGAAGAGAAGGCGCCATCCTGTCCTGAGCCATCTTACAGGGTATTACTACAGGGTATGATTGAGAATTACAATGATGTTTAAATTTTTTAAAAAACTTTATTATAGTAAAAGACACATTGCTGTGAATTCCCCTCAAAATGTTTCCCCTCACTTAGAATGGCCCCATCCCACCATTCTTGCCACTTTCTGAGGCTGTGCTGGACATCCTCCTGCCCAAGTGCCTTTCGGGGAGAGCCCCACACTGCGCCTGCAGGGCAGTGGCCTCTCCTGGGGCCCCGTCGTGGCACTCTGACACCTTACCTGGGGTCGGCTTCCTTATTGCCTCCGTCTTCTCTTCACGTTATCGTCACTTTTTCAGCTTTCCGAGGTTTGTGACTGCTCTGGTTGGCCTCCTCTTGACTCCTGGAGCTCTCCTTTCTCTTAGCCAAGTTGTTCGGATTTTTATTTCACTATATTTTTATGATTTTGTTGTTACTATGAAGAGCTACTAACAGTATTATGGTGTGAATTTGGAATGTCCTCCACAGCTTCATGTGTGGAAGGTGGTTCAGTCATGGGGGCTAATCCATTGACGTCCTGTGCTGTAAGAAGGCAGGCCTGGTCTAAAGGGTATAGATCACTGAGGCTCAACCTGGAAGAGGTGGGTTACTGGGGCCAGGAAGTGGCAGGTCACAGGGGCGTGTCCTAAAGAGTATATGCTGGCCGTGTCCTTCCTCCATCACTCAGCTTCCTGTCCACCGTGGGATTAACAGCTTTTGTCCTGCTAGGCCCTCTGCCAGACCCTTCTACCATCGCCGGCCAACTGAAACCTTCTGAAACGGTGAGCTAACATAAACCTTTTTCCCCTTAAGTTGTGGCCTTAGGGTATTGCATCCCAGCAACAAAAATGTAACTGAGACACTTGGAAATCACATGTTGCCCCCACCTTGTTGTCTCCCCCAGGTTTGAAGAGGACGTTTTTCTTCCTCGATAAATGCTGTTTGTCTCTGTGGTCTTTTAATGTCAGTTTTAAGTGTTGTTAGGGGCATAGGCCAAGCTTGAAAAGAGAGGAATCTCATGATTTCTATGTCCTAGAGGAGAAAAAGGTCACCTGAGTAGATGAAATGGAAGTCACAAAGGAAGGGAAACTGAGGTAAAAAGTAGAAACACATAGGAAACAAAAATATCTTGAGACAAATGAAAAAATTGATTAAAAGGAAACTGAAAACTGTTGACACATTGTAACAGAAGAAAGATCTCAAATTAGCAGCTTCATTTTAAACTTTAAAGAGTTAGAAACAGGAGAACAAACTAAATCTAAAGCTTGCCACGGCACAGAAGCACATCAACAAAATAACTGAAAAGGAAAGAACAATTATATTCTACTAAAAGTTCAGTGAGTGGTGTCATCTCTCTCGTCTCCGACTCTCATGTTACTGTCCTGTGTTCTCCCTTGTTCTCGTGATGATGAGTCCTTGTGGTAGGATGAAATGGGGTGAATGACACAGGCCGCGTGGGGTCGGGATCTCTTCCATTCGAGCCTCAGTCACTGTCAGGGCCACTGGTGTAACCAAGGGCTGTTAGGTGAACGCTGGGCAGGTGACATCCACTAGATGGAGGGTGATTGGCTTCCTGAGAAGGGTAGACAGAGGCAGCGTGAGGGAGGTGACTTTGCTTTGCAGGGTGACGTATAATTTAAAATGGGTAGGATGTTCATTCCTGGAATTTTAAATTTCATATTTTCAGACTGTGGTTGGCTGCAGATGCCTGAAACAGTGAGAGCCGGCAATGCAGATCCAGGAGGACAACTGCGGACAGGACTGGAGCGGACATAAGCGAGCTAGAGAATGTGAGAGGATAGACAAAAACAGAGAGGGCTGGCCAAAGCAGGAGCTGTCTCTCTGGAAACATCAACAAAATTGACAAACTGTTAGCAAGAGAAACTAATGACAGATGAGCCAAGAGCCAACTACAGGAGGAAGTGAAGGGCTACGTTGCGGTCAGTTCTTTAGAAGTAAAGTGAGCACAAGGAATTCGATCAACAATTTGACACACAGGCTGAGTAACCTAAGTACATGGATAAATTCTGGAAACACACAACTACTGAGATAAAATCTCTCAGCACCTCAACCCTGAAGAGACCAGGTCAGGGTCCTCAGAGGAGGGGGAGGCTACAACTCTGGAAAGACAGCAGGGAGGGCAAGAGAGACCAAGGGATCTGGGGCGGAACCCTAACCTGGGCACTCGGCCAAGGCCCCATCACTCACTAGGGAGGTAATGGGAGGAACCACTGGGGACAGCTCAGATCAGGCCAGGGAAGGTCCGTGTCACCAGTGGCCAGGGCAGAATCCTGGAGTTCACAGGTTCCAGGCAGAGGGATAACTCAGGATTCATAGTGTCAGGGAGAAGGGGACCCCAGAATGCACAAGGTGACAGGGGGAAGTGGACCCTGGAATTCACAAATGTCACAGAGAGGGGGATCAAAGTGACTGGAGGTGGGGAGAATTAGCCCTACTCCAGGCTGCTCAGGTCCCACCTGAAAAGCTCAGAAGCAAGTCTGAAAGGCTCATAACGACTTCTGGAAACCTATCTGCATCTGAGGGTAGAGCTCAGGGTTCTATATATAGGAAGTGAGACACCGGCAGATCTCTACCGTGTGTGCCCCTGTGGCTTCCCTTCCGTGCCCACCTCATCCCTACTCACATGGAGACGTGTCCTGATTTATTGCAGTAATTGGAAAAAATTAGAAGGAACCCTGGGGCCCATCAATAGGGCAATGCATGATTAAACTGAAGTATATTCGCACAATGGGATATTATAGCTCATTAACAATGAACGGGATCTCTATATATCAGCACACTCAGATCTCAGAACATGCTGGGGAGTGTTTTCAAAGCAAGCTGAAAGCACATGCTCAGGTCGGGGCTATTTATAGACATCGCCAACTAAGATGTACGCAGTGCCCAGGTTTGCTAAGCACTGTTTAAGGAGCTCAGCTGTATTATCTCATTTAATGCACCAAACTTTATTTTGTAGTGATGAAACTGAATCATAGGTCCAGCAATCAGGAGAGCCAATTATTTTTCTCTGTATCAGGGCTCTGCCATCAAATGCTATGTCCCCATCTGTTCGCAGGGCTTTGGGGGAGCCAAGGTAGGGAGGTGTTGAAAGGTTGAGCTGAGGCATCGTTTCTGCAAGTGAACTCACGTTAAGTTGTGTTAAGTAGAGGAAGTGGACATATTTTAGGCCTTGTCTTGCTGCCCAAGAGTTGGGTCATCCGACTTTTCATCCATCCACCCAGTCATCCTTCCCTTTCTGGGATCAGAACTCCTTCATTTGTTCTCACTGGTGACCTTTGTGATGAACAAGGCTCACTTGGTGGGATCCCCTCTCAGCCAGGGGCACAGGTGTGGATTCCAGCAGCCCTAGTTGACCAGGAGAGGGCTGGGCAATAGACTCAGGGCTGAGATCCCCAGACCACTCTTCGTGTCTGCCGAGGACCCTGGGAGGTGCAGCTCTTGTCCGCATGGTCACAGCTTCGGTCTAGAAGGAGCTTCCTTTATCTGTTACTTTCTTATTGTGTACTGTTTCTGTTTCCTTTGGGGTCAGTTTTGATCATTGGTATTTTCATTGACTAATGGCTTCAAGATTATGGTCTGGGGATCCTGAGGATTCTACAGTTAGCCCACAGGGTCCAATATGAAGAGAGTAGCTGGCACCGGGGTTGGGGTCTCCTGGGGACACCACCTTAAAGCATTTTAAACCCATATTCTCAAATCTATTAGGATAAATTAAACTGTTATTTGTGTGTGTGTGTGTGTGTGTGTGTGTGTGTGTGTGTGTGTGGTACTAGGGATCAAACCCAAGGCCTTCAAAGTGAACTACATCCCCAGCCCACTTTTATTTTGATATGAGAAGTTTTTGCTAAGTTGCTCAGGCTGGGCTCAAATTTGCTATTTTCCTGCCTAAGCCTCCCAGAGTGCTGGGATCACAGGCCTGTACCACCAAGCTTGGTTTAAACTGTTACCCTGGCTAGTTGTGGTCAAGAAAGTGGCCAAGTAACAGGGCTGCACAATGTCTCTGCATGGATCGACTTAAAACGTTAAGAATATAGTCAAAAACTGCCTGTTCAATATAGCTAGGCCAAAGAAGAACGCCCCAACAATGGACAGGAGGCCATGGGAATATCACTGTCTTAGTTACTTTTTTGTTGCTGTGACTCAATACCAGACATCTACAACTTAGCGAGGAAAGATTTACTGTAGCTTACAGTTTCAGAAGATCATAGTCCGTTCATGAGTGGGCAGCAGGAAATGGTAAAAGCACACGGCAGGGCTGGAGTGGGGTCGGGACCAGAGCCAGAGCTCCAGCAGCAGAGATTCTCACATCATGGTCGTACAAAGAGAGACATGGTGGAAGGGTGAAACCAACTCATGACCCTTCAGGTCAAGTCCACACTTCTGCCTCTCCCAGCCAGCTCCCACCCCCAACCCTACACAGTAGCCATAGGAACATGAGGCTTTTGAGGACACTCCAGATCTAAGCCATGACAGTCAGAAACTTTGGGAAAAAAAAAAAAACATTGGAAGTGGAGGTAAACAGCAGCTCAGGAAGCAGCCAAGGCCAATTGTGAATGGCTGTGAGCTGCCGGCCTCTGCAGCTGGAGGAAAGCCTACTCGGGGCCCAGAACCTGTGACTGAGCTAGGAGAGGAAGGAGTTCCCTAACAACTGCAAGGAGGCCACGGGAAGGTCAGAAATCCAAAGACACAGTAGTAGTGGAGGAAAATGGCAGCCCAGGAAGCAGCCCCAGGCCAACTGAGAGCAGCCCTGAGCCATCAGCATCTGCAGACCCAGAGCCCAGAACCTCAGACTGAGGTATGTGTGGATATGGGAGAAGTGGGAATTGATAACAGCTGGTAGCCTCAGTCTCCAAAACCAAGCCTGTGGGTAGTATGTACTGCAATCGCAATGTGAGCTTTCCCTAGAAAAGGTCTCCTGGAATTATACCAGAAACCGTGCAGTGAAGTAAGCAGGAGCCATTTTATAAAAAGAGCTCAAGACCAAACTGTTTAGAGTAAAAGAAAGCACAGAAGAGCCCATCAAGGTTTTGGGGGTCACTTTTAAACAATACCTAGAAAGAAACCAGCACAGGCAGGAAAGCTTTGCTGAGGGAGCGGAGTGTGATCAAGACACCTCAGAGGTCGTGCGATTGCTAGGTCCTCCCTCACTGCCTACTCCCAGCACAGAATTCAGAGGAATTTCAGCTCCCCTCCCCACACCCTCATAGCCATTCAAAGAAACTTCTTGGCGTGGCCTTGAAAGTGAAGTCCCTCAACAACAAAAACATGGGAAGAAGATACGACAAGACACTCACAGAAATGCCCAAGACCCTAGAAATTAATATGATGGGCCTTGAAATACTGAAACCCATAGGGAAGGAATTAAAAGACCAAATAAATGAGTCAAACATCTAGTTCAAACAAGATATCCTCAAAGAAATAGAAGCAATGATCAGTGGGCTTAAAGAGGAACTTACTAAATAAATAGTGGTCCTCATGGATACAAAGCTCACTGAGCATATAGAAGCCACAAATAAAAAGTTGGCTGAGGTAAATAAGGAAATGCAAGATATAAAGAAACATTTTGGTAAAGAAATGAAAATTCTGAAAAGAAATTTAGCTGAAATTCAGGATATGAAAAATATATTTGAAAGCAGGGGAAGTCCACTTGAACGTTGTGAAGGCAGAATTTCAGACCTTGAAGATAAGACTGAAGAAATACATACTGTAATTAGGCATGAGTCCAAAATTAGAAATGAGCAAAGTAGCTGGATGCCAACAGCTGATGGATAATTCTAAGAGAACCAATCTCAGAAATATGGGCGTGGGAGAAAGAGCAGAAGACAGCACTGAAGGTATAAAGAATTCATTCACTGAAAAAATGCAAGAAAAATCTCCCAAATCTAGGAAAAGAAATCAATTTTCAGGTGCAAGAAGCTTATAGAACACCAAATAACCCCAACTAGCAACAAGAGTCAGAATGACATATCATAATCAAGACCTCAGAAATACAACATAAAGAGACAATATTAAAAGCAGCAAGGGTAAAACAGACATTATAGTACCAAGGCAAACCCATTTGAATTACATCACATTTCTCAATTTAAAATGTAAAGGTCAGGAGAGCCTGGATAAAAATCTTTTAAGCTTTAAAAGACAAGTGTCAACCCAGGTTGTTATATCCAGATAAACTATACCTGAAAATTGAAGGAGAAGTAAAAATTTTTCATGACCAAGAATTCCTAAAGTAATTTGTGATCACTAGCCCAAACATTGCAGAAAATACTTGAAGGAATCTTTAAAAGAGACAGAGAGACAAGCAGCACCAAAGAACATGGAGGAAAGGGAACATCTAAAGAGAAAGACTAGCCAAAAAATAGACATCAATCATATGATTGGTATCCTACTAAAACAATACCAGTTTTCTCATGAAATCTGTGAAACTTCCTCCCATAATTATTATTTTTGTTAATATATTTGTTTGCAAAACATAATACTTATATTCAACATGGGGAATTGGTATAAAATATTAATCTGTGAAACTTTTTGATATGTATAAATATTTAGCTGGGGGAACGGCAGAAGGCCGTGTTTTTGATTTGAGATATTATTAGTTTTAAAAACAGTGAGAGTTGGTTCTTGGAGTCTTTTTCCTGAAGCTGTCATTTAGTGGTAACGACAAAAGATCATATAGCCTTGGTCTGTTGGCTAAGAACTCAGTTGGCTATCAGCTCAACCTGTGACTCCCGAATTTTACATTTCAATTTCTTGCTTTGTAACTAAATTTGTAAAACTGATCTTACTCATTTCTTCTTGTTCCTCTTTGGGAAAGAACTCTTTAAAAATTCTGAAATAACTAAGTAAGTCATTATATCTATTGTTTTATGTGCAATATGCTTTTGTGATATAGACTTACGTTCATTAATGTAGTGATTCATTTATTTGGTCTTTGATATAAGTTTAGCCTAAGAAAACTGATTGACCTAATGTTAACTTGAATGTATTTTGTACAGCAGCAAAATTGATAATAACCAAATCTTGAAAGAAGCCAATATACATGAGTACAGATGACTGGATAAAGAAGATGTATATATACACAATGGAGTAGTACTCAGCCACTAAGAATGACAAATTTGAGTCATTTTTGGGAAAATGGGTGTACCTTGAGGTCATTATGCTCAGTGAAATGAATCAGACCCAGATAGTGAAATATCATTTGCTTTCTCTAATATGAGAAAACTAAACCATAAAAAATGTAAGAGACATGGACGAAAGAAAGAAAATGGGCTGCGTAGACAGGGAAAGAGAAGCGGGGAGGGGCAAGAAGGTGGGACGGGGAAAGGAAGGTGACATGCTTCAAAAGAAGAGAACTGAAGGGAGGTGATAATGGGAGTTAGGAGGGAGCGGGAAGTTGTGGAGGATCAAAAAGGGGGATGAGAAGGGAGTATAATTTTGTCACACAGATATGTGCACAAAATACTCAAGTTCAATGTAAACATTATGCATCATATATATTAATAAAATGGGGAAAACCAAAAACAACAAAATAAATAACTTGTTACTCCTCAGATTTTTCCTTATCTACAGTTAGACATTAGTTTTTTCTTAATTTTCACTAGTCATTTACTTGTCCTGCTTAGATTAGTTTTACATAGCTTATGGGTTTAATTGAAAATGCAACCTTTAGATAGATTTATCAATTTTACATTTTAACAAATTATTAATTTTAGCCATATCAGTATTTCCCTCTCTTTTCCTTTTATTTTATGTCTCTAATGTGTAGAGAGACATAATTTCTACTTATTCTTTCTCCGTTAGTAATAAATCCATTTAACGCAATGACCTTGGCTTGGTTGCTGCTGAGGTATGGATAAACAGCACTCTTATGTTTCTCTGAGTGTTTTATAATTGCTGGTCTGATTTTTTTTCTCTTACCCTAGGTCATTCAGGTTATAGCTTTTAAAAATTTCAAGTGATTGGATTTTAAAAATAAATATTTTATTAGATGTAGAAATAGTTCATGAGATAGCTTTTCCTTTGGAGAGACTTTCATCAAAATGTTCCTCCCTCCTCTGCGAAGCTTTGATAGAAACACATTGATTTCTTTCACTGCTCTTCTGCCTTTCATTTCTTTTTAAAAATAGCTATTCTGATGAGATGTTTTCTGTTACCTGTGTAGCTCCTCAAAGGCTCTTGTCTTCGTGAAGTAGACTTCACAACAGAAACCTGAGTTCCTTCTGCCTCAGGAATGCCTTGCCCCCGATGTCTGCTGTCCTGATGCTGGTGTCACCTTGCCCTTGAGATCCACTTGTCCTGATGTTGGTGTCACCTTGCTCTGGAGCTCTGCTGTCCTGATGTTAGTGTCACAGCCTCTGCTCCTTCTCGTTTTTTGATGTGCAGTCTGAACCTCAGCATCACAGATACTTCCCACAGTTCCTGGCTCTTGGAGTCGTTGTGGCTCCAGCTGGTGTCACAAACCCTGAATCTTTTCATTTCTAATAGAAACGCTGGTGACAGAACTTGTGTCACAGGGTCCTCAGAAGGAGCGATTGAGAGAGTACCTGTCGGCGCAGTCTTGTTATCAGTCCCAAAACAAAAGCTATCACCAATGCCATCATTTCCTTTTAAACTGTGTCCCTACACTACATTTTAAACCACAGACTGTCTTATCAACTATTAGAGCTTGAGTTTAAACATGCAGAAACGAGAAGTGTTTGCTAAGGTTATTTATGGATATTTCCATCCTGAGGAGGGGTGGGCAGGCTCCTGCCTTAGGTCTGTCTTACAAATGCCTGGCTGCCAATATATGTGCCTGTTCCCACAGGCCACACTGCCCCTGAGAGCTCTTTGAGCTACAGGGCCCCTACACCCTTGTGGGTGAGGTGGGCCCAGGAGGTGGAGTGATAAGTCTGGGAAGAGCACTGGGACCTGGCGGGTGGCTGGCGGTAGGGAAGGGAGCGGTCCCTGGCCCTGCCGCCCTCTTCCCGTCCTGCCAGCCCGTCCTCACTTCAGGACTCACCTTGCCCAGTTCCACGTAGCACAGAACACACGGCCAGAGACCTGCTGCGCTCCACTGCTGCACCCCAGACAGAGCGGAAGGGACATGTAAGAGACATGGACAGGCAACAGCAGATGATGGAGGTAATACCTCAGTAAGACAATGAGACATTAGGTATAAGACAGTGGGGACATGAGGGATGGGTGGAGGGAGGCAGGGGTCAGGAGCCCCAGGGAAGCAGCTGGAGCCCGGGCAGGAGGAGGCTGGAGCTGCAGGGCCTACCCGCCCTTCTCCTCACACTCACTCCTTGTCCTCCACCCTGGAACATCTCCCCATGCTGCTGCCTCCCTGAAGAAATGTCCCCTCACCTAGCGCCCAGCCAAGCCGCGTTGTCCCAGGGGACCGGTCCCCACCTCTCCAGCTTGCCTCCTCTTCCCTTGCACGTTTACTGGGAACCTCCCCCAGCTCGCCTGTGGCATCTTCAGTCTCTGGGGGCGGTAGACATGTCACATATAAGTCCTCCCTCTCATCAGAAGGGATCCTGCACGACGACGCCCGGTGGATGCCTTTGAAAATGCAGACAGAGGGGAACTCCACACACGCCGTGGTGTTTCCCAGGTACACAGGTCTGTGGTAAGATTAATTTATAAGCTAGGCACAGGAAGGGTTAATAACAATAATACAATAGGACAATTACAACTGCTGCAAAAAAATTTCCCAGCACCGCTGCTCCTGTGATCTGAGGCCACTATGAAGCAGAGGACGTGCCACATGAATGCAAGCCCTGTGGTGTGGACCGTCCACATGATAGCCAACTTTGCCACCAGGGGACTCAGTGACAGGGCCGGAATGTACTGGCTAGAGGGCACAGAGTCCAGGCAGGACAGCCCGAGGCATCCCATGCTGTTCAGAGTGGCACGTGGCTTTAAGTTTCTCAATTATTTCTGGAGTTTTCCTCTTGATATTTTTGGACCACAGTTGACCATCGGTAACTGAAACCACAGAAAAGGAAACCGTGAAGTGTGTGTATGTGTGTTGTGGGGGGAATGCTGTAATTTTTTGTGTCCCCTCTCCCTTCCAGGCACCACACACTGCTGGGTGCATGGAGGGGTCCACGCTGAGGGATGAGATGACCACATAATTGTGCTTTGTTCCACCGCATGGTTATGACAGCCAGAATCCCCGAACGCCCCTCCAGAGCGACCCGCCTTTCCAGGCACTCTCCCTCCTCCCTGTAGGATCTGAGGAAGGAAAGGGACCCAGCTCAGGGCTGCACAGCGGCTGCGACAAGGGGAGTGTGCAAACCTGGGCACTCAGCCTTCCTCCCGAAATGTCAGGCCAACCGGCGCGTCGAGCCCATTCGTCTTGTTTATTGCAAGATTCAAAACCGCCATGCTACGGCTGCCGCGGAATTGATGGATGGGTCGAGACAGACCCCAGATGAGCAGCGAAAGGAAATTAAAACCCGCCCTTCGATGCTTCCATAACCACCCCAGAGAAGGGCGGGCGTTCCAGGTCCGCACCCAACCTGCTCACGCCCAGGTTTTACTGCACTTTTTATAAGCAAATCAAAGCAGCAGTGGCGCTGGAAAATCGTGGTAGATCTTAGCACCGTTTTGGTGGGTGAGGGCGGTGGCCGTGGCCCGGCTGACCTGTTCTTCAGGCCAGCAGGCTGTGATCCTGTTAATGAAGGCGGTGACAATGCCAGGTGGTTTTAATTTGCGCCTGGCCCCTGGGGAGCTGGAGTCGCCCCCCCTGTGCCAGGCCTGGATGGATGGCTTCTCCTCCTCCTGCCTGAGAGTAACTAACTCCTAGCTCAGTGGAGCGGGTCAGCACCCGCAGGTGGGGCCTTGCGGCAGGGAGCTGTGGGCACCCCCTTTCCTGACCCAGGCCAGTGAGCTAGTAAGGGAGACAGCACACTATTTTCCTGGTGGTGGTTTTGACTTCTTAGTTTTTACTATTTTTTAAATTATTTTTATTATTTGGGAGAACGTAAAGATTTTTTTTTTTCCAAAGCTGGAAAATGAACTCACGGAGCACTGAGCCGTATAGCTAGCACTTTTTTAAAATTTTACTTTGAGACTATTTGCTGCATTGCCCAGGCTGGCCTTGAGCTTGCGGTCTGGCAAACTCTGTCTCCTGAGTTGCTGGAATCACAGATCTGGGCCACTGTGTCTCACCCTTAACTTTTTTTGATTTTATAAATTTTTAAATTTTATCTTTCCCCTTGTGATTATGTCTAACATTTGCTAAATATTTATTTCTATTTATTAACTATCTATTTTCATTCTATTTATTTAATTTTTTATAATTAAAAATTAAGAAACTCAAATCCAGCTGAAATTTCTCTGATAGATATATATGAATTATAGTTCTTTTTCTGAATTCGATTTCACAAACATTGTACTGATGTCTCTTCTCTGTTGTTTTTAAATAACTTTTTGGTATAGATATGAAATTCATACACAGAGTTTATTAGTTTTCTCATATGCTGTTATTGTATTCTTTTTTATTATTGTTGACAGATAATACATTTCAAATCTGGCAAAGCAAGCACATCCCAGAATTTTTTAATAGTCTATCCTGTTTATGTCTTATTTTGAATTTTAAGGTTTGTTTTAGTCCCCAGAGAACAGAGATAATTTTTATGTCATTGTCAGTCTGTGAATTTATTTAGGTAAACCAACATGTTTGGAATACAACATGACATAATCATCCAGGAATGTATATTTTTTTTAAAAATTTGTCAAAAACTATGATGTTTTTTAAAGGTCACGCAGATGAAATATTGGTGTGTTTATCGTAATAATTTTTGTCTTACTACAATTTAGATGAGACTCCTCTCTTAATGTATATTTACTTGGCTATAAGCAGTGTGTGAGGAAATTTCTACTTCCATATTCACGTCCTCGTATGTCCACACACATAGATGTCTTATATGGGGTTGATTTGCTACCTTTTCATCACTAATTCTGGAGGCTTTCAGTTGAACCCCTGAGCGTCTGTCGGCATGTACCCACAGTATCGGAGGATAACGGCACTTTCACTTTTTCTCCTTCTTCTATTCATACTATTGTAACCTTTCTTACATGGTTTCAAGACTGTATGCAGCAAAGCTGGTGGCAGACAACACCTTTCTCCCTGAGTGGAGAGGGCACATCTCTGTCCTCAGCCACGCATTTGTTAGCGTACTGCTACACCACCATAGATGCCCACCTAGGCACCCGCCCCGGGCTGCCATGTGCCGGCCACTCTTCTTTGCACCTTATGCCCTTGTTTCTTCATTCAGTCCTCATGTACAATGACTGTCTCTGTTTTCCACATGTGCCATCGGACACAGAGAGTGCCTGATGGCCCAGGTCTGCAGCAGAGCAAAGGCCTGAGCCTGGTGGCTGGCTCCTGACACTGCTCCTAATCGCCTTGAATGGGCGTGCTTTGGCCCTGTCGTAGAGCACGCTTCCTAGGATGGGGCCAGGTGACCCCACAGGCAACCTTTGGGCATCCATAAAAATGGCCATGAAATTTCCCTAGTACTTCTGGTGGGTTTCTCACTGTGGAGACTATACCCCAATGTCACAGGACAAACCTTATTGGGTCCATAGCTTATTCTTTTGCTGATTGGCTTAGTTTATAACTTAAGGATTTTTTTAACACACAAGAGTGATTAGTTTAGTTTGTAGTCTGAGTTATGTAACTTCAAAAATTTCCATCTATATCATACTCTACTTACTTTTGAGAAATCTACAAAGTCAAGAAAACTTTAAAAAACGCAGTGCGACTCCTAGAATTAGAAAGTCATCAACACCTTGATATGTTTGCTTCAAAGATTATTTTTTTTAATATATGTAACTTTTGAAACAAAGAGTAAGTCTCCCCTGATTCCACCTGTGGATATGTGGTCAGAAGAAGAGAAAGCTGGGTGGGTCCCTGGAGACCTTCATGCATCCTTGGTCATAGCAGCAGCAGCTGTGGAAGTGGAAGACGGACATACTGTTACACAGGTGGACAAAAGTGAGGTGCTTTGTGCAGTGGAAAACTATTTAGCCCAAAGGAAGGGAACTTTGACCCAAGTGACATTATTCTAAGCAGAATAAGCCAGCCACGAAACAACAAATCCTGTCTGATTTCATGTGTGTGAGGTTTCCTGAGTAGTCAAGCTTGAGAAGCAGAGGAGGAGGAGGGCCTTGCCAGGGCCTGCGGGAGGGGTGGGGATTGGTTTTCAGGTGGAGCTTCAGTTCTGGAAGACACAGAGGGAAAAAGCACTGGAGACAAGAAAGATGACAGCTCAGACACGAGTGTACTGAGTGTCGCTCAACTATGCACTTAAAAATGGATCTGAGAAAAAATTTAATGTGTTTTTACCACAGTTTAAAAAAAAAAAATAGAAGTCCCTGTGTAGTAATCAGTTTCCCGTTGCTGTAACAAATACCTGGGAAGAACAACTTAAGGACAGAAATTTATTTTAGCTCATGTTTTTAGTCCTTGACTTTGTGACCCTGCACGTCATGTGGGACATTGGGGTGGAGGGGACCCACTCACCTGGTGACAGTGGGGAAGTAAGGAGAGAAGGAGAGGGCCAGGGGTCCCAGCAGCCACTCCAAGTGTGCAGCCAGGACCTCACTTCCTCCCTCGCTAGGGAGGGGCTCCACCCTCCACTGGTACCTGCTGGGGATCAGCCTTCGCACCGTGGCCTTTGGGGGCATTCAGGATCCAATCTGCAGCCTCCAGTTGCTTGACACTCCATGCTTATCGCCCCACAGTTATCCCGTGGAAGCCATTTCCGGGCACTTATTATCTTCTAGTCCATCTTTTTTAAAAAAACATACATAGAAATCTATGAAAGATTTATAGCGTTCTTTCGAGTTTTCTAAAATCTCCATGGAAAGCAGTGTACTGTATGGAACACTCAGCAACTTGACTTTTATTACCACATTTTATTTATTGATCCCTCTCTGGTTATTCAGGTGCTTTTCCAGTCTCTTTGCTGCCTCTGACAGTTCTGTAATGAGCGGGTCTCCTCACAGAATGTGAGCCCCGGCTATCCAAATTGTGGACGTGGAGCTGCGGTGCTGGTCACAATGAATGGCTGCAGTTATCCTGGGTAATGTAAATTTATGCTGAAAGCTATTCATATTTGCACACCAACCAGTTCTGGAAGCACCTGTTTTCTTGCAATTTCAGCAAGGTCAATATTGACTAGTTTTTGTTTGCCAGTCTAATGGGTGTGGTATGATACTTTGTTATATTAACTTGCCCTCTTTGATCACTAATGACCCCTTGAATATCTTTCTATAAATGTATTTTATTTTTTGACATAGGGTCTCACTCTGTAGTCCAGGTTGGTCCTGAGTTCACTATCTAAGCCAGGCTGGCCTGAGCTCACAGCAATTCTCTTGCCTCAACCTCCCAAGTGCTGTGATTACAGACGTGTGCCACCATTCGTGGTTTATGTGATGCTGGGGAATCCAGTTCAGGCCTTGATCTTGCTAGGCAAGTGCTTTCTCTGCTGAGCTATGCCCTAGTCTTCCATATACTTATAAACCATAGGTTTCTCTTGTCTTTAAATCACTTTCTTTTTTACCTTCCTCTCAGCCCTTTGTGTTTTGCTTTTTAAATTTTTACTATTTTTCTTTATTGACTCTTAGAAGATCTTTAGGTATTTTGGAAATTAATTCTTTGACATTATAGCTATCACACATCATATGTTTCAAGTCTCTTTGCTTTTTCATCATAACAAAGGTTTTAATTTTGATGTGTTAGATTTAAAAATATTTTTGTTATGATTTGTCCTTTTTGTCTTTTGGAAATAATTGTTCATCCTCAGCCCTTAAACATAATATTGATATTTTCTTCTGATTTATTTTGAGTTTTTCTTTCTAATAAAAATATTTGGTTAGTATGCAGTTTGTTTTGGGACCTCATGATCTGTTCATCAAATATGGAAATTTGAGTGAGTGAGATGATTAAATTTTTCTTTAATGCCTAGGAATTGGCCACCTAGGGTGGAGGTTATGAATGTTCTAATTATCTCTGCAGGCTTACCCACAAGTGCATGAAGGTCTTTGAGAGTTTAGTGGCTTGCCCTGTTTCCCTGAACCCTCATGAGTGGGATGAGTGTGTGCTCCCTGTACACAAACATATACCCCCACCCATGGTGAAGAACATCCGTCGTCTTTGAAGTTTATAATTGTCTTATCACATAATGACACGTAATATTGCTGCATTAAGCTTCTCCTTTACTATCCAATTACTGGGTTTTCATTCTCACTCCTAGTTGTTTTGTGTTTTACACGTTGTTCTAAGGTCGAGCAGAAGCCTATTTTATTGTTTTGTTGTCCTCTCCAAAGTCTGGTTTTAAGGGGCACGACATGTCACCCCTACTAGTCTTACAGCAACAGCCACCTTCTTGTCTCCATTAAGGCTTTGCTCAGGCATTACTGAACAGTTTTAACAGTCCGATAAGACAGTGTTGTTGTCTGCGTGGCTGCATGTGGACGTCCCCCAAAGGCTTCGTGTCTCCGGATGTTGTGGACTGTCTGTGCATTTCATGCACTGTTAGAAGGCGGGGTCTGGCCCTGAGAGGTGGAGTACGGGCATACGGCACATGCCTGGGCACATGGCCTGGAAAAATATGAATTCTTGCCTTGGCTTCTTCTGGAGTCCCTGGTCCTTCCTTTTGCAGCGATGTAAGAAGCTGTTCTCTGTCACGCGGTTCTGGCCATTGCCAGCTGCCCATGATTGGACTGAGACCTTCGGAACCCGTGGGCTAACATAAACCTTTCCTCCCTCAGGTAGTGAGTGTGGAGTATTGTGGCCCATCGGTGAAATCGTAACGAAGACATTATCCGCTTCTTCCAAATCAGAAAGATGAGAAAAGGCAGCACGGCGAAACGGGCCACACATGGCTAGGTCTCAGAGCTGGAGACACGAAGCCTGCCCCGCCGTGGGGGTCAGGGCTCGTCTGCCCTTCACGCTGCTGCTTTCCCCCCTTCTCGTTTCATCCGTTGCCTCATTTCATTTTTTTCTCCTTTCTTTTTCCCTAGAGGTGGTTTTCTATTCCGGACTTTTTCAGTTCGTTTATCACTTCCTATCCTTTTACCTACCCCGACTCTTCCATTTCCTCTGTGTTGTTTTTAGCTTCAATATGTCTGAGGGTTTTTTTTTTTTGTGATTGTTGTTATTAGATTAGGAACGTTTAATTTAACTGTGGTTTGACCTCAAAACTTTCTCATGCACATCTTGTATATGTTGTCTTTGTTACTTCTGACTGTGGTATGTGGCATGACTATATGTGTCAGTCATATGTACTTCAAAGGAAAAATCCGTCCCCATTGTAGCCCATGAGGCTTGGCACAGTCACCCAATGTCTGGGTTCCTTGCAACATCTGGCCTCTGTGTTCTCTGTGTCTTTATTTGGTTTCTGAAGACTCAGGTCAGTCATGGCCTGAGGAGAGAAATTACATCTCCCCACTCCACAGAGTGTTTGTGATTTATTTCTCATTTTATTTATTTATTTATTTATATTTATATTTATTTTTATTTTGTGTCTTGCTCTATCTTAAGGACCTGCCCCCACCTCAGTGGCCGTGAGCACAGACACGGCGGGCTCTGCCTAGAGTCTCTGGAATGCAGGGGTGTCTGAAGCCACAGTCCTGTATTTCCATGGACCATTAGTCTGGAAGGAATAGTTGCCACCTGGTGGGACCTGCAGGTAGGAGGCAGTGCCCCACCTTCCTCCTCCAGGCCTCTGCAGCCCAGCCTCCCCCTTGGCCTTCCTCCCTGTCCCAGCCAACTCTATACTGAGCTCACAGGCGGCGGCAGCTGTGACTCGGCACACACCTGTCACCTGGGGGCCAGCCAGAACAGGGACACAAGGGTGCAGCCCGGCTGGAGGATTCCGCTGACACAACTCTCAGATCTTCACAAACATGAGATAATTACGTATTACAGTGGCTAATGGATTTAATGCAGATAATTGAAATTTAATGTGCATTAGCCAAACAATTTAAAGTCCTGATACCCATCGATGGCTCCTGATTCCTGGGGATGAAAAGGCTGCTCTGAGCTCTCGTGCTGTTGTCAGCGCACAGCAGCAGAGTGGGGTGTCTGTGATCACACCCTTGCCAGGGGGCCCCCTTCCGCATGAGCGGGTACAGGTTCCTGGGTGTGAGGGTTCTGCGGGTTGATGAAGACTGATGATGTGTATTCTAACACAATGTATGCTCACCCAGGAGCCAGCCTCGGCACAAAGCTGGCTCTTTCATGTGGATCTGTATGCGTGTGTGTGTGTGTGTGTGTGTGTGTGTCTGTGTATGTACCCTCAATGTATGCATGTGTGTGCAGCAGCTGGCCTTACAGGGAGTGGGAGCCCAGGCTGCAGACTCCTTGGGCTGTGGTTTGGAGCCACTCAGAGCCCCCAGGAATGAAGAAGAGAGATAGGAGATCCTCAGAGTCTCTGCCTCCAGGAACAGAGGCATCTGGGGTGGCCGGGGGGGAGGGTGTCAGGGGCCCTGCACTCTGTGTCGCCCGGAACACACCCTCCTGGTGGACACCTGTGCCTGAGTACCAATAGGAAGCATTACCCAGAGTTCAGGTAGGATTTGACCACAGTGTGTGCCATTGGCCTAAACACTACATGAGAATCACAGTGTCTAGACTTTTGAAAACTCAGGTGATGGAGCTACTGTAGTCTGTGTTCCTATGTGCCAGTAGTCCACAGGGCCTGAGAAGCTATTTGGTGTCGTGTTCCCTGGCTTCCTTCCCAGCCTCCGTGACCATGAGCCAACTAAACTTTCATTCTTTATAAATGGTCTCGTCTCCAGCATTTTGTTACATGAACAGAAAACAGACCGAGACAGCAGACCTTGGGCTGTGCAATCGCAGAATCAGTCTTAGTGCTGGCTATAAGCAAGAGAAGACTTTTCCCTGGAAAGGTCTGTGAAATTTCCCTCCCTGGTTCAGCCAGCTATTGAGACAGGAGCACAGCCGCAGATGCTGTTGAGTGACACGGAGTGTGCCCCAGCACTGCCCCACTATCCCTGTGCCTTAAGAGGAAGAGCTTCCGGCTGAGACCAGCAGAGGACAGCCTGAGGGTACAGGTCAGAGAGGCAGGTGAGGTAGCATGGGAGCAGGCACTGCAGGGTGCCGGACGGAACCACCCAGCCTAGCTAAGGACTTCCTGTCCACCCGGCTCTGGCTCCTCCCGGCTCAAAGAGCTTGAGTTGTGGATCTTTATGTGCAAACGGAGGTGGAAGCAGCCTCACGCGACAGCACTCACTCTAGCAGACTGTCTGGATAGCCAGACTTCTCTGATCCCACATCTGTACTAAGTTCATCGTGTTTTGTAGGATATTTGTCTGTTCTGGAGATTTCTTCCTGAAGTTCTGAGTTTTTAAAAGTTTTATTTTATTGTTAATGGACAAATGTAAATTGTTCTGGAGGAGAGGACTCTAACTTAGAAGCACATGCCTGCATGGATTTCAACATGGGTTGATGGGGGAACCAGGAATTTTGCATTATTGTAAAGCCATTTCTATGCTGGGTGTGGTAGAACACACTTGTAATCTCAGAATTCTGGCAGGCCGAGGCAGGAGGATCACATGTTAGATCCCAGCCTGGGCAACTTAGTGCCTTAGTGAGACCTTATCTCAAAATAAAAATAAATAAGGTCTGGGGATATAGCTCAGTGTAAAGGCCCTGAACTCATGTCTCCAGACACCTTCCTCCCAAATCCCCCTAGGCCCCCCATTGTTAGACGTTGTCTGAAATGTACAGTAAGGTGCCAAGCCCTGGCAACTTGGAACTGTTCAGTGACACCTCTTCCTGTCCTCACTGTCTCACAGGGTATTGCCATCCTCTGTCCCAGCTACCCCAGCTGCCAGGCAGTACAGGACCCCAGGCAAACCTCTGTGTAGTCGCTAAAAGGTGGAGTCAGATTGATATGCCAAGTAATGCTTATTTTTAATACTGCAAAGTGCTCATGTGAGAACGGTGCTTCTCACCTTCTGACACGTGCCCTCCGTGGCATTTATTTATAGGTCTATCCAATTAACATGTGGGAAATGTCACATGCCCACACAACTAAAATGCTCCACAGTTTGCACCTCTTCCCAGAGTGCTGTGCAGCATGGCTGACTCTTCATCTGCAAACAAGATTAGTGTCTTAATTACTTTTTTGTTACTAGGACACAATGCCTGACATTCACAACATAAGGGGGAAAGAAGGTTTGTTTTAGCTCCAGTTTCAGAAGGTCTCAGTCAATTCGTGGGAAATGGGCAATAGTAGAAGCACATAGCAGAGGCCTAGCCAAAGAAAATTGCTCACAACATGGCAATTTGAAGCCAAAAAAGTGTTGAAGTGTGGAACAAACGTATATTCTTCCGGATCAAGCCCCAGTGATCCACCCCTTCTGGGTCAAGCCTCAGTGATCTGCTCCTTCTAGGTCAAGCTCAATGATTTGCTCCTTCTGACTGGTCCTACTTTTCAACAGCACATTATATTTGTATATAAGTCATACTGCCCAAATACATGAGGCTTTTAGGGGAACTTCCAGATCCAAACCACAACATTCTGCCCTTGGACCCCAAAAGGGTCGTGTCCACCTCTTTATGCAAAATGCACTTAGTCTTTCTCCAAGAGTTGCCAAAATGAGAAAGGTGGGGTGCAGGGTGGATACACAGATCAGCTCACAAGCCTCACTCTCCCTCACTGCCCAACCCTGTGATTGCTTCCAGAAGTGAGAGAGTCCACCACGGGCATCTGCACACTGGAGGTCCATGGGATCCAGGCACTGTACATCCCTAGAAAGTGGAAGCTGCAGGACTTGGGGTCAAGGGTACAGCACTCATAAGAGATCAAAGGCCTTGGAGGCTCCTTAGAGGGTCATTACATAGCAGTGTCCTTAGTCTGCATTGGAGGCTGAAGAAACTGAAGTCTGATGTCCACAAGCGACAGCAGCAACACACACCCACTCAGGGGAAGGGAGCTTCAGAACAAGGTATGGACTTCCCCTTTCTTCTCCTTTTATTCCATGTGGCTGGCAAGCCCGTTGGATGATGCCGCCCATAATCAGGGGGGGATCCTCCCTGCTTGGTTCCCTGGCCTGTAGGCCAGTCCTCTGTGGAACTTCGCACAGACATGCCGACTGTGTGCTTTATTAATCTCCTACGTTGGGCTTTCATCTTGTCAAGTTGATGTATATGGTCAGGGTCACAGCAGAGAGGAGCGGGGGATGAGGAAGCCAGAACAAAGCACCAGACACAGAATGAAGCTGGAGCCACGTGAATGAGCTGGTACAGGAATAGTGTCATGAGCGTGGCCCAAGGGAGCTTTGTGGGTCCACTCTGCCCAGCTACACAGCTACTTGTAACACAAGGACAGATCTGCAGTTGGTCACCATTTAATGTGGCTCACTAGCTCCTTGGTTTCAATCTATCCCAAAATACTCAGCAAGGAACAGTAGCCAAGCAAACAAGTTTGCAGGGACCCACTTTGGACCCACCTGCTACCATCATGGGGGCCTTGTGGGGTTAAAAAAAAAACTTCACTTCCAAGTCTCTTTAATCTCATGTTAATAAGAGTGATATCAAGTATAATTAGCATCCCCTCCAAAGCACATCACTTTTTCCTCCTTGCAGAACGATGGTTTAATTAATTTGAGCACGCTGAGAATCCAGTCACTGGAGACACAAGCCAGCAAAGCCTCAGAAAGACATGCGTCCCTGTGAGGCCCTCTCAGTCCACAGCGACTCTGTAATATTCGCAATCAGGAGCCAAAATCTGTGAAGACCATATTGGAATGGCCCACCACTCGCTAAGTCCTTGCTGGACCCTTTAAATCACTTGCCTCATTCGATCCCTCCTCAGTCTTTGTGTGAAGTGTTACGTCTCCATTGCGCAGATAAATCTGAGGCTCAGTAACTCCCACAAAGCCATAGATCGTCTGTACAGAACCCGGGGCCCTATGAACATCTGCACTTCCCACGGCCCACAGACTGGAGATCTTAACTAGATAGATTGCTTAACTTTTGGTGCCAGCTTCCCAAAAGTAAAGTGGAATAATAGTCCCTGTCTTGTCACTCTTGCCCTCACACTGAGGTTATAGACATGAAAAATGAGACAGTGGACATTGATACATTTCAAAAATTATAAGCCTGAATTATAATGAAGTACTTTTATCTAGTGGTGAAAGGGAATCACTTCCCTCCCTATTTCCTCATCTCCAAGGGTTGCCAAGACTTTTCAATGTTTTTATATCCTTGTTATTTCACTAACCTGGAAAATTCCCCCAGCCTCATTTTCTGCTTCTCAAACCTTCTGTGTTCTCCAAGCCTCCACTTTCACCTCCTCCAGGCAGCCTCACTGACTGCTCCTCCGCTGGCTTCCCCACCCTGGGCACAGGGGGCACTGCCAGGTTGTCTTGTCTGTCTTTACTGGTGCCAAAGATCAGAGAGCAAGGCCATTGACTGACTTCTGTCCCAACAGAGCATGAGATATGCAGTGTAATTTTAAAAGAATACTATGTGTGTTTAAAATTTAAAAATGCATCATGGTAAAAGACACATGGCTGTCAATCTTCCTCAAAATACTTCTCACTGAACACACTCGTCCAAGTGTTCTTGCCAGTTCCTGAAGCAGCTCCGGAAGTCCCCTTTCCTGAGTGCCCACGCAGGGTAGGATCAAAAACGACAGCGGACACTGCTGCCAAGGGCCATCCAACAGAAAGGCCGGCTCACAAAAGCACGACAGTGTGTCCTCAGCCGTGATACCCACTGCACCTGGCACTCGCCGTGTGGCTTCTGGCTCTTTCCCAAAGTTGAAATACCACAAAAGGGACACATTTTGCATTGAATCAAGACATAGAGGCAGTCATAACTGTGCAACTAAAGATACGCGTATTGCTGGAATGTAGCTTCAAGCTGTATTTTTCCAAAGTAATAACCTACATCGCTGAGTCAGCTCCACTTACTCAGACCGCTCGCTGTTGACCCCGGAAGCTCCGTCTGCTGCTCCAGCTGGCCCAGCCCAGACAGCCAGCTTGTGGTCCTGGAAGCAGATTCTTCCCATTCTGTACAGGAACCAGAGGCGTGACCTGGGCAGATGAGCTTCCACATCAAGCACTGGCCTAGAGCGCTGGAATATTGCCAGCTAGGACTTCGCCCTGAATGTTGCCATCAAAATGTTCCTGAGAAAACAACATATTTCAAAGCCAGTCTCTGTTTTTAGGGACATGCTACTAAGATGTAAGTCATACAACGATCAACCAGCTTGACTCACACTGCTGTAAAACACTGTGTCAGTCAGCTCACCTGTCTCTGGGACACAGTACCTGACTCCTTCAACAAAAAGGAGGAGAGGTTTAATTTGGCTCATGGTTTCAGGAGTTCAGTTCATGGTTGACTGGCTCTAATCAGAAACATGATGGTAGAACAAAGCTACTTAGTTCATGATGCCTGGGAAGCAGGGCAGGGAACAATGCAAGAGAAAGGGGCCAGGAACCAGACCCAGGCACCGAGGTCACATCTCTCTAAGCCACCCAGAAGTGTGCTCCACCCACCCCGTCAGAAGATCCCAAAGCCAGTCACGTTGACACTTCATCTAAATTGCCACAGATACCCAGTTCTCATTAAGGTTCAAGTCATCCTGTCCTGCTCTCCTGTCTCTAAGGTGTTCCATTTCCTCTGCTCTCCCATCTTTGAGCTGTTACATCCTCGGTGTCCAGCAAGTGATCCTTGGTGGGAGGCCAGGAATCACTGATCATGCTGTGGACAGGTCCTGCTGTACTCAGCCAGCTTAGGGCCCTGTCTTCCTATAGCAAGGGCCTATTTTGAAGTGCCCCTGGACCTAGAGAGTCACTAGGCCCCAAGAGAGTATGCTCATAAGCCCAGGGCAGGGGAGCATGGTGCTGTATCCTGAGCTGTCCTGACAATAAATATTGGGACATTAGGGTTCCAAAGGCCAGTGGTCTTCCCCAAACCAAGTCTGGTGAGGTTGGGCCTCCCATATCCCCATGTTCTCCATGGCTACAGACTGTTTTGACAGCCTGGAAATGTTGCTGCAGATTCTTGATGGTGTCTTATGTCAAGACCAATCTGCATTCATGTGTGTTCTGCTGATTAAGCCCCGTTTAATTTTCCTGAGCCAGAATTTCTGAGAATCTGATGTCTTCCATCTTCACTATAAATGGGGTGGAAGGTGAAGAGGGTCTCAGCAAGGCTAGACTTGAGGCTTGATGTGTCCAGAACTACTGATTTGCTTGGAGTCCTTGGAGTTTGCTCAAGAAACGAATAATAAGCATCTATTTGTGTATCTACCTATCGTCTCTCTGTTTATCTCTCTCTTGTTTATGGACCTATCTACTATTCTCTACCAACATCATGTACCTATTGACCTGTCATCTACCTTCTTACCTATAAATGGCATATACACATACATCAATATTGACCATATTGGGAGATCTCTAAAAATGTTGGCTTTGCTCAGAAATTGCTTGGAATATCAATGAGCGCCTAGGAGAGCTGTCACTGTCATCTTGGGCTTCAGGTCAGGGAAGTTATAGGAAGAGGATCAACCTGTGGGCAGCAAGTTCTTGCTTCATCCATCCTCATCCCTAACTCCGTAAGTCACTGGCTTAGGACCTCAGCCAGTTGAACGGTTGGACCCCTGCCTGGGACTTTGCTTCCACAGCTCCAGCTTCCTGACTCAGCCAGCAGCACTACAGTCTATGACCCTCCTCCTGGCTCCTGGTGTCCTACCAGCAGGTCAGGAGAAACCTAAGTTCATGTCAACTGTCTCTCCTCATCCCACCACACAGGTATTGGGTCAGCTCACATCGTCACAAGAAGGGTACGTGCAGTTCAGAGAGGGAGGAAGGGAGGGAAATACACACGTGCACACACACACATACACATACGGTAGGGAAATGTTATGGTTGAGAGCTAGAATGTCTTCCCCAAAAGTCTCATATGTTCAGAAGTGGGGCTTTTAGAGGGTGTCTGGATCGAGGGACACTGCTTATCTGTGGATTCACTCATCCCTGGATGAGTTCGTACTTAAATGTGCTGTTGTGAAGCGGGGGCCTGGTGGATGAGGTGAGTCACTGGGCCCTGCCTTTGGGGCCATGTGTATCTCCCCCCATGCTGGTTCTTCTCTCTTCACTGCCTGACGGTCATGAACTTTCCCCTGCGATGGCCTTCGAACTCTGCCAATGTTGTCCTTGCCTTGCGGCCAGCTGACAATGGACCGAGCCCTCTAAAACCCATGAGTGAAAATACACCTCTCCTCCTTTAAGCAGTGGGTGTCAGGTATTGTGTCCCAGCCACAGGAAAGCTAATGCAGAGAAGCATAATTTTCATCGCAGTGTATTGTGACCATCTCCTTTTTTATTAGTTACAATTGTTAATCTCTTTCCGTGCCTACTGTCTCATAGCTACACACATCTGCATAGACTTTGGGACTCCGTTGGCTTTGGGCCTCCTCAAGGTCTCAGAGCACAGCCCGTGGGTGGCTGTACCTTTCAGACTTCTGTGTCAGTGACATGGGGAGTTAGTAACAGAAATCTTTGAAGGTTGCCATGAAGGTTGAATATTCTTGGTACAAATGTTCTTTGTTCAGTACCTGGAACACACTGAATGTTGAATGTGAAAGTAGTTCCTCATATAAAAGGCTTAAAACGTGACTCTCTTTTGCCATTCTCCTCCCTCGTTTCCTTTCTCTGTGTTCTCTCTCTCCTCTCAGAAAGTCTGCAGTGTTACCTGACTAGTACACAGTGTGAGCCATATATGTGATTTTACACTTCCTGGCTGTTTCAAAAAGTAAAAATAAAGGGGTAAAATTAATTTTAATAATGTGTTTTAGATGAAGCAAACACAGGATGTATGATGACTTCCACATTTAATCACTATAAATGTGATAAGGGGATACTCTACACTTTATTGTTTTCCCAGGATTGAGTGTGGATTTATGCTTATGACATCTTGGGTTAGATAGGCCATATGTCAAGACACTGGGCAGTGCCAGTCTGTTCTTTCTAGAGCTTGGGATGTTCCCAGGATGTCCCTGTGTCCTACCTCCCCAGCCTCTCCTGAAAATAATCCTGCTACCTTGGCCAGGAAGCCAGCACCACCTTTATTGATGATGTCATTTGTTGCCTTATCATATTAAAAACTTTAATGTATTTAGAGTTCTTTTCTTCAAAGGAATAGCTCCACAAAAACCCAATTATCTTCTAAAATTTCATGTTGTAAAAGAAAAGCCTGAGCCAGCTGATTTTCCTTTTTGTAGGAAACAGGTTTTTTTCTCCCCTGTCTGGGTGTGACTTTGACTTTTTTCATTTCTTTGAGGTTAAATTTCTTTTTCTGAAGGAGAAGCAGGGCAGCTGGAACAAGAACTAGGCTTACCTTCCTGGACTTGTTTGAAAGCACCTGTGAGTTCTATAGAGACTGCAGCAAAACTATCTACAACCACACAACAGTGCTTAATATCACAAGCCAAGGAGACTAGCTGACTACTGGCACTTACCTGCTGAGCACCGTGTGAAAATGTAGCAGGTGGCAGGAGAAAGAGGAGAGGTGGGGAGTCTGCACGCGGGCAAGGCCTCCCTTCCCTTCTCTTGGAGGGTTTAGTGCCCGGAGGCTTGTTTTTCCAGAGCTGACTGCAGAGGTGGACGCAAGAGCTGGTGCCATCTTCCTGCCTGGGAGGGCTGGCACCTCTGCCCTCTGCAGCCTTGCCCAGTTGGCCTTGGCAACTTTGGCTTTGTCTTCTTGGCCTTGACCTTGGTAACTTCGGCCTTGGTGATCTTGAGTTTGGTGACTTGGCCTTGGCAACCTTGGCCTAGGTAGCTTCTAGTTCCTACTCCTCAGGATCCCCAGGTTTAGCAGCATCTGACTCCACATCTCTCATATTCAGAGGGTCAGCCCATTCCTGGGGAGCTGTGTTTTTATTACTCTGAAGGCAAGGAAATATTAGGACATCAAAGAAAGATTTTCCAAGTGCACTCATTACGCTTCATACCCTTTCTCAGTTACTTTCTTGTTGTTGGAACAAAATAACAGATATCCAATTTTAAGGGAAGAAAAGATTTGTTTTAGCTCACAGTTTCAAAAGCTCTCCATCCACTCATGGTTGGCTGGCAATGGTGGAAGCACATGGCAGAGGCGCAGCCAGAGGAAGAGCTGCTTGCAGCATGGCAGACAGAAAGCCAAGAAACAGAGGGAAGCCAGAACTAGCACATACCCTTCCAGGCCCTGTGCCATAATCTGAATCTTCTGGGTCAAGCCCCAGTGTTCTGCCCCTTCTGGTTAAGCGCTAGTGACCCACCCCTTCCAGGCCACATGCACAGTAATGTGCCACATGTCCATAATCTTATACATGCCTCGGGTTCACCACATACCTCTAATGTGCCCTCCCTCTGACTAGGGCCCACCTCTTAACAGTACCTGTTTCCATAGCTGTTACTCAACATGCAAATACATGAGGCATTGAGGAACATTCCAGATCTAAACTGTAACTTTCCCCAACCAAGGTAGAACGTCCCAGGCCCTGGTCTGTAACCCCTCAGTTACTCTACTCGTGGACATGCAGACTTATTACAGGGAGGGTCAGGGAAAGTCGGTCTCTGAGAGGGAGTAGGAGTTCACCCTAGATGCATTAAAGGCCCTGGCATTCTCAAGGGCCCAAAGGAACACACCGGGAATGTGGATCAGGGACCACAAGCAGCCCAGAGCACTAGGAGGCTGAGCTGGCCAGGGCCAGGCCAGAGGGCACAGTCCTGAGGGAGTGACTGAGAACGAGAGGCACATCTGGTAGGATAGAAGGATGAACTGGGACTGAAATGAAGCACATTTCCAAGGCACCCACGTGGCTAGCACCCCAGGGAGACGTGTTATATTGTCTGTGTCATCCCCTATGTCATCCATTCTTCTTTCCGTCACAGAGGTGACAGCCCCCAGAGGAGAATCAGAAGAGAAAGGATGACATCCTGTCCTTGCTGGATGTTACCAGCTGCGGCCAGGACCGCTTCTCCATGACAGCCCCATTGATGCTGCCGCCGTGATCACTCCCCTGGACTCGGCATATGGGGGTTATTATGCATAATGTCCCTGCTGTTGTGAGTTTGCTCCTTTTCATCTTTTTTTAATGAGAATTTTAATGGGAAATTGGGGGGAGAGTAAATCAGGCTGAGTCTGATGGTGGGTAATTTTGAGGGATTTTCCCCAGAGGCCACAAGCTACACAAGAAAGAGAGGGATCTCGCTGCCTCACAGTGACCCAGCTCAACAAACAGTGTGGCTGCTGGTCATGGGTGGGGGACTGGGCTGCAGACAGGAGGAATCTGAGGGGGCGGGGATCAGATTCTGACCAGATGGTCAGATGGTCAAGAGGGCAAATGATGCATCGGCCCAAAGGCGCACCCCTAGAAAGAGAGGACTGACACTGGAATCAGATGTGCTCAGCTTCTCACCTCCTATGGACAGAAGACCAGCCAAGCCTCCAGCGCTGTGGCCAAGGCTTCCACTCACATCTGAGACTTGTTCCTAGTATTTGTTTCCACCAAGGGATCCCACAGTTTTGTGTTGCTTCAGGCCCTGCAAATTATGTAGCCAGTTGTATACATAAGAACTTGTATACCAGAAATGTTTCTCTTGACTTACTATTCTACACGCCTGCTTGTGCTTACACAGTTTACTGATATTCTTGTGGGTACAGCTGCAGTTACTTTGGGAGGTCCCACTGTGAGGGCTCCCAGATTCCAGGAGGAGAAGATACACACAGAATTCCTCTGTTGATTCATGAGGGCTCAGTACTGTCTAGACAGGTTCTACTCGCCACTCTGCAGAACAGTTACAGCTCACAAATAAATCAATGAATTTAAAACATGTTATTGCACAAATGTTAAAGGACTGTGTAGCAAAGAAATAATCCCAGTTAGGAAATGCTTCCATTCTTTCGCTTTCTTCCTACCCCATGTCCAGATAGCACATTTCATATACTTGCAATCGGAGCTCAGGGCCATACTGTGTCCCCTCTGGGGTAGCTGTTACTCCCCAGGTCCCTACAGTGAGTTCCTTTCATGATATTGTTTCCATAGTTTTTATTTTTAATGACAACCTCCTGGTCTCTTGTTAACATGATCCTACGTAATTAACTTTTAAATTATCCTACTGTGGACGCATATTTTCACTTGTTATTTTAGCAAATGCTGAAGTGCAGGCTCCACCAGGCCTAATAGAGATGGTTGGGGACAGGGATGGAGTGTGGTCTGGGTGCTCAGTGTCTGTGACAATTGTTCTATTTTATTTCTATAATCAATCATTCAGTGTGATCATTATCAATGTTCTGCTATATTATCAATACTGTTAATCTCTCTATTACTTGACAAATGAAACCTTGTCATGTGTGTGCAGACATGTAGAAAAGCATGTTATGAGCCAGATTTGGTGCTTTTGGGAGCTAGGACATCCAGTGGGGGCGTGGATATGTCACCCTGATGAAGGGCCACTGGCTTTTTCTGCATCTGTGGTATCGGCTTCTCTCTGCATTATTTGGAAATAGGATCTTGATGGAGGTAATTAGGGTTAAATCAGGTCACATGGAGTCCTTGTCTGGTAGATTCATTGTTCTTGTATGAAGAGACCAGAGAACTTACAAATGTTGATTCTCTCCCCTCTCCCCTATGCACACGTGTATGTACACACACATAGGAAAGGCCACACAGGGACACAGCAAGAAGGTGGCCATTCCACATCAGGACGAGAGCATTTTCCAGAAACAAAACTCATCAGCACTTTGATAATAGATTAATCTATTTGATAATAGTCTTATCTATCTATCTATCTATCTATCTATCTATCTATCTATCTATCTTTTTATCAAATGCGACTCACCTTCCCTGGCTGAATACTGACTGACCCACCTACATGGGGAAGGTTGCTGTGGACAACAGGTCGAAGAGAACTATATTTTCATTCTGTTTTCCTACAAATATCCACTTTACATTAACTCAGAGCAGAAGAAATAAGACAGTACATGAAACTACAGAATTTAGAAAACTAAATAAGCGAGGAGACTCAGATGGAAGTGGTTTGTTAACGAGACCAAGCCCTAGGCTAGTAGGAAAGTCAAGGGGAGTGGGAGGTCAGGGTAACACTGAGGGAGGGAGCTGCTGAGGCTTAGGGGTGGGGACGAATGGTGCCACCACGGTAAGTCGGTAAGTCGACAGGGTAGGCGTACAAGTAGGAGCGGGTCAAGAGCATGGCAAGGCAGCAGGGTAAGCTGTACAGGCTGCCCCTGTACCCTCCTGCCCAAGGCTCTGCTGCTCACTGCCGCCTCCTTCCTGCATCCTCCCTGGGCCGGGTGGGGCGCAGCGTGAGGGCGTGAGATCACGTGGAGACTGCAGAAGTTGCCTCCTTTCTCTCAAACATCATTTTCCCTTGATGGCCTGGTATCTCTGCTTAAGAAAGCAATGACACTTCAAGTCAACATGAAACACCTGTAGCAAAAACTAGTAAGAATTAGAAAATACAATTTTTTTAAACCTGAGTTGTAAAACAAAAATATAGCACATTAAATAATAGCATTCCAGAAATGAGTAAGGAAACTATAAAGGATTATCAGAAGATACAGAACACTGTCCTAATGGAAATACGTACAACAGTGTGTGGGTGGTGAGACCCGTCACGTGAATTCTCCCCGTTAGTCTATGTTTTAAACTCATTCTCAACTAATCACTATTGCTTACACTTATCAGTCACTTATTATACACCAGTTACTCTCTGAAGGATTTTTAATTAACATTCAGAATTGATTTTAAAATGGATATGGAACATTTAATCTGTAACATCAACCATGACAAGTTAGAGAAAGAACAAGAGGAGAAGAATTAGCTGCCTTGATTCCAAAATGTATCATGAGGCCATAAAGACAAAAGCAGCGAGGTGTTTGTGCCGGGTAAGACAAATAGACTATCGGAACAAAAACAGTCTCTCGCAGAAAAGGGAATCTGAGCACAAATAAAGCCACCTATGACCCATGCCTTCGGCGTTTCTGAAAACGAGGACTACCACAGCCATCAAACTCCCTGAAAGTAGAGTTATAAGCCCCAATTCCAGCAGGGTTTCCACCAAATGGGAAATTGGAGGGAGAGTGGGGAGCAGGGGAGAGGAAGAAGTGGAGAAACTGAGGGCCTCAGGGAGCCCAGGCACCATCCCAGGACTGGACTGGTTGTGGCTCAGGGGCGGAGCACTCTACCAAACCAACCCAATAAAACCAAACCCAATAACCCGGAGAAAGAAAGGTAACTCTCAATGTCAATTCCTGAGCACTGTCCTGGGAATAAGGGAAGAAGGAAATAACTGGGAGGAAGTGTGTATTAGTTAAGGTTCTTAGAGAGGCAGAATTAATAGAATTTATATATAAATAAAAGGGAATTTATTTCAAGGTCTTACAAGGCAGAGAGAGAGAAAGACAAGCAGGCACGTAGGCAGCCAGGATCAGAGAGAAAGAAAGGAGCCAAAATGGCCTCATGCCCGTGTGAGAGCTCAAGGCCCCGTGGCTGCTCAGACATGAGACGGAAGAAAACCAGTCTGAGAACACACGTCTGTGCTGGAGCGTTTTTGTCCAACATGGCAATGGCAGAGACCCGAAGGCTGGAGCGAGTCGTTGATGGAGATCAGTGACTTGAAGTCAGGAGAGTCCATGTCCACAGTCAATGACAAACCTGGAGCTCTCTTAGATGAAGAAGCTGTAACAAACATCTTTCCTTCTTCCTTTTATTTATTTCAAGCTGCCAGTCTGTTTGTCGGGCCACTACACCCAGAGGGGGTGTTCTTTTCTCATTGCTGGTCTATAAGTCAATCACATACATCTGAAAGCTCTGGGCATTTTCTAATCCCATCAAGTTGACATAATCCCTTCACAGGCAAAGAGTGAATCAAAGATCATAGAAGAATGACAGAGAAGTAACTCATCTCTTCCACTTCTCCTAACCATCCACACCAAATCAATGACTGAAGTTCTATTTCCCGGACACACAGAGAAGACTTGCTTCAACTAGGAGTCTTCTCCACGGCACGTCTAAAGGCAAACAAATAAACACACTCACAAATAAATAAAAACTCCTCAAACCCAAGCCAACTCTCTATGAAACTACTATTCAAAGAAAACAACAGCAAAAAGTGAATCTCAGCATTATAGCTAGTGAACAATCTCCTCCAAGTACCATGAGACAGAATCAAGTTGTAATATGGTTTAGACTGAATCAAATATCTTACAAGAAACATTTAGAGATACTTGACACACTTAGAATTAGAGATTCAAAGACTAAGAGCAAAAATGTATGAAAAGAGAGATGGGGGGACCTGTGAGGGCAGAGGAAAGAACCTCTATAGAAAGGCCAAATAATTCCCCCAAATAAAAATAAGGTGTAAGATGCCTAAGAGAGAATGAAATGAAAGGGACTTTAATACAGGATGCCAAAGACAGGCAGAGAAAACAGCTGACAGAATGAAACAGACTAGGTTGAAGAAAGAAGTAAAGAGGGTCAGAGAGAAAGAGGTGAGGGTAGAAGTCAGTGCAGCAGACAGAAGGCTTTAGTACCTGAAGAAAAGAAACAGGGCAAGGAAACAGAATTCCTACTCAGAATTATAACCCAAGGAAATGCTACAGCTTTGGAGAAACCAAATGTACACACCGAGTAGGACGACTGCACACTGAGGAGAATCCACAGGGAACAGCCTGCTCCAAGATGGAGACAGTAAGACTGTCAGGCAAAGGGGCATCCTCAAGGCTCCCAGACAAAAAGTGTTTAGGAAGGCAAGAAAACCAGGAGGAAACTAGACCCACATCTTTTTACCATGTACCAAAATCAAATCAAAAAAGGACCAAAGATCTGGGTATTAGAACGGAAGCATTGGACTTGTTAGAAGGAAAAAAAAAAGTAGGGAAAACTCTTGAGGACTAGGCATAAGCAAGAAAATTCTCAGTAAGACACCCAAAGCACGTGAGATAACACTAAGAACCAACAAATGAGACTATATCAAATTGAAAAGCTTCTGCGCAACAAAAGACACTACTGCCAGCCTGAAGAGGGAAGCAACAGAATGGAAAACAATTTTGCCAGTTACTCCTCAGACATTGGACTATTACCTAGATATACAAAGAACTGAAAAGAACTAGACCACCAATAAGAGACCTGATCACACATTGAGAAACTGAAATGAATAGATAACTCTCAAAAGAAGTCCAGACGGCCAATAAATACATGAAAAAACATTCAGCATCTTTAGCCATCAGAGAAATGCAAATGAAAATGGCACGGAGGTTCCATCTAACTTCCATAAGAATAGCTGGCATCAAGACTCAAAAAATAACAAGTGCTGATGAGGTTGTGGAAAAAAAGGAACTCTTCTACATTGTTAGTGGGACTGCAAGCTGGTGCAGCCATTATGGAAAGCAGTATGGAGATTTCTCAAGAAACTGTAGATAGCCCATTTGATCTGGTTATACCTTTTCTGGGAATCTTCCCAAAAGAGTCACAGTCATATAACAGATTTAAATCTAAATAATATTGTGATATGGAGATTCATCTGCAACTGGCCCATGCATATCCATGTTTATAGCAGCACAACTTATAATAACTAAATCTTGGAAGCAGTTGATACGTCCATCAACAGATGAATGTATATTTACACAATGGGGTACCACTCTGCCATAAAGAAAGATGAGTTTGCACCACTTGTAGGAAAATGGATACACCTTGAGATGATCATGAATTAGACACAGAAGGTTAAATATCTTATGGTTTCTCTGATATGACAAAAACCAAACCATAAAAATATAAAAGAAGATGAATGAAAGTGAAAAGATAGACTTTGTGGACAGGGAAAAGGGATGTGAGGAGTTGTGGGGGGAGAGGGAAAAGGGAAGTAAAAATGATCAAGATGTGATATGTAAATACAGCAGTTTCTCAAGCTAACAGTCATTATTATGCATTGCAAATGCATGTTAATAAAGGAATAAAATAAAAGAAAGTCAACATGAGACTTCTCAAGAGGAAAAAATAAAAACAAACAAAAAGCAAGGCAATAATGGAATGGAAGGCAGATGAGCAAAGCCAAGTTGCCTGGGGTCTAAGGGGCAGGAATTTGGGGAGCCCCAGACACAGGTGGCCCTTGGGGAGTTGCACTTACTCCAACGAAAACAGGTTAGTTCCACGAGCAGAAAAGAATAAGCAAACTGAACACAAATGGAAAGAGGAATGAGAAGTGAGCCTGTATCTCAAATGACCAAGACAGTGAATGGACGACTGGGACTCGAGTGTGGATCAGATGAAACGACAGCGTAGGGCATACCGTGGGGATTCTGAGGAAGGACACACTCAAGCGGAGGTGTGGAAGGGCAGGATGTCTGCCACCTGGGACAAGATTGTTTCAGAAGATGCTGTGGGGAAAGCTCAGCATTCGTAACGATCAATGAGAAAAAACAACCCGATAGAAAAGCGATCACATAACATGAATAGGGAAGCAACAGAAAATATATACATGAAAAGGCACTCAGCTCTTTTGTATTACAATGTAAAGCACACATTAAGACGATGAGACACTCCCAGCTGGCAGAACTGCAGGAATTTGGAAATGCAGGGTTGGCTTTTAGAGGAGGAAGAAGGGTGAACTACAAAGTAATTGAGCCACTCCCCCAAAGTCGCGTGGGCACAACGAGGCAGGTTATACATATGTTCACTGATGTGGCCAAAGTAAAACCCTAGTCAAGCTTGAGCTCAGCCTGGGCAACTTAGCAAGTTAATAAGGCCCTATTTAAAAAACAAAAATAAAAAAGGGCAAGCTCCAAGTGAAGACCCTGGGCTTGATCCTCAGGACAGTAAATAAATGAAGTGCCCCGTAAGCTGGGAGCAACATGAATATATGTAGAAATATGCATAGAAACTCAAGTCATTTGATTAAGTGAAAAATGAAGGAACAAAATTTGTATATAAATTATATGTGTGACTAAAAAGTCAATAATAAATATACCACTAAACAGCACACTAAAATTTCATGGACCTATGCATTAGTTGTTTTTTTTAATCTATCTACCTACCTGTCTGGAAACCATCTATCTATCTCTAAAATGATGTAAGGATGAAAGAAAAACCCTAAAGCAGAGTCCCTAGAGTGAGACCCCCCAGACAAGAGCTCCGGGGGGGGGGGGGGGTGACGTTTGCTCCTACATGGCTTCTGTCTCCCTCTAATGTTTCAGTTTTTGATAAGAAAAGTCTTCCTGTATTACCTGTGTGATTAAAGATACGTGCGTAATTGAGGACTTCATATATAAACAAACATTAACTCAAAACTACAGGCAGCAGTCCTCTCTCCCCAAGGCCTTCTGTGTCCGTTTTCTGTCCTCCCGTCCACTGGACCCCCGATCATAAGTGTGGCGCGTGAGCCTGCTTGCTGGGCAATGGTTCCCTCTGCCTTTCTGGCTGCTAGCGTTGCTCTTCTCTGGAAACTCGAAGCAGTTTACTTACATCTGTAATCTTGTGATGTGGAGATTCATCTGCTCCTGAAGTGAAGCAGCCTGGGTATTGGTAACTTCCTTGCTCCCAGGAGTGCACACGGGCCTCTTCTGTCTTTGAGGATTCCAAGAGCACAAGCGAGTGTGGCTGGCTGGGTTTGCACGGTCACATACACAGGTGGATCTCTTCCTGGAACACTGGGAAGTAACAACATTTCTCTACCCAAGCCTGGTGACTAGAATACCTGAGTCTTGCAACCAAGTCGAGGCAAGCCTGGAGCCCTGGAGGATGGGAGCTGTGGTAAACACCACCTTTCTCACCACCTGGCATGTGGTGATGATCTCATGCATCCCTTATTGGCATGAAGTATGTCTTCCCACACTCTCTGCTGTCTCTTCCTCTAAAGTAACTGGTCCGGAACACTCTCCAGGAGCCATCCCTTTGTCAGGAGAGGACCCAGGCTTGGCTCCCAGGAGGCTCCCAGGTGACAAGAAGATAGGCAGCAGCCAGACTCCCATCCTAACCCCCACTCCACGAGACAGAAGATCCTGGAGGGCAGGGCAGAGACCCACAATGAGAAGCAAAACCAAGGACACATGATGTCCAAGCAGAACTGACATTCTCTCACCTGTGACCACTTGTTAGCTTTCCCACCTCTGAGAAAAATACAAGTTAAAGGAGAAAGTGGTTTATTTTTGGCTCATGGTTTCAGTTGGTTTAGTCAATAATTAGCTGGCTCCATGCCAGGACAACCAAGACTGTGATATACTCTAACTTATTTTTGTGAGGAATATTGATTCTTTTTTTTCACAGATTATGCAGTTCAGTTTCCCACATTTGGGGAAATCGCAGGGGTCAGCACATCCGGAGTGCAATGGATCAGCCTCAGCGTGGGAAAACCACCTTCGTGATCATGGTATCTCCCCTACCAGGTAAGTATGAATATTGATTCTTTAGCTTCCAGTTAATTTAGAACTTTAACTTTACATTGACTGTTCAATAATTTACAATAAATGTTAGAAAATGGTAGCCGTGTTGTGGGTCTCTGCCCTTGGAGAGGGAAGGAATGCTATTTATTCTCCCACATCCTTGGCACCCAAAACTCAGAAGCTCATGCCCCATTCTTTATAAAAGCTAGTCAAATGGAGGAGTTAATACTGATGTGTGTAAAGAGAGACTTTAAGACTCCTGCATGGCTTTCAAATGTCCCATGAAAGGAACAAGAAACCTAAAGGAAGGAAAACCTTCTCTCTCTCTTTTTCCATCTCTGAGCTCCTATCTCCCTAAAAAAGAGGCACGTCTGTTGCAAGTTACTCTTTCTTTTGGGATGTCTACCGATAACAGTACAGAAATATGTTCTCTCTCACCTTGGTGTCTATGGAAATAATAGCGAGCTGGATGCAGCACCTGCAGCTGAGTCTCTTGGCAATATATTTGATAAAATTCCTGAGTGGTGCACAGGTGCAAGAAATTACCATTGTGGTGTTAAAATATTTCAATAGTGCAAAAATGATAATCATTTTTCTTAGGATTTGTAGAAGGAATGGTTTTGATATGGTATAGCTTGGATGTTTTAATAAAAGAATGCTACTTATTCTGAATTTCTCTAAATATAATATAAACATTCCTTAAGCTATGAATAAGTGCTTAACAAATAGATCTCCTGAATACCAGATGCTCCAAAGCTGCGCCAGCCCACATCGCCCCCAGCAGGCCACTACAAGCTGGCTCTCCCTGCCCAGTCTTTTTCTGGAGTTCACACCTGGGCAGTTGTGCATCTTCCGACACATTCCCATAGTATGCACCCTGATGACTCCTCTGCGGCTCCCCTTGCTTCTCTTTCTGTCTTTGAAAAGAGAGGAACTCAAGGAAAATCAATTCCTTTCCTCTTTCTCTTGTTTTAATTTCCCTGACAAATTGACCTTAAGTATGCAAAGCTGGTTTCCTATCTGGACTTATGGAAGGAAGATATATGCATTTACAAGTGTGACTCCCACGGCATGAGACAACGAGTCCTAGTGTCGACTGAGGGGTTCGGAGTGTCTCCAGAGACTTCGGCCCACAAGTCCTCAACCTTGAGTGCACCCAGCACACTGAGAGGATGTGTGCAAGTATAAATATGGGACCTTGCTCACAGGAGGTGTATGGGTGGATAGGCATGTTCATACATGAAGCTGGTGCAGCCCCCCTGAGATGGTTCAGCCTCAGCTGTGGGGGGACAGCTGAGGGGTTCCTGCAAAGTGGCACCCTACCTGGGGCAGCCTGCCCTGGAGACTGAGCGCACTCCCCTCTGGGAAGCCATGACCTCTGATATCTGTCTCATCTCAGATTCCTTAGAACCTGACTGCTGATACCCCCAAACTCACCACATAGCCTCCCAGGGACAGAGCGAGGCTGTGCTCAGCCACGGGAAAGAGACTTCTAGATCACGTTCACTATCTAGGTGAAGCCCATGATTGTTATTAATAGCAGTGATTTGGGGGCAGGAGCAGTACCAGGATCGAGTACAGGGCCTTCACACTAAACTGCACCCCCACCCCCACAGCCCCACCGCAGATCTTGCTCACCTCTAAATTGCCCAGGCTGGGCTCCGGTTTGTGACCTCTTGCCTTAGCCTCCAGGGTGCTGGGATTACAGGCCTGCACCATGGAACCCAGCCAGTATCACTTTCTAAATTATATTTTGTGCTATATTTTTAAAATAACACATGAAGAATGTTCCAGCTAATTTACAGTTACGTATAGGTTTCTGTAAGTCCACTGAGTATTCCAGCTCCACGCGAATAACATTCTCTCTATGGCTGGCAGCATTTTTTAAAAGCACTAACATGCACTGGTTTTCAACTTTAAATCAAGTATTAGCAAGGCCCACTCCTCACTCCACCCACTGGAGGCCGCTAGGCTGAGCTCTGTCCTAGGTGCTGAAATTGCGGTCCTTATGAAGAATCCATTCCAGGGTAATGAAATAAAAATCCACATTCAGCAGAGAAAAGCCAGGGCAACTGGTGAGGTGGGAAGTGTCTGGGTTGGGAACATCTTTGGTGAGGGATCAGGGAGAGCTTCCCTGAAATGGTAATGTAATGACAGCAAGGAGTGTGGCCATCCTGGGGGATGCAAGTGTGGTTGCCTGGGCCACAGAAAGGAGGCTGCAGGCCAGGCTGGGTCCTGTAGAAGTTACTGTTGGGGCAGGAGAACCACGGAGACTCAGGCAGGCAGGTCCCATTAGGGTGAGCCGACTTTAGTTTCCAGGCAGAGAACGAGCTGTGGGAGACGACAATACAGAGTCGCCAGCGAGATGGTGGCTGTCCAGGGGACACAGCTGAGGTGTGAGGAAAGGCGATGGCAGTGGAGACACAGGAGAGGTCTTGCTCAAAATTATCGCTAGCAAGTGACCTTGGGCAGCACAAGTGAAAAACAAACAAGAATAAAGATGTTGTATTTAGCGAAGGCTTGACCTTGAATGACAGTATAACATTAGTATAAACAGAAAGCAGAAAAAAGAGATTTGAGAAATATCTTAGAAAAATTAACCACACAAAAATATTGGATATCTTGTAAGAGAGAGAGACGGAGAAAAAGGTATCAGAATGTATGTATGAAGAGAGAGAGATTATCTGGTGGTGGAGGAGACACTAGAGGGTAAACTGAGGCCTCAGGGTGACCAAAAGAAGGAAAAGGACCTCAGGGCATCAGTATCAGGACTTAGAGTTCAGCAATGTGGGTTGTGAAAGCATTTGGCAAGGCCATGTACAGCATTGGAAAGGAAGAAAGAAACACAGGAAGAGGGAGCAGGGGCTGGGTGGGGCAGCAGACACGAGGTGTGGGGCCCGAGGCCAGCTGGGATTTTGGGAC
>PVKB01003630.1:0-188202 GCA_004027205.1 Ctenodactylus gundi | reverse complement strand
TCTGTCTCTGTCTCTGTCTCTGTCTCTGCCTCTGCCTCTGCCTCTGTCTCTCTGTCTCTCTCTGTCTCTCTCTGTCTCTCTCTGTCTCTCTCTCTCTCTCTCTTGCTGCAGTAGGAGTTGAACGCAACCTTCACGCTGAGCTCCAGTGCCAGCTCTCTATTTTGAGACAAGGTCTTGCTAAGTTCCTGGGTTGATCCTCCTGCCTCAGCCTCCCAGTTTGGGGTTTTAGGCCTGGGCCTCCCCAGACAGCTTCCCCGGCGGCAGTCCCACGAAATGCCAGCATCTGCTGCGTCGGACTGGACGGTTCGGGAACAACCAGCGAGCCACCCCGTTCACTGGCATTTAAAACAGGAATGTCCCTGTCCTCGTGGCACTGGAAGTCTTTCCCCGTGGCTCCGTCTCACACCCTCTTTTTTCCTAAGGATGGTGTGTTTCTCCTAAGCGTGGATGACGCAGCACCAGCCCGAACCTTGGGGCTATGATGGAGAGGGGTGAACGTGCCAGGGAGGGGACTGGCAGGATCCGGAGAGAGGGGAGCAGGCCCCTGGCTGTGACCACACTGGGACTGTCCTCCCCAGCTGGCCACTGGTGCTCCACCCCAGTGCGGCCGGCCCCCAGCAACGCCTTTGTTAGGACCAGTTCACAGGCAGAGCCTATGAGTCACACTGTGCCTACCCAGGAGAAGGCGAGGTGCCAGGCCAGTCCCTTTGCACTGGATCCAAAGGCTGGAGGCTCCACCCACTCCTGTGGGGTTTTTGTTTTATTTTGCACCGGGGTTTGAACTCTGGGCTTTCACACTGAGATATGCCCCTAGCCCTTTCACATTTAAAATTTTTGAAATGGGGTCTCAGAAAGTTGCTAAATAGCCCAATTTGGGCTCAACCTTGTGATGAGGTCACAGGAACGTGCCATGGGGCCCAGCTAACTCCCAGCACGTCCTTGGGCAAAGGAGTTGGGTTGGGGACGAGGTAGGGCGTGAGTGTTCAAGCCACAAAAAACACCTGTAACGTGGATTTTTATTTATTTATTTTTGTGGTACGGGGGTTTTAACCCAGAGCCTTTATGCTAAGCTCCATATCCAGCGCTTTAAATTTTTTTTCTTATTTTGTGATAGGGTGTACCTACGTTGCTGCTGGACTGGGTTGAGCGTATGATCCTCCTGCCTCAGCCTCTCGGAACACTGTGATGATAAGTATGTACCTTCCACGTCAACCTGAATTGATTCAGGACATGAAGGAAGCCAGGAGAGCACAACTAGAGACCCCAGGGAGGACTTCCAGAACCATCTCAGAAACTAGGAAGAACAAGGGATGAGTATTTTCCAGGCGAGGAGAGGGATTTTTGAGGACGATTCATGGATGTGAATGAATCTTGAGATTGAGATTCTCTTGTGCTGGAGCCCTGAGTTTAATCCCCAGCGCATTATAAATTTACTAAAATGAGCTCTAAAAAATTGTCTGTATATTTTGATACTTCTTGTAGTTACAGGGAGGGAAAAGAGGAACGGGGGTATGGCAGCTGTGACAAGTGGCGGGGGGTGGCTCTGCCACCTTCCGGGAAGGGGCTACACCTGCCCAGAGTCTTCCTCTCGTGGTGTGGGTCTGGGAAGGTCTATGGAAGTCCGAGGATGAAACTTTCCACCACACGCCCCCCTGTGACCTGACACACGCCGCCTTGGATTTAGGAGACCAGCGGGATCCTCAGAACCAGCTTTCATTCCTAAGCTTTATTGAGTAGTGATTTTTTTTTTTTTTTTAAGGAATGGCCCATCCACAACTTCTGAACAAAGCGTAATAAAAGTGACTAATACCGAAACACAGCACACAAGTTGTCACTTCGGATTTACGTCCCCTCCTCCCTTTGTCTGGTAAGTCGCACTACATTCACTCTTTGGGTTTCATCTGTCACTCTGACTTGTAATGCAATATCTAATCTCACTGCTTATTCTCCTCTTTTGGTACAGTTTCTCTAGAGGTGCATTTGCCTGCCTGACTTATTTTATTTTATATTTTTTACTCCTTTGCAATGTGTTTTAAATATGCCTTAGCTATAAATAGGAGGCCTTTATTGGGATGCTTGGAAAGTCACTTAAAGCACAATCCGCTCGTTGCCTGTGCTTTGTCCTGGGGAATCTGACAGCAGAAAGAGTGACCGAGGCCCTGTGATCCCTGGGAACTCAGGGTCATCCTGTTCCAGCAAGAGGCAAACATTTTCTTCCATGAGGACTATCGTGGTTTGGATCCAGAATGTCCCCCAAAGTCTCACATATTTGTTACAGATTGTCTATGGGCCCTTGTGCTGTTGGGAGATTGGGGCCTAGTCTGGAGGGGTGGACTACAGGCATGTAAATTGGATTACAGGCGTGTAGTGGGGGCTTACCACACCTTCCACACCTGGATCCAGGAGGGGTTGATCACTGGGAGGAGACCTGGAAGGATACATAAGCTGCTTCCTGCCTTCCTTGGAGGACAAGTCTCAACTTTCCTTGACTCGGCTTCCTGTGTGTGATGTCATGAGCAGCTTTCTCCACCTCTCTCTCTGCCATGTACTTCCATGGCTGCCAGCTGCCCCTGAATGGACTGTGACCTTCTGAAACTGTGAGCTAAAATAAACCTTTCCTCCCCTAAATGTGTGGATGTCGGGTATTGAGTCACAGCAACGAAAAAGTAACTAACTAAGACAGGGACAGTCATCAACCTCAATTTTCCAATTCTTGGGATCAAAATTCAGCATATACTGTCATGTAACGTGGGTTGTTAGAGTTTGCCAGGAGCCAGATAAGCCTGGGTTTGAGTATCAAATCAGGCTTGGTCCCCTCAGGAGCCAGTCATCCATGGGTTAGAATCTCAAGTCTTCCACAGTTCCCGCAGGCTGTGTGACCTTCAGCTAGTCACACAGCCTGTCTGAACCTGTTTCCCACCTATAAGCTGGAAATGAATTGGCAATCTCAGAGGCTTTGATGAGAATGAATGAGGAATCCTGAGTGTGTGTGTCTAGTGTGCAGTTAGTACTCAACTCATGTTTTGTACTGATTTTTGTCACCTTCCTGTCACTGGAACAAAATATCCTACACCCACAACATCAGACAAAGGTTTATTTTGGCTCACGGTTTCGGTGGGTTCAGTCAATGTAGGCGGGCTCCAAGGCATAGACAATGTGGCAGAAGGGGCATGGTAGAGGACAGGTGAGTTCATTCCATGGCAGCCAGCAGCAAAGAGAGGGAGGAGGAGCTGGGAACCGGAGTACATTCTACTTGACCACAATCCCAGTGACCTACCTCCAGCCAGGCCCCACCTTCTAATGGCCTTGAGCTCACACACAGATGGGTATGGTGTCCCCACTATCCAGTCACTTTCTAAAAGCCCCATCTCTGAGCACATGAGACCTTTGGGGGCATTCTGGATCTAAACCACAACAGAGTACTGAGTATCATAACCATACTGAGGTGGCCCCTCAAGCACTAAAGGCCCCCTCCCTGTGTGGCTTGGGGACAGAATCTTCCATGGTCTCCTCGGCTGCCTAGTTCCCCCCCACACCTGGAGGACAGGCCTTGTGTGTGGTGTGAATGCCCTGGAGAGATGTAAACGAAACAGTCCTGAGCTGAGAGGGAGCTGAGGGGTCAAAGGATGACTCAGACAAGTCCAGCTGGGCCAGGAAATGAGTTTATCAGGGCTGACCTACAGAGCAGTGAGTGACCTGTGGTCTGCAGCATGACCCAAGTCACGGACTCCCAACGCCCCAGTGCTGGGCTGCTGGTTTTATAGGACAGTAATTAAAACAGCAAAATCAAGATTCATGGTGAGAAGAACCCTGGGGAAAACGTGTGCGTACTCCGTTCCCACCCCATCCTCATCAGGAAACTCGGCAGGTCTCAGCAGGCACAGCGTGGGGGCAGGTGGCCTTGTGCTGCATCTGCCACACAGCCTCACAGCCTGGCAGGGCCCACTGGACAGCCAACCAGGGCCCCCCGCGGAGTGGAGCTACCTGGGGGGGGGAAGGGCCAGTTCTTACCACGCTGGTCTACTTCTGAGCCCATTGCTGGGATGACTGCACTCCCGGTACCGGTCCCTGCCCTGGTGGCTCCTCTAGGGCAACCTTGCATGGGTCCCACGTGGAAGGAAGTGCACCCTCCCCTCCCTGGGCACCTTGCCTCCATCCTCACCCCCACCCCTACCTCTCCCTCTTCCAGCTGGGCGCTCTACCCAGCTTCCAGCCAGACTGACAGCTTCCTGGGGGGAGACCACAGCCCCACGCTGGGAATGGGCAGCAGCCAGCCTGGGATTGTCCCTGGGGTCCTCAGCAACGGCAGAGCTGCCTTTCCCAGGGTCACTGCGCTGCGGTCGGACATTGTTTATGCCTACAGCATGGTTTCTTCACGGTACAACCTGCAGAGGGTCATCAACCCTCATAGGTGTCCCCACCCCTTCAGTTCCTCAGCGTCCTTAAGGCCCAACTAGATGCCAGATTCTACATGGGGCATGACATGGCTTGGATACAGGCCCTGCCCCACTGCCGGCTTCTTCATTCCTGTGGTCTCCACACGCATCATGATGGACCTCAGGGCCTTTCGATAGACTGTTCCTTGATTTTTTTTTTTTTTTTTTTTGAGACAGGATCTCGCTCTGTAGGCCAGGCCGGTCCTGAACTCACTGGTCCAAACCCACAGCAGTCCTCCTACATCCGCCTTCAAGTGCTGGGATTACAGGCGCGTGACACCACTCCCAGTTTACAAGGTGCTGGGGAATCGAACCCAGGGTCTTGTGCTTGCTGGGCAAGCCCCACGATTTTCATTCTGGACATAAATGCCCCCAGACTAGTGTCGAGAGGGAGGTGAGCTTGAGGGGACACAGGTGCTGCCTGGGAAGCAGGGCGCACTTGAACTGGGGGAGAGGCTGTGGGGAGGGGGGCCTTGGTCTCCCCGCCTGTCCCACCCGGGCTTCCCAGGGTTCCTTGCAGGGGTCTTGCTGTGCGTGGGTTTCTCACCATGCCGGTCCCGGGGACCTGCTTGCCTTCCACCTTCTCTGGGAACGGGTCCCCGACTGCCCAGACTCGTGCCCTCCTCCAGCCCCTGCAACCGTAAAGCGCCTGGTGACCTGGTCAGTGGCCCCCGCATCAGCCGCCTGGCCCGCCCCAAGCCGGGGAAAGGAAGGCTCACTCGTGTCCTAGGGAAGTGGGCCGCGCAGCTGGGAGCCCTCCGGAAGCGACACGGATGCTCAAGCCGCGAGTGGCTCCCAGATCGCTACAGGCGAAGCGACTTTCCCCAGGAATTCGTCATCCTCGATTGCTTTATTTGGTTACAACTTAGAATAGCACCTAAATTTATTCGGCTGAGCAGGGGAGGGAGGGGGCAGGAGTGAGTTGGCATCTCGGGGCGTCATGGGCAGAAAAGCAGCGACATCTGTCTGGGGGTGGCCCGGGGATCTCGCGGGCCGCCTCGAGTCCTTCTGGATGCGGTGAAAGCCCCGGGGATGGGAGACGCAGAGGCACGACTTCGCCTTTCACGCCACACGTGTGTGGGGGGGGGGGGGAGAGGGGGCGGGGCGGTGACGCCATGCCCCGCCCCTAGAAACCGCCCTAGAAACCGCTGGGACCCGCCCCCTTGGTCCAGGCCGGATGCCCTGCTCTGCACCTGGTCTCCTGGGTCAGGCCCTTTCCTCCACCCACTCGGGGCAGGTTTTGGTTGTTATTTTATTTTGTTTTCCTGCAGTCCAGGGGAGAGAAGCCGTGGCCTTGCGTTGAGCTGCATCTCCACTCCTTTGAAAAAAATTAATTTTAAATTTTTTGAGACAACATCTTGCTAAGTCACTAAATTGCCCAGGCTGGTCTGGAACTTGTGATTCTCCTGCCTCAGCCTCCAGAATGCTGGAATTACAGCTGTGTGCTGCCCAGTTCCTTAGAATCTGGGTTTTAGTGACATTAGCCAGTGAATGCATAATGCTCAGAGGACTTAGCTTGGCTTTAGGAGATCTGCGAGGCTGTTCTGTTTCTAGGACTCCGGGCAGATGGCCACGGGCTACTTTCTTGTTCTCCCCCGCCCCCTCTCTCTCGCACTCTTTTGAGCCAGGGTCTAGCTCTGCAATCCAGGCTGGTCCTGAACTCACTATATGTAGCCCAGGCTGGTCTTGAACTCACAGCAACTCTCCTGCCTCAGCCTCCCAAGTGCTGGGATTACAGGTATGCACAATCACACCCAGCTATTATGTAGAGCTAGGGGATCAAAACTGGGCACTCAAACTTCCTAGGCAAGTGCTCTAATCACTGAACTATGCCCCTAGCTCCACTGTCTGCCTGTCTGTCTCAGTACCGCGGATTAAACACTGAGCTACACCCCCATTCCTTTTCAATTTTTATTTTGAGACGCAGTCTCAACTCAGTGGCCCGAGCTGGGCTTGAGCGATAGGCAGAGCCCCAACAGGTACCTGGCCCTGTGGTGAGGGAGCAGCGGCAACCCAGCCCAGCGCCCGGCCAGTAGCGCTGTCCCTACAAAGGTGAGCCCCACCTGTGTCGCCCACGTGACTCTCCGAGGCAGCCTCAAGACGTCACTGTTATGCGGGTTCCTGATTCACCCAATGTGCACTTCACCTGAAGCTGTCTGCTGCTCCGAGCCCCGAGGTGCCCCTGGCCCGTCTCAGGTGTCCATCGGCCGTGCTGTGGAGGTCAACAGCGCCTGCAAGTGCCCCTGGCGAGGGCCCAAGGCGACCTCGGGTGCTGCGTGGCATTAACGGGGCCTTGGGTGACGGCTGCCTCTGACCCTGAAGGCCTGTCACTGCCGGGGCCGCTTCCTGGGTGGTTGCTCCGTCCCCTCTCCGCACGGCAGGCCCGTGCACAGCGATGGCACAGGCGCGGGGCTGCGGGCGCTTCTGAGCAGCTGATCAGCACACGGCGTCCACTGAAGCTATTTAAAACGTTCTCTTCTATTCTTTGTTTAAAAATACCCTCAGAGTGTCAAAGATCACAGCAAAGTGCAAAACCCTGGAGAGGGAACGGGGTGGGAGGCACGTGCCTGCCCCCCTTTCTCCTTTCCACCCAGTTAAGGGTGCAGTCAGGGAAATCTGCCCCTCCCCCAGCTCCATGGGAGACCAAGGGTTCGCAGTCCCCGGGGCCGCCATGTGCCCAGCACGGTGCTCTACATTCCCTCGGTTAAGGTCACCCCACCCCAACCAACCAGTGTGGCCCTGGGGGCAACAGTATCGTTGGCCCACCCAGACCCATGTACCCCTTTTCTGGTAATAAAATCTGTCTTCTCTCTCCCAATCACCAGTCACACGATTATTTTAGGGAACACACCAGCCCCAAGAGCGGGGGTGAGCGCATGATGCAGGCTCAGCCAATCAGAGTGTACCATATCCTTGGGTTGAGCATGTGACCTCCACTCAGCCACTTAGCATAGCGCGGTTACAGACGCATGAGCCAGAATTAGCCAATCAGTGCCTCAGCCACAGTGATTGGCTCAGCGATGGGAATGAGAATCTCTTGGTCTAATCAGAGTGAGTCCCTGGTGCCGGAGGCCCACTTTCTCCACAGAACGCAGGCGTGAACTCGCCGGAAGTCAGGGCGGAACGCCTTTCTGCCGGAGCGGCCCTCCGCTAGGTGGATGGGAGTTGGTGGATTGATTCTCCGGCTCCTCAGGAAGAGCGATCACGACACATGTTCTAAGCAGCCCCGATGGTGTGCCGGTGAAATAAAGATCTGGTTACCCGTGACGGTAAGTTCTTTGGTATCACTGTTGGTTTTTCTGCTTGGTTCCCTCCAACTCCCAAATTTCTCGGAGAAGTCATTCGCATTGAAATATTTGTCTCAGCATCCACAAGAGAGGAGGGCAGCTTCCCAAAGGGGGTACAGGAGGAGCCTCCCCAACTGACCTGACCCAGAAGATGGTGTACCCAAAAAGCAAGCCTTGGGCACAGCATCTGTGCCCTTGATCCAACTGGCCTGAGATCCTCACTCTGAGTGCTTCGTTATCTTAAACCCAGAAGTTTCCCTTCCTGCTTAATCTTGTCAGGACTTTTGTCACTGGAAAAGGACAGAGGGATCATGTTCCCACAGCACAGATGGGACTGTCGAACTTCCGTGACGGAACTAACTCGGATTCCTGCTTCCAAAGTGATGGCTACCAGGTTTTCTTACGCTGTGGCTGCTGGCATCACAACGGTGAGGGGGAGACTTCTTTGGGAAACTGAGGGGGTCGGACCGGAGGCTTGAAGTCTGAGGTGCTGTCGGGCCCCATGTCTGATGGTCACTTTTTGGGTCATGAACACCTGTCTCTTTGTGTCCTTCTGCGGTAGGGGGGGGTGAGGGTTTCTGATGGACTGCTTTAGTCAGCACTAGTCCTGAAGTCGTCACTTCCTAATATCCCTCGGGAGTTAAGCTTTGGGGACATAGACACACCCACCCACACCCACGTGCACACCCACACACACCCTTACACACGTTCAGTCTATAGCAAGCTGAAGAGCGCTTTAACTTCCGTAAACATTTATTGAGCTCTTACTGCATTCCCGGCTAGGAGTACTTAAGTTCTTCCTGGTCCATGGTGGGTGAGGGGGCAGAACAGCACAGCTGAATCCCAGGCACTGCCATGCCAGCTTCTAGGAGGGCCCTGACGTTGTGCCCTGATCACTGAAGGCCCACCCTTGGGTGCAGTTTCTGTACCCCTGGCTGTGGCTGCTGGGTAACCTGGCCCCAGAGGAGGTTCTGTGGATGTCACTACCCTGTGGATGGACACCTTGCTGTGCCTCAGAGCTCCTGGTGGCTGGACGGGGCCTACTGAGGGTGGAGGTACTCTGTGAGCCTGTGTGTGTGTGTGTGTGTGTGTGTGTGTGTGTGTGTGCGTGTGCATGTGTGTGCCAACTTTCCATGACTGTAACAAGTCCCTGATGGGATTGGCTTATAGAGAGAAAAGGTGAGAGCCGGGGATGTATCTCGGTGGTTAGAGCACTTGTGTTGCATGCTCAAGGCTCTGGGTTCGATTCCCCAGCACCACATAAAGCTTAGCTGGGAGCCTGTAATCCCAGCACTGGAAAAGCTGAGGCAGGAGGATTGCTGTAAATTCCAGGCTTGGCTACAGAGTGGGTTCAGGAGCAGCCTGGACTACAAAGCAAGACCTTTCTTTAAAAAAAGAAAAGAAAAAGTGCTTTTTGGCTCACAGTTTTGGAGGTGTCAGTCCCTGGTGACCTCGCTGCTTTTGGGCCTGTGGTGAGGCATCATGCCATGAAGACCTGTGTGGCAGAACAACTCACTTCATGGCCAGAACATGAAGGGGAGGAAAGGAAGAGGTTGGGGTCCCTGTGTGGCCTTCAAGGGCACACCTGCAATAACCTAAAATCTTCCACTAGGCTCCCCCTCTCAAAGGTCCCGCCTTCTCCCAGTAGTTCCCTGGGGTGGGGACCAAGCTGTCGTGTGCACAGGACGCTGCTGGTGGCACCACCCGAATCAGGAGCTGTGGCCCAAGTGTCTGTGGAAGGCCACCTGGCCAGCTTTGTCCACCCCTCAAGCTGGCCTTTGCTGAGAGTAGGAAGGCTGAACTGAGTACCACCCAGCTCCAGGGGAGTTGCTGGCCCTGGAGGAGGGACGGGGGGTGAGATCCACGTACAAGTGTGGATGATGGCAGGACCAGATGGCAGGTGTTATCTGTTCTCTCATGGCTTGGGTCACAGTCAATGACGGCTCCACGCAAAGCTGACTGTTTGAATCAGAGGAGAGTACAGGGCTGAGCCGTGGAGACAAGGTGTAGGCAGATTGGGCAGTGAGAGTGGAGGATTCTGGGAGGAACACAGTCCAGTTTTGGCCCCTTCAAGGCACTGAGAAGCTTGGATCAGCACACCAGGACAGGCCAGCCCATGGATGGGACAGCCTTGGCATCTTCGAGGGCAGTGTCAAGGGGAGGGGACCTGGCCCGTTACTGTCTCAGACCGATGGGATGGAAGCCCAGAGTGGCCACTGTTCCTTTTGGCTGGTGAGGGCACAGCTTCTGTAAGGATGACAGAACAGGCCTGGCATCAAGAACTGGAGGCAGGTGAGTCACCAGAGAGCCGTCTTACTACCGGGATCCAGCCATACCCGAAGTTAACCCTGCCCTGCCTACTTCCAGATCCTCAGTGAGTGAGCCAAAAGAGGCCCTTTTGCTTCCTAGCCTGGGGTAGCCTGCAGTTCTGTTGCTTGCTCCCAGACGAATGCCAATGCACGTACTTTGCCTTCACCTCACTTTGCTCATCTCTGAAATGGGGGGCCCTCTCTCCAGGGGGTTCCAGAAAGCGACTGTACAAAGGAGTTTGTAAATGGTGATGTCCTGAACTGTTCCATATGCGGTTACAGAGGAAGGCTCAGGTCAGTGAGCCAGGCTGGAGTCTGGGGAGGGGCATGGGATGCTGGGAAAGGAAGCTGGGGTCTAGATCAAAACCAAGTGAGCCAACACATATATTGGGGTGTAGGTGCGTAGGGGACTCCTGCACCCAGCCAGCACCGTAAGTGAGAAAGGAGGGCTCTACCACTAACAGATGACGGTGTGGACACATTAGCATGCCCACCCCACCTTATGCCTCGGGTTGTAGGATAACCCTGCCCAATAGAGCTGCTTTCGCTGGGCCCTTGGCTGGATTTCTCAGTTAAATGATGAACAGGGGGATTCTGGGATACGCCAAGAGCCCTTATGGGGCCGCAGGGGGAGTGTGGGATGCCCGGGGCTACGTGAAGCGGGGCAGCCTGTGCAGTGTTCTCTGCAGAGACCTGCTCAGCCCCTCCATTTGGCAGGTAATTAACTTTCCTAATGATGGCACGGGGTTCCTGCTGGGGACGCGCCTGGGGAGCTGCGTGACATCCGCCATCCTCCGTGGAGAGGGTCTTGAGTGCTGTCGGTGCAGTGCGTGGGGAGGGGGAATTGATTAGGAAGCCGGCTGGGGGTTTCAGAGGCTTCTGGGAGCAGAGGCCTGAGGGACAGAGATACTGCCTGGCTGAGGGGAAAGGCTGGGGTCCTCTGGGCAGAGTAGGGGCAAGGGACTGAGCTGGTAGTGCCAGCCAGGCGTGGAGGAACTGGGAGGCTATTTTGTACTTCATTAATTTCTGCTCCCAGAAATGTCAGGGCAGCCCAGGAAGAGGGTAGAGCTCTCTGGGGATTTTGGGTCCCTTCCTGGCACTGGGGGACTATTGTCAAGGCCAGAATGTGGCAGAGTCAGCCCCTGGTGAAGGCTTAGCCCTATAGCCCCCCAGCCACTGACACCCCTGTTTGCCCTGTAGGCCAGGGCTCTTCCTGCTCTGTCCCTGTCCCTGCAGAAGCCCTAACCGGCACCATGTGCTGCCTGTGCCTAGTACCCTGGCATTCTGTAGGCTGGGGGCTGTCCTGTGTCCAGCTGAGCAGAGCCCGCCAAAGGCTGGCTGTGTACCTTCTGTAATGACAGAGAAATATGGGGTCCCCGTGTTTCCAGGTGGGGGTTTTGGGTTCCCTATCCAGGCCCTTGGTGGCCCCCAAAGAACTGAGCAGGACCCCAGAAGTGGGAAGAGAGACAGAGATTATTAAAGGGCAAGTCCAGCCACAGGGCAGGAGCTGGCCTCTCTGGATAGGAACAGGCCTCGGGTCTCTTATGGTCCTGGGATTATGGGAGATTGAGCTCAGGGCCTTCCCACTCTGCTACACCCCCAACCCGTTTTTCAGTTTGTTTTTGAAACAGGATCTCACCAGGGCTGGAGGAATGGCTCAGCCACTAAAGCACTCGCCTAGCAAGTGCTACGTCAAGTGCTAAGTGCCCGAGTTTGATTCCCCAGCACGGCAGAAGCTGGGTGTGGTGGCACACACCTATAATCCCAGCACATTTGAGGCTGAGACAGGAGGATTGCAGTGAGTCCAAGGCCAGCCTGGGCTCCATAGTGAGTTCGGGACCAGCCTGGGCTGCAGAGTGAGACCCTGTCTCTCTCTCTCTCTCTGTCTTAAAAAAAAAAGGCTCTCACCAAGTCACTAAGTTGCCCAGGCTGGGCTTGCACTTGGAATCCTCCTGCCTCAGCCTCCCATAATGTTGGGTGACACCCAGCCTGGCTTCCCCAGATTTTGAAGGGAAATTTGCCACTCAGTGTCAGCTCCCTGCTGAGTCTGCGAGAAACCCCTGATTTCATTTCCTTAGTCCTTTTCTTTGTGCGAGGATGGGAGGGTGACTTCCAATCTTGCCGTGTGCCATAGCTGAGGCAGGTGCAATGGTGGAGGAGCTGCATCTTTCTGTTATAGTTTGGTTTGCTTCTCCTCCTCCTCCTCCTCCTCCTCCTCCTCCTCTCTTTCCTCCTCCTCCTTCTCATACTCCTTCGAGACAGGGTCTCACTCTGCAGCCCAGGCTGGTCCTGAACTCACAGTGGACCCCAGGCTGGCCTTGAACTCAGGACAATCTGCCTGCCTCAGCCTCCCGAGTCTGGGATTACATCTTATATAGGCCTGGGGAATCGAAATCCGGTACTTAGCACTTGACATAGCGCTGCTAGACAAGCACTTTAACCACTGAGCCGTTCCTCCAGCCCCTGGTTTGCTACTTGTTTCTCTCCTCGGCACCTGTTACCATCTATCCCGAACCCTTAGAAGCCATTGGGTGGAGAGTCAGTACACCCTGCGCAGAGGTGGGCCTAACGGTCGGGGAGGAGAGGAGACTCGCACACAGGCTGCCCTGCCTGGGGAGACTGCAGAGGCTGAGCTGGGATCAAAATCCAGCCACGTCTGAGCCTCCACCAGCCCAGCGCCAGGGTAACCAGGGTCAGGAGTGTGGACCCTGCCTGGCACCACACACCTGTGAATCACTGCTGAGCCTGGCCAGGGGTCGCGGCCCCACCTCTTCCCATAGTCCAGTAGGGTCGCCGGGGTCGCTGGGGAACCTGGGGATGCAGGTCAGCAGCCAGGCCGACTGACTGACGACTTATTCTGAATGGTGACTTTGACCTTGACCTTAAGCAAGTTACTGGAGTTCTCTGAGCCTCTGGTCCCTCATCTGGAAGCGGTGGTAACAAGCCGCACTTCACAGGGGATTCCGGGCAAATCTCTCTCTCTCTCTCTCTTTTTCTCTCTCTCTTTGTGGTCCTGGGGGTTCAATCCAGGGCCTTCACACTGGACTACATCCCTAGCACTTTTTAGAATTTTTTTTTTGAGACAGGATCTTGCTGACTCGCCCACGAGCTGGACTCAAACATGGGATCCTCCTGCCTCAGCCTCCCAGATCGCTGGCATGACAGGCCTACGGCCCCGCATCCAACGCTGGGTGATTATTGTACTAATTTCCCCTATGTGGCACGGCCATCTGTCTACTCCAGGCCATCTCCCCCTCACTACGGAACAGCTCCTGGCCTGGGTCCCCCCCGGACCCATATCTGCCCTTGTCCTGGTATTGCCAAGGGCCATTTCTTCCTGTAGCTGCCAGATTGTCTTTCAGCGTCACCCGTGTCCCTCGGGGTGGCCCTGTCCCTGTCCCCCATTGGGGATATGCTGTGTGACTCGCTAGCTGGTCCGAGGAGCCCACAGGACCCATGACCTCGAAGGGACCCACGAGTTCACGGCTTGCTGCTGGGTGAGGACACACTTCTCTCGCTGAGCCGCCTGTCTGCAGTTTGTCAGATGTAGGATCGCCAGGCGCCAGAGCCCAATTAAATGCCCCTCAGGTCGCGCTGGGAACAGATGTGCGCTGGCAACAGGGTAGCACGGGCTGCTGTTGTCTGTTTGTATACCGAGAAGGGACGGGAACAGGACACACCCACGAGCGCCTCCTTGAAAGCTTCTAAATCACCTTGGGGAAGGCACAGCCAGAAGAGCAGCCTCGCTGGGCCTGAAGCCGCAGGCCTACAATTCCCCACACCCTGGGAGGCTGAGGCAGGAAGAGGGCGCGTTCAAGTCCGGCCTGGGCAACTTCGTGACATAATAAGGTCCCAGAATAAAAATATTGAAAGAAATGGGCTGGGATGATGGCTCCGTGTGAAAGCCCGGGCCCCGGTCCCAAATCCCTCCACTCCCCCCACCCACCAATGACTGAGCTGCTGAGAGCGAGGCTGTGATTCCTGGTGAGGCCGGCACGCACTCGCTGTCACCATGCACCCAGGCACGTCCCTGCCACCGGGCGCCTGTGAGCGCCTGGAGAAGCCCCCCTTTCCCAGCAGCCCAGATGATTACAGATGCTACCCCCAGCTGGCAGCTGATGCGTCCGTGATTACATGAGACGAAGATATTAAAAGTACAGCTCCGGGAGGCGCCGTCTGTCACAAATCACTGCATAGAGCCCCTCCTCAGCATGCGAGGGGGCGGCCTCTCCAGAGCCCCTGTGAAGGGAGACAGAGACATGCCGCCACACCAGCCCCACTTCGCCCAGGGGAGGCCGTGACGCAAGCCCGGGCGGCCGGGACAGTGGCTCCAGTGCCTCCTGGACTCCCGGGCCGACGTGCTACCCTCAGCACAATGGCATGTGGCTGGAGTCAAGTGCCAAGCACCCACGTTCGATTCCCCAGCACCACATGAGCTGGACATGATGGCGCACGCCTGCAATCCCAGCACCTTGGGAGGCTGAGGCAGGAGGATCGCCATGAGCCCGAGGCCAGCCTGGGCTTCATAGTGAGTTCAGGACCAGCTCTGGGCCACAGAGCAAGACTCCGTCTCAAAAAAATCATCGCAGCGGAAGACACACGGCCATGACTCCCCCCTCTCATCACCCCACTTTCAAACACACTTTCCCCAGTGGTCTTGCTGCTTTGGGAAGCAGTCCTGGGGGCCCACCTGCCGGAGTGTCATCGCAAGCAGGGATAAAAAACTTGGTGAAGGTGGGTGCTGTGTGCCACCCAACTGAAAGACAGGCTCATGAAATGTGACAGTGTGTTTGTGCCCACTGCATTCACCAGATCTGGTACCATGTGACTTCTGACTTGTCCCCAAAGTCAAAAGGACCAGGAGAGGTAAGCATTCTGAATGGACTCAGGACATCAAGGCAGCCAGGACAGCACACCTGAGGACACTCAGGAACGAGGCTTCCAGAACTGCCTCAGAGAGGGGCCGGGACGATGAGATGGGTGTGTGAGAGGGAGGCCCCGGAGCGGGAACCGTGACAATGCGGCTTTTATCATAATGTTTTGAAAAATTAATCATTCATTGTATTTTGGGGCTGCATATCTTATTTATTTATTCATTTATTTTTGAGATTCTGTAGCCCAGGCTGGTCCTGAACTCACTGTGTAATCCAGGCTGGCTTCAGACTCACGCGATCCTCCTGCCTCAGCCTCCTGAGTCCTGGGATTACAAGCCTGTGCCACCATGCCATACCTCACATTTAGAAATGGGGTCTTTGCAGGGTTAGTATGAGGTCTGTAGACCGTCCCCGTCCCATGTGGCTGGTGTCCTCAGAAGAAGGGGACATTAGGGCATAGAGACTCACACATAGGCAGGGAGCTGTACAGACATGGGAGTCACTGGACCGTGAGCCAGGGAAGTAGCGGGATCTGGGGATGAGGCCCTCAGCGAGTTGTCCTTCCTGGCACAGAAGCACCAGCTTGGCCGGCTGGACTTGAACCTCGAGCTGGGAATTGTGAGGGTGCAAGTACATTTCTGTGTTCAGCCCCACCCCAGCACCCAGTCTGTGGTACTTTGTTACAGTGGCCCAGGCAAATGACCACATGCTGGACAGACGAAGAGGACATGGGGAAATGCTGGGAGAGGGGACCGCTCATGTGGATGGTGGGTTTCTGTCCCTCCTGCTTCCGCTTCATGCCCAGGCCACAGTGGGGGGCCGGGGGCTGCCTTGACTGGAAGCATGAAAAGCTGAAGCAAAGACAGAAGTGATCAAAGGTTTCCTGTGCATAGCTATTCTCCTGTGAATACTGGGTGCTTTTTTCTGAGGTCCAGTCAGCCAGCCTAGACCTGGGTGTCTCTTCCTCGGGGATGTGTCCCTGGCAGACAGGCCCCCACTGGGACTGTGCTGTCCACACCTTGAGTGGCCCCCAAGGGCAGTTACTGCTCACCAGAAACCCAGTGGCTGCTCAGAGAATCCTTCCATTGCCACCTGAGCTCTGCCTCCGGCAAGATCAACACGGCATTAGATTCTCTTAGGAGCACGGGTCCTACCATGAACTGTGCCAGCCAAGGGCTCAGGCTGCGTGCTCCTTAGGAGAATCTGACGCCTGAAGAGCTGGGGTGGAGCTGGGGCGGGAATGCTCCTGCCACCCATCCTGCCCTTCCACCTGCAGGAAGACTGTCCTCAGGAAACTGGTCCCTGGTGTATCTCATAGTGATGCCCGATCCCCCTTTTAAGGCGCCTGAGCCAACTCCAGGCTCCTGTAATTCCGTGCTCATTTCAGTAACACAGAAGATCATTTGCACCCCTGAAACCACCACCTTGGAAAATTAATTTTTATTCTCTCATCGGAAAAGCCACGAGTTTCCAGTTTGATGGAGTCTGTGTGTGTGTGGTGCTGGGGATCGAACCCAGGGCCTTCACACTATGCTCTGTCCCCAGCTCTTTTTTCAGTTTTGATTTTGAGACAGAGTCTTGCTAAATGCTTAGTCGCCCTGGTCGGGCTTGCATTTGCAATCCTCCCGCCTCAGCCTTCCCGGGTGCCTGCACCCCAAGGCCCAGCCCCAGTGAAGTCCTCTGAGGAGCCACTTGGGGAAGGTAATTGCCCGTCTACACAACAAAGGCTGCCGATGGCTTCCTGAGAGAGTGTGTCCGCGGTGTTTGATGGGCTCATTCCCCCCCGCGTCTTAATTACAACACTGGATGGCATTATAAATATGTGTCCAATTAGGCTCAAGCCATCAACTGCTGCATACATTATAAATTTTGTTAAATCAGCCAGACCGCCGTTACAAACTCCACAGCAGCATCGCGCAAAGATGCTGCCGTCAGATGAGCGGGACCATCCGTCCCCATCGGAATCCGGGTGTGCGGCTGGGACCTGGATTCCTCAAGAAACAACAAACTTGGGTGGACATGGGGCCCGCGCGTGGACGACGGAGGCAGGTAAAAGCTACAGAAATGCAGACGTGGTGTGGTCGGGGAGAGGAAGCAGGGGAACGAGAGAGGTTCGGACAGGTTCTGCCCTCAGACCCACCAGCTACAGCACGTGCACGGATCGAGGTGGGCGGCTAGTTGGACAGTCCGGCCTTCTTTTTCTTTCCTGGAGAAAGAGAGGGGAGGAAGAACTGGGCCAGACATCACTACTGTTTTCTCTGGCTTTTCCTTCCCAGCTCATGGAAGGCTCTTGCCCGTAGGTCAGGCGGTGTGGCCACATCTGGCCAGTGACGTGTAAGTAGTGGCAGGTGTCACCGCAGGGTCAGGGCCTTGAAAAGTCGCCTCAGTTGTCCAGACTCTCTCCTTCCTGTCTGAGGGACCGGAAGGCCACCTCGGCTTGGATCTTGGAGCACGAGGAAAGCACCACCTGTCCCTCCTGCAGGCCCTGCTGAGTCTACACTGGGAGCTAGAAAGGGGTCACTGGCAGACTGAGGCGCTGAGGTGCCAGGGCTGTTTGTTAATGTACAAAGCCTCGCTGAGACTGTCTAATACAAGTACCTGAGTCAGAGGCGTGTTGATGAACACCTGTAATCCCAGTGGCCTGGGAGGCTGAGGCAGGAGGGTGGTAGTTTGAACCCACTCTGGGCCACTTAGCAAGAACCTGCCTCAAAATAAATATATAAAAGGATTGGAGACACAGCTGTACGCAAAGGCGGTGGGATCGATTCCCAGTACAGCAAAAACAAATCAGCCTCCCTTCTTCCTGCTCTTACGATACGGTCCCACACCATCGGCCTGGCTTCAGGATGCTGTGGTCAGACCCTGCCTGCTTCCACGGTCCCACCCTGTCCCCCCTACGGCAGACCCTCCCTGTTTGCAGGGACACTTTGCAAGACCTGGGGCCTGCTGAAACCACACATGCTACCTAGGCTGCTTTGCCTGACCCATACGTGTCTATGATAAAGGTTATGGGTGAGGCACCGGAAGAGATGAACGACAAATCAATGATGAAACGAAACAGTTGTAAAAGTTACGGGAGTGTCGTCCCCCCCCCCCCCCAAGTCTTCTGAATTCACTTATTTTCGGGTCTCGGTTGAGCTAAGGTGACTGGCGCTGGGCAAGGGGGAGCTGGTGTACAGCTAATGAGGGGGTCATTCTGCCCCATCTGGGAGGGCTGTCAGTTCCCCGGGGCAGCTACGACCTCATCCTGGATTCCCACAGGTCTACATGCCCCTAATTGTGGGCCGTGCCATGTGCTGGTGACCTTGCCTCCCGCCAACTAGAGTATACTGGCTGCAGATGGCCCGTTCAGTCCTCAGCAGTGGTTGGGGTTAGCGCTAGCTTGTCCTTTGCTATGGAAGAAGCCATGGCTGCCTGACCCTGACAATGAACCTCAGGTTCTTTTCACCCAAACTTGGCCCGGTCCCCAGCTCCCTGCAACCTGAACCTGGGGGTGCAGTCACATTTGTCAGAACCGAAGGCCTCCCCCAGGTGCACCCTGTCTCCTGGGTCAGAACCTGGAGGTAACCCAATTGTTTCAAAATGTTCCTCAGGTGGCTGGGTGATGCTTGGATTCCAGAACCAAACCGAAGCCCGAATCAGCACATTCTCCATGTTTCCCTCCTTTCTGTCTCTTTCTGATCCCAACACTGAGCCAGCGGGGGTGACCAGGGGCTCGGGATGTGGCACCTGGGGCTCAGGATGCAGCAGTACTCTTCCCAGATGTGGCCATCTCTCCCTGGGGCAGCTGTTCTCAACCCTGGCTATAATCACAGTGGGAGAGTCTTCTTTGAACTTTAACTTGTGTGTGTGTGTGTGTGTGTGTGTGTGTGTGTGTGTGTGCACGTGTGTGTGTGTGTGATACTGGGATTCAAGCCCATGGTTTGGCTTTGATTTTGAGACACGGTCTCACTAAATCGCCATGTTGCCCAGGCTAGGCTCAAACTTGCAGTCCTCTCCTGCCTCATTCTTCCAGAGTGCTGGGATTACAAGCCTGTGCCACAGGGCCTGCCTTGGTTTTAAAAATTAAGTGGTTGTACTCTTTCATTTAAAGATTAAGCGGCTGTACTGTACCTCTTCCTCCCTCTCCTCCTTTCTACCTATTTAAGCCTTTCTTTTTGCTCTTATAAATACAGAAACCAGCATCATCTCTTCCTCCTCCTCTCCCCCCAAGAATAAAGCTCTCCTTAGAGTCTCCATGTATGAGGATGTCGGGAATGATTTGCATTCTGACAGCTTAAATCAAATATTTTAAAACCAGTCATAAGGAAAGCAGTCAATCCATATCTGGGTTTCAGACCAAACAAATAATAAAAAAAGATCTCCCATCAAAGTAATAAACAGCCGTAATGCCGGTGGCTCATTAGAATCCACGCTGGAGAATCCTGACGGGCAAATATTTTAATAAAAAGGGAGATGGTGATGCGGACCCAAAACGTTTGTTTTCCTTCGTCCCGGTTGGCCTTTTCTGTCTCTCTGGGCCTCGTGGCTGTGATCCGTAGGTGATGAGCCCGTGAGGGGAGAGAGCTCCGAGGCACTCGCGTTTAGATGAATAAATATGGTCAGAGAATGTTCTTGTAGGAGCACAAGCTGGGGAAAATTAAACACCACCGTGAGCCATCTGAGTGCGTCTGAATCACGTCAGGAAAACTCCCACCCTTTCCCTCACCAGCCACCCACCTTATTTTGGGCCAGACTATCCCTCACAGGAGACCCATGATGGCCTATGATCAGCAGAAGCAGCAGTCCCCAACCTTTTAGGCTCTGGGGAACATTTTTCTACAGGGGGCGGCAGTGTGGGGGAGATAGCCCCTGTGGATTTGGGTTTTATGCCACCCGTGGCTGCCCGACAAATTACTCTCGTCTCTCCCTTACCTGTGGCTTTGCTTTTTGTGATCAACCAGGGTCCAAAAGACATTCATGGAAAATTCCAGAAACAATTCGTAACTTTCAAATTGCATAATATTCGGAGTAGGTGAAGAAAGCTCTTGCTATCCTGCCCAGGATCGTAGGGCACACAAAGCCCCGCTTTGCTCCAGGTATCCACACTGTACACACTACCCACATGTTGGGCACCGGGTAGCCATCTGGGCTACGCATACACTACCCAGCTCGGGTTCAAGGACCTTCCGTTTTCTTGATCTCAAGAGGAGCAGTGCTGCTATGTGAGCTATGCCAAAGCAAAGCTTTAAAGTGCTTCCCTGGTATAACATCCATGATCACAAGCAACTGCTGGGGGCTTTGGAACGTGTCTCCTGTGAACAGTGGGGATTGCTATTTTTTAATGAGTAGACACTTAAGCCCACAGGCCTTTATTACCAGTATTGTTATTATTTTGAGACAGGGTCTCACTCTGTAGTATAGGCTGGTCCTGAACTCAGTATGTAGTCCAGATTGGCCTAGAACTCACAGCAATCCTCCCGCCCTCAGTCTCCCAAGTGCTGGGGTTGGAAGCATCTGCCATCACACCCAGCTTATGTGGTGCTGGAAAACTGAACTCAGGGCCTTGTGCTTACTAGATGAGTACTCTAACCACTATACTATTCCTCCAGTTTTAAGTTTCTGTGGTGAGGGACATGAATATGGCTTAGCTAGGTGACTCTGGCACGGTGTCTCTCTGGAGGGTCCATCAAGACACCTGCCGGGTCTGCTATCACGGAAGGCTTGATTGGGGCTGCAGCCTCTGCCCTGAGGTGGTGCAGTCACCATTAAGGGCTGGCTGCGAGTGGAGGCCTCAGTCTTTCATCGTGGGTCTTCCCCATGAGACAGTTTGGATGGACATCCTCGCAACACGGCAGCCACGTATCCCCGAGTGACTGATTCGAGAGAGAGATGGAGGCTGGGAGTGGAACTCAGTTGTGGGTTTTTTTTCCTAGCGTGTGCAAGGCCTTGGGTTCCATACCCAATACTGAAAAAAAAAAAGTAATGCTAGGTGTGGTGGTACACACTTGTCATCCCAGCTATTCAGGAGGCTGAGGCAGGAGAACCACACGTTGGAAGACACCCTGAACAATTTAGCAAGACACTGTCTCAAATTGAAAAAGTAAAAGGGTTGGGGATGTAACTCCGTGGTAAAGTGTGTGTGGGTTCCATCCCTGGTATAGAGCTGGGGGAGGAGAGGCAGAAGCCACATGCCTTTTATGACCTGGCCCCTCAAGTCCTGGTGCCATTTCTGCAGTATTCAGGATGTGTCAGGAGGCAGCTCGCTGGGATCATCTTGGAGGCTGGTCAGGGAGAACACAGAAGATCCCACCCTGCTCCCTCGAGGCAGGAAAGGAAATGCTTCAGAGGGACATGCCAACCACAGCGAAGCCGGTGCCCACCTTTCTGGGGTCTCTCTTAATAAAACAGGGAAGGGCACCAGGTTCCATCTTGCCTGGGCTTCTGTTTTAGTCTATAGCAGCCATTTTAGGAAGGGTGACAAGATGAACTCAGGGCCCCAATCTAGGCTCCGCAGGAGAACGCGGTAGTTGATTGGTGATGTCTGCCTCTGGCGTGGGACTGGGGAGTGGAGATAATCTTTCGCTGTTGTGAATTACCGTGACAGGCTCTTCAGGGGACACGAGCAGATCAGACCTGGCAACGAGCAACAAGCACTGGGGTGACTATAAGGCAGTGACACTGCAATACCTACGACCAGGCGGGTGTGGCATTGCCAGCTCCTTCTGTCGAGCAACTGTAGAGTGGACCTGTCCCACCCAAGTCCGTTCTTGGCCCTGAACTTCATAGTCCGTGAAGGCCGGAACCACAGCTGCTCTGCCAGAGGTCATAGAGTCAATCAAGTGTATTCTGAGCAGTTTGGGGGCCTCATAACTCCTACCCTGTGGCCATTCCTACAGCACAAGAAAGCCAGGGGCCTCGCGCAGGGCCACAACCTCCCAAACGGATGAAGGTGCAGGAGGAGGTGGGGTGCTCAGATCCCACCCACTCAGGCTCCCCCAGCATTGCCACTGATGTCTCCGCTGGGGTTCCACTGGACACAGCTTGGGAATCACTGATTGCCCCATGTCCCCCATTTTACAGCTGAAGAAACCAAGTCTGAGGAAGAAGAAGGGGTACTCAAAAGCACTGGGGGGGGGGGCACAGGAGCCCCAAGACTCCAGGTGGTTGCTACTCCCACGCAAATGTTATTCTGGGAGGTTAAGGCATGAACAGCAAGTGTGGCCCACAGAGGACCCTCATGAACAGTATTCTGAGACAGGAGGGCAACTTCTAGTCCTTTCCTCTGTCCTTCCCAGTGTCCTTGACAGGGGCATCCACCGAGTGTGACAAGTGTGTCGATGACAAGCACGTCCAGGCCTGCAGGACAAAATGACGTCAGGGATTTAAAAAAAAAAAAGGCCTAACGAGAGACTGCCCACAGTGTGCTACTGCCTTCTTCCCGCCTCGTGGAACTAAAGATCCAGGCCGGGCTTCCGCGGTGCTTGTGCCACGGGCTAATTTAGCTGTGATTTGTGGCAAACATTTATGGTTTAATAAAGTGACTTTCCACTGGCTGTGTTTATCACAACTGAAGCGCGGAGTCTCGCTGGGGAAGCATCTGGGGCTGATTATTATTAAAATAAAAAACCTTCTTCTCCAGTCCCCTCCGAGTGACTCAGTCACCCAAGCCGGGATGGCAGAGGGAGCAGAGAAGGCCGGGGAGGGAGGCTGAGGCCCGGCCGGGGGCCATCGGGAAGGTCTCCCTGCGGACAGGGGCTGAAGGGTCAGCTGCAGCTTCTCAGCAGTGAGGGCCATGTCTCTTCTGGGCAGAAACACCAGGATCTGCCCCATGCCACCTTCCCTGGCCACGGAGGTGCCGCCTCTGTCACGGGCAGTGCGGACTCAGGCTATTCACAGAGTACTTGGGACATGGCATTGTGTGGCTTTCTCGTGAGTTCTGGGAGCCCCAGGAGCCCCGACTGCTGTCACTTCTGGGAGGTGGCCCTGTTTCTGCAGACAGGGACCCACACACAACGCTGTAGAAATAAGAAACCTTGAATTGCAGATTGTCATAGGCTGAGCGATGTCCCCTAAGATCGTGTGCTGAGCATCAAATTCTCAGTCCTTCATAAAAGGCCTGCCTGAGCCAGATGTGGTGGCACAGGCCTGTCATCTTAGCAGTCTGGGAGGCTGAGGCAGGAGGACAGCAAGCTCAAACCCGGCCCGGGCAGCTTAGCTACTTAGCAAGGCCTTGTCTCGACATAGCACAGGGCTGAGGACGTATATAGCTCAGGGCAAGGGCTCTGGGCTTAATCCCTAGCACTGAGAAACAAATGAATAGAAGAAAGGAAAGGGAGAAAGAAAGAAAAAGAAGGAAAGAAAAAAGGAAGAAAGAAGAAAGAGATGGTTAGAGACAGGGCCTCCCGCTGTGACTTGCGGAGACGATGTTATGGCGAAGGCCAGCACCCCCTCTCGAAAGAGGCGCATGGTGACGTGAGGTCATTCGAGAGGTGATTGTCCAACTCAACCGCACCCTAACAAGGAGAGGCCAGCTGAGCCCAACGTGGGCAACTTAGTGAGACCTTGTCCCGAAATCCAGAAATGGGGTGGGGATATGGCACAGTGTAAAGTCCTGGTACCACACACACACACGCACACACACAGATGCCCCTGGAGGACTCAGGACCAAGGCAACACCTACATGTCATGTTTATGCTTCACACACAAACACACGGGACATAGGAGAGCCCTTCTCGGTCAAGGGCACATGGCCTTTGTCTCAGTCACCTTGACACGGAGGGGAACAGGCCTCGGGAGGAACCACCTCGCAGACACCTGTGTGTGGAAGTCACCAGGCCACGGGGCTTTGCTCTGGTGGCCCGAGCGTGCAGGTACATGGATAAGCAAGGAGTATTCAATGCAGGCTGTCTGCAGAGGTTAGCCCGGAAGATGGCAGGGGTGTGCCGGCCTGGCAGGATTCTTTCTGAGGTCTAAATTAACAGACTTCTAAAATAGCGTGGTGGCACAGTCCTGTGATCTCAGCACCCTGGGAGGCTGAGCCCAGCCTGGGGAACTTAGCAACTTAGTGTGACCCTATCTCACAAGAAAAGTGAGCTTAGTGTTAAGGTCCTGGGTTCAACTCATAGATAAATAAAACCTTGTCTTGACTCCTGAATTTTTAGCACTCAAGGCCAATACCTCACCGTCCTTGCCCCGATCCTAGCCCCTCTGTGGCCAGCACTGCCTCCTGGTTCATAGGTTGGGAGGGTGGCGATCGCTCTGTACTGTCATGGTACCTGGTGGCTGTGTGTCACACCCTGCCCCTCCTTCCTGTAGGATTGTCAAGAGTTCTGCTCTCAAATACGGTAGCCACAGGCACCAGAAAATGGCCTGTCCAGTCTGGGAGAGGGCTGAAGTGTAAAACACATAGGTACTCTCTGCTCAGCGAGCAAGGGGATCCAGGGTTGAGCCCAAGTGAGGTGAGAAAGATCAGGTGCCAACGTGGAAGCTGACTACTGTGCCATTTTGGTTTCACGAGTGGCGGGGAGGAGGAGTGTCACGGTTCCAGAAATTTCTCTGGGGTCTCTGGGAAGGAGGTGTGTCCTTACGACAAGGCTGGTGACTGGGTAGAAGGCAGTGTGCCCTTGACCGAGAAGGGCTTCCTCAGGTCTCCTATGTCCTATGTGATTATGTCTGAAACATATTTTTTCTGATTATATAAAAATAATAAATTTTCTGTATAATATTTCTCCGGATCATGGAACTCTTGCTAATGGCTTGGTAAATTTCTTGCCCCCCTCCTCCTCGTCTTCTTTTCCTCCTTCTACTTCTGGTAAAATTTGGAGACAGGTTCTTGCTAAGTGACTACATTCCTCTGGCTGAACTTGAACTTGTGATCCTCCTGCCTCAGCCTCCTGGGGTGACAGCGAGGGCCACTGTGTGCCCGGCTCTTTTCTCCTGCATCTTTCCTCTGTCCTAGTCTGTCTGACTCTCTTCCCTCCCCCGCCCCCACGCCCAGCCCATCACCCTCTCTCTAGGACGACATTTAGGCTGGTCTAGTTCCCACGCATCTTCGGTGGCATAAAACTAAAATTAAAGGCTAATGAGTCACGATAGCATCAGACTGCAGCTTGTCAGGAGCTGGATCGTGGGGGCTCGGAGCGCTCAGGGGGTGCTGCTGGAGAGGCCTCAGCCTGGTCCACCTGTTCCTGCAGCAGGCTGCCCGGATGCCACTGAGCCTGTGTGATGTTCCCAGAGGCTCCGTGCAGCACTGAGATTTGGGGGAGTGGCTGCCGGAGGTCTAACCACGGGGAGGCCAGGGCACGGAGCCACTGTGAGCCCCAGATCCAAGTTGGAAGGGTGGGGCCAGCGATAGTGGGACCCCTGGACCAAATTCTGCCACCCTGCATGGCAGCTGCGCTGACAAGTCTCCTGCCTCTCCAGCTCCTGGCTTCTGGAGTGCTCTGGACTCTGGGCCACCTTCCAGCAGCCCAGTGGCCCATGGGGGCTCTTCCCTGGCTACAGCAAAGCTGGCGCCCTGACTCAGCACGCGCCCCTGGCTCTCATACTGGGGCAGGGACCGGAGAGGGGCCTGCCTGGCTGAGGTGGGTCCCGGGCTCCTGGGCGGCAGCTGTCTCCTGACTTAGCCTCTGCCCAGCCAGGTGAGGTGGGTTGGTGCCACCCCTGCAGGGACCCCTGCTCATGTCCTATGCCCCACCGTGCCTCCCTCTCCCATCTGCTGCTCTTGGGGCGCTTAGACCTACATAACACACAAGGCTTTTTTTTTTTCTTTCCTTGAGGTGCTGGGGATTGAACTCATGTCTTTCCCACTAGGAGACATCCCCGGCCCTTTTCTAGGTTTGTTTGTTTGTTTGTTTGTTTGTTTTTTAAGCAGAATCTTGCTAAGTCACTGAGCTGCCCAGGTGAGGCTCAAATTTGTGCTATTCCTGCCTCGGAGTGCTGGGATTACAGGTGTGCGCCACCATACCCGGTGAAACCCTGAAGACTTGTAGCCTTTCAGTGAGAAGTCCAGGTGCCCCTGGGTCTTGCCGGTTGGAAGGGACCCCCTTAACCTAGGATGTTTGGGCTGACCCCAGAAATCAGTGTCCAGGCAGTATTGGATTGGAGTTGGCGCCACCTAAGTGAATTCAGGAGTAAAAGAGACGGAGCCAGCGCTGACATCCACTCATGGGGAGGGGCTGGGAGCAGCAGGTAGAGTCTGGGCCGCAGACAAGCACGACCTAGCCCTTGGTGCCCCACGGGGGACAGAGCCCAGAGCCCATTTCCCCCAGTCGTGGGGAGCAGCCCTGGCGAGCAGCCCTGGCGAGCAGCCCTGGCATCCCCTCCCCGCCCCAGCTCCTGCCCAGATTCCATCAGGAGCGCTGCCCGTACTTGGGAACTGGCTTTTTCTGTTTCCACTTGGAGCAGGATGAAGGCTTCCTTGAAACGCGGGTTGCAATTATTAGTGGGAGCTGGGGAGACCCCGCCAAGGCCCCGCGTTTGGGCGGGAGCCAGCGCAGAGCTGTCATTCTGGGCTTTGGTGTGGAGGCACTGGCGGGCCTCAGTCCTCTGTTCTTGCTGTCAGATCGCCCGCTGGCTCAAGCCAGGGATCCGTTTGTCATCCAAAGCATTCTTGGCTGTGTGGACACCCTCCTGTCGCCCCTCCTGCAGATCTCAGCGTGGGTCCTGGCCTGGGACAGCGAGGAAACGCCTGTTCTCCGAGGGCCCCCAGCAAGCCAGGCCCGCAGCCGTCAGGGAACGCCCGGAATTGGGTTGTATTCTTGTTTGTTCATTTCAAGGAGGAACTCGGCAGCCAAAGGGAGACGTGAAAGGGGGAAGGAGGAAAGGAGGATGGAGAGAAGAGGGAGGAGGGACACGCGCGCTCTGGACAAGGCCACGTCCGGGAACTCAGACGCTAGAGTGGTGGCCAGGTGGCCTGGAGGCGGGGCGAGCCCCAGGGGGCCTGGGGGAATGTTCTAGAGGGTGCATCCCGAGCCCGGGGTGAAATGCCGGCACAGGTTTGTCAAAACGCACGGGAAGGTATGTAACATGATACTGCGTAGAGATTGTGCCCGGTCCAGCTCACTCCTCTCTACAAAAAAAGACGGAAGAAAGAGAGGGGGCGAAAGTCACGCAGCACAGCAGTGGCAGGTGGGCGCTAAGAAGATGCTATAGAAAGCACCATGGTCTTCGATGCTCACAGGGACCTCTGGCTGGGCTCGTCCACGGTTGGCCCAGGCCCGGGGCGAGGCAGCTGCCTGCGGGACCGGGTGTCAGGAGCCCTTGGGGGTGAGCCTCCCTCCTCCTGCCCCTCAGTCCATATTCACCCCCGGGAACGCTTTCTGACACGATCACGCTGGTGGCCAAGTTCTGGAAGGTGGATGTCAGATCCCCGCAGCCGCTCTGAGATTCAGAAGGAAAAAGCTCTTTAGGGATCTCCGGAGGAGCCAACAGAAGATCTATAAGGATCATTGAGCAAGGGTTCTTTTTAGGAAGGCGCCCAGGGTCAGCATTTATTATAATGATATTAGTGTATTCTGCTATAAAAAAAAATGGGGCGAACGGGACTGCTGCGTATTCAACATCGAATCCTGAGACTGGTTCTGATTCTCCTCTGTAAGGTCAAACGGAGCCCGGTTAGCTTCTGCGAATGTTGAGATAAATCATGTCACTGCTAAAGGTCATGTTGGTACAAGCAGTCAGATATCTTCTTGGGTAAGGCTAAGGGTGGCTACAGTAAATGATCCATTTATTAATAAAATAGATAGAAGGATAGTAGCTAAAGTTACTTCATGAGAGATTGTTCGGGCTACAGCTCGTAGGGCACCAGTAAGTGTGTAGTTAGCGTTAGATGCTCATCCTGATCAAAGGATAGCGTATACTGCAAGGGGCAGTCCACAGGGGCCACCTGCATGCTGGACATCCCGTGGGTCCTGCCACTGCTCAGTCCAGAAGCCACAGAACAAGTAGGATCCAGGCTGCAGGGCCATGTGGGGTGGACGGAAGGCCTGGCAGCTTCCTGGGGGCCCTGGGTGGGGGGTCGGCTTTGGAAGGCTGGAGACCAGGGTCCAAAGGTGATGGCAGCAAAGGACAGACTTGTCCGAGATGACTCAAGCACCTGGAAACGGGGGTACTGACTTCTCCCCATCCCCAATTCCCCACTTTTGTGGTACTGGGATCAAGCCCAGTGCCTTCACTCTGAGCTCCATCCCCAGATCTTTTTTTTTTTTTTTTTTCCATTTTTGATTTTCAGACAGGGTCTTGCTAAGTCACTAAGTTGCCGAGATCTTGTGATCCTCCTGCCTCAGCCTCCCAGAATGCAGCAACTGCGGGTGCGTGCCACTGGGCTGGCTTCCCGTCTCCTGTTACACTGTACAAAGCACAACACTGTTGGTTGGTGCTACCCACCCCTTCCCCAATCTGCTGGCCAGCAGCTCAATCACCCCCCAGACACACCCTGAGCTGTGTGTTATTAATCTGCTAGAGGTTTCTTATTGACAAGTTGTGATTGCTGGTCGTGGGTGCTGGGAGACAACTTTTCATGCAGTGAAGAGACCAACGGAAGTGTTGTGGCTTGGATCTGGAAGGTCCCCCTGCCCTCCAAAGCCTCACATATTTGAAGGGTGAGTGGACTGGGGAGTTCTGTGGTCAAGTGGATTAATCTGTAGACCTCACGTGCTCCGAGGAGGCAGGGCCTGGCTGGGAAGGGTGGGCACCTGGTGGTGTGGACACATTCTGGTCAGGCTTCTCCCTCGCCTCTCTGCTTCCTGGGAGCTGCTGTCCCCTGCTGGGTCACACTCTTCAGCCATTGCCAGCTGACCGTGCGAGGACCTAGACCTCTGGACCGGGAGCCGAAATAAGCATTTCCTCCTCCCGTAAGTTGTGGGTGTCAGGTATTGCACCCCAGCCACAGGAAAGGCACGGAGATAGGAATTTTTGGGTCGTTGGCCGTTGCATGAGTTTCCACACGTAATGTGGATAGAATTTAAACATCTGAGGGGCGGTGCAATGACCCAGCTCCTGCAACCCCCACCTACTTACTTATGAACTGGTTCTTCCTTCCTTCCTTCCTTCCTTCCTTTCTTCCTTCCTTCCTTCCTTCCTTCCTTCCTTCCTTCCTTTTCTTTCTTTCTTTCTTTCCTTCCTGGTACTGGGAATCGAATCCACAGCCTTGGCACTGAGCTACTTCCCCAGCCCTTTTTTATTTCAAGACAAGGTCTCAGTAAATTGTCACGGCTGGGCGCACACGTGTGCTGCTCTTGCCTCAGCCTCCCAGAGTGCTGGAATGACAGGTGAATCCCATCATGCTTAGCTAGGAACCAGCATTGTTTTTTTATGCTTATATTAGAAAAATAGTAAACAGAGAAGAAAACAAGAGAAAGTGGATGGTGAATCCTGGCTTCTCTCAGGGAGCATAACACCAAGCTTGAACTCACCGCAGGAGAAAAGACAGCTCCATCTGTCTCCTGGAGAGAGCAATTCTAACCAGATTTTATTTTTGTGCTTAATAATTATTTACAGAAATGTGTAATGAGTTGGTTTTGATAAATTGGACACTCACAATTGTACTGTTTGCCCCAGCCAGAAAAAATTTAATTCTAGAGCTTTATCGTCACAGGTAATTAAAAAACATAATTTTAACTCATATGCTTTTTATTGAGAGAATTATGATAGGGTGATTAATAAAACACTTTCAGGCATGGAAATATATTGCCTGAGGAGACCATTCTGTGGGGGAAATGGAATGGAAATATGAGTTCTATGAGAGAAAAGAAAAATTTAAAAATGTTTTGGCCATGAAAAGAGCTCACCGTACCATCCGGGTGAGCGATGGGGGTTGTGGGGGTCTCACCTCTCAGCTGCGTGTGGATTTCCACGGGTGTGTTTAAAAGAGTGATGGGACAGTTTTATTTTTAAAATGCTCACAGTTACAATAGCAACGTGAGCCTTTGTGACTGTTTCAACTTAGGAACAATTTTGGCACCCGTTAAACATGGGAGCAGATAGAAAGCATCCAGGTTCGTTGTGGTGGTGGCAGGTACCCAGCGCTGTGATGTGGATCTAAAAGGATGCCCCAAAGTCTCACGCGTTTGGAAGGTAGTCGGACCATCGGGGTCCTGCGCTCACCGGTGGGTTCGCCCACCAAGAGTGCAGGTGATGTGGAGAAGCGGGCCACTGGGGTATGACCTGGGAGGGTGTGTTCTCGTCCCTGGCTCTTCCCTTCTACCTCTGCCCCCTGGCTGCCCTGTGGTGACAGTGGCCTTGTACCAGGCCCATCTGCCTTGGGGACAGTCAACTATGGACTGAACCCTCTGAAACTGTGAGTCACGTGGCCCTCCCTACCTTGAAGTTGTGTGCCAAGGATTTTGCCCAGCGACAGGAAATGAGAAATAGGACAAGCACACACTGACAGTCACAACACGAGTCACTCTTCTCAGACACACCTCCGAGCCTGACTTTTTCCTTCTGGCGGTACGAGGGGTGGCACTCAGGGCTTTCTCACGGAGCTACATCCCCGGCTCTTTGTATTTTTAATTTTGAGGCTGGGCTCACGAAGCCATTAGATGGCCCAGGCTGGGCTTGAACTTGTGGTCTCCTGCCTCCATCTCCTACCGTGCTGGAATGAGGGGCCTGGGCCACCAAACCCAGTACAGCACCTTCCTTCATAGTGATATTTTCCTTCACTTCTGATTATTCTTCTCATTATTCTAACCAGAAGCTTGATATCATTGCACGACAGCTGTAAGTTTATTAGAACTGGATCTTTCTGCCAAAATGTTGTACTCTGGTAAAATCACCCGCATGTCTCTGTAATTTTTCTTTTTTTCTTTTTTGAGACAGTGTCTCATTCTGTAGCCCAGAATAGTTCTGAACTCACTAGGTAGCCCATGCTGGCCTTGGACTCACAGCAATCCTCCTGCCTCAGCCTCCCGAGTGCTGTTATAATTTGAATTTGGAATGATGGATAATCACCCACTTCTGTGACGTTTGTGACTTAAATCCAACGAGGACATGGAAGTCACCTGTCGAATTTCAAAGCACTAGGGACTCCAACAGAGAGGCAGAGGCTCATAGTTTAAATGGGGTCCTTGGCTGAGTAACAAGATCTGGCCTCAGTCACTGGAACATCGTCAACTTATTTCATTTAAGTACTTAACTACATTCCTCTTTTTGAAATAGACACCAAGAAAAGAGAGAAAAACAGGACCACACGAAGTAACTATGTACGTGACAAATTTTCTGCCTCGATCGGAAACACAAATCTCACCTACTAATGATCTGATTGAGGGAGAAATCAGTAACACCTAAGTGTCATGACCACAGGATTTTGGGAAATTCTACTTCCTCGGGCCAAGGGGCCATCAGGACCCACAACACAACTCAGGGACCATATTCTTTGTCCGGCGCTCACAGTTACTTCTGCCATTTGAAAGCGGCATCTGGACTGTTCCGCTAGAAGGAAATTAGCTCTTCCTTTAATGGGCAGAGCTTCATGCAAGCGATAAGCTTCTCCTCCAGCTCGTCAGGAGCAGCTCAGATGGATCATCCTTGATCTGTGGGAAAATTAGCCTTTTTGTACTTAAAATATTGTTTTCTCGACATGTTTAGTGTGTCTGCAGAAGCAGCTCAGATCCGTGAGAGCTGATTCTTTTTTGTAGCTGTGATAACATTTCAGCTCAACACAGCGTCGCACTGGCTTCCCCTGGATGCCAGGGAGGCTGGCTGAGCTCGTTCCAAAAAAAACGTGTGAGGTTCTAATGGCAGTGTGCTGCTAAAAATTACTGGGTCGTGCTTAATACTCAAGACACAGGATGAGGGGCACGATACACGTCTAATTTTTATTTTGAGACCCAGTCATCTTTTGTTGAGCTGTAGCTACCTGACGCAGATCCTTCTTTTAAAATGCAACCATGCAGTCAGGCCTGGTACCGCACGTCTAGAATCCCAGTGTTCTGAGAGGCTGAGGCAGGAGGATCCCAGGCATGAGTCCAGCTTGGATAACTTTCTTAGCAAGACTGTCTCAAAAGAAAAAAAAAAAAAAAAAAAAGGACTGGGGATGTATATTAGATCAAAGGAGGAGACTGGAGAAACCAAAAACATGAGCAGCAGCAGCAAGAGAATTTGTAGTTGAAATTTACCAACACCATAACCCTATCCATGGCTGGCAGGTCCGGACACAAGGCCAGGTGTAAGGCACAAGGGTTAAGGGATAAGGCCATAAAGGGGACGCTACAGCGTGGATCTGGAAGGTTCCCCCAAAGCTTCAGGTATGTGGGTGCGGTGAACTACCTGTGGAACCATGTGCTGTTTAGAGGTGAGGCATGGCCGGAAGAGGCAGAATACGGGTCTTGACCCGGAAGGGGTGGGGCATTGGAAAATGACCCGGAAGGACATAGCTCTACCCTTACTTGCTCACTCAGCTTCTGGTCTGCCATGCTGGGGGCAGCATTCCTCAGGCCAGGCCTCTGCCAAGCCCTCCACTGTTGGCAGCCACCCATAAACGGGCTGAGACCTTCTGAAACTGTGACCTAAAGTAAACCTTCCCTCCCCTAATTCGTGCACATCGGTATTTAGTCACAGTTACAGGTAAGTAATGAAGACTGGGCTATGGGTTAAGGGGGACAGGTCCTTGCTGTTGTCCAGCTGCCAGGCCCAGCAGAGTTACCACGTTGGGCCTGAGAAGAATTCAGGTTACCGCGGTCAGAAAAGAGTGAGGGACTGGCTCCGTGTCAGCCATACACAGAGAGCCAAGCTCCGCATGTGGGGGCTAGAGATGTTCGAGCACAGCACGGGGACCCCACAGCGTGGGTCAGTGCAAAGGCCCTGGGATCCACCCTCAGCACTGAGAAAAGGACACATAGCCCGGACACACGATGCAAACAGCGCATGGCTTAATTCTCCGACGGTTGAGCAGCCAGTTCCCCGTGGGGGCGAAGACAGAAGAAGTGACCCCCACAACCCCGCAGGGTCACGTGCGCCCCCCCCACCCCCGTCACTAGGGCCCTGGGGCACCTGTCACCTGACCAGATGTTGCTGGTTGCCACAGAAATCCCAGCGGAGACCTTGCAGTCCCTGGGAGCGTGTGACCAGTCCGGCCTCCCTGTCCCCAGCCTGGCGCGACGCGGGCCCCTGAGAGCGCTCTGGGCTTGTACCACTTGAAAGGACACGAATCGCGACCTCAAGGCGGCCGGTGTGAGTGTTCACAGCCCGGACCAGCGTGCCCGGAAACTCAAGCCGGCGCCGGTGCTAAGGGCCGCCGCGGCTCCTTCATGAAAGGGGCCTTTAAATATTGCATGGCGGCCCCCTCCTCCACGCCGTCCGCCTTTCATCCTGGGCCCCCATCAAAAGCGCGGGCCCCCATGAGTCTTTCATCTCGGTCCTCCTGGGAGCCGCGCCAGGAATTAGCATGTTCTCCACGCAGCCCAGGAGCCGCTGCGTGAAACCAGGCTGCCCGGAGAGGACAGAGGGCGGGATCCCACCAGCGCGGACCCCACGGGTGAGGGCAGCCCTGTGGGCTTGCTGAAGGAGGCAGGCGAGTTAGCCACTGCAGTGCTCAGGCCTGTCGTCCCAGCACGCTTGGGAGGGCGAGGCAGGAGGATAACAAGTTAAAGCGGGGTCTGATTTAGCGACATCTTGCCTCCATATTTAAATTAAAAAAAAATCCTTGCAGGCCCTGTGTCCCACCCCCAGGACAGCGAAGACACAAACACATCATGAATAAATGATGACGTTAATGGCTTAGCTTGAAATCTGGCTAAGGCAGCTGGGGCGCCGGGCGGCGAGGGCACGTGGCCTACCCGGAGGGCTCAGAACATAGTGGGCACGCAGGGCGGAGGGAGGGCTTCCGTAAGGCACGCCAGCCCCGACGCCACAGGAACTTGCCTTCCGGTAGGTTCACGGCCTGGTGGGAGCAGCTGGGCTTGCCACACCGGCCACAGGGGGCTGTGGGCAAGGCCGGGTTGATTATCTGCACATCTGTCCTTCCAGGAGTAGCACCTGGCCAGATCTGGTGGCCCAGGCCTGTCATCCCAGCACTCTGGGAGGCTGAGGCAGGAGAATCTCAAGTTCAAGCTGGGCCAATTGAGAGACTGAGCAAGACCCTGTGTCAAAATTTTAAAAAGAAAACCTGGGTGTGGTGGTGCACGCCTATAATCCCAGCACTAGGGAGGCTGAAGCAGGAGGATTGCCCTGAGTCCAAGGCCAGACTGGGCTCTACTGTGCGTTCAGGACCAGCCTGGGCTACAGAGCAAGACCGTGTCTCAAAAAAGAAAGAAAAAAAGAAATCTTATAGTGCTGAAAACATACTCTAAACTAGGCAAACTCATGGGGACAGGTGGCGGATTAGTGACTGCCCGAGGCTGGGGCGGGAAGGGTATCACTGAGCGGAGACAGTGTCGTGGTAGAAACGGCGGTGGCTGCGTGGCGCTGTGAGCCGCCTCTCTTTTCCTTAACCTTCTTTTTGTTTCTCAGTCACTAAGTTGCCCCGGCTGGGCTTGGGTTCCTCTGGCCTCAGCCTCCCTGAGTTCTGGGATTACAGGTGTGTGCCACCATGCTCAGCTGTGAATAACCCTGAACTACTGAATTGTACCCTTAAGTGCGGTTACGGGGGCGGGCCTGTAGTGCAGCTTGACAGGAGAAGAGCGAGTCTGAGCCCCGCCCAGGCGACTTGGCAAAACTGTCTCAAAATCAAAAATCAAAATTGGCTATGAACGTAGCTCAGTGCGAAGGCTCTGGGCTTAGTCTCTAGTACCACATACACAAACAAGTGGTAAATGTGGCACACTTTACATGTTATATCACATTAAAAAATTGATAACATAACGTGCCACCAGCCACCAAGCAACACACCATGTGGTGAGTGGCAGCGGGGTCAGCGGTCTTTGTGAAGCACCAGAGGCTGGAGGTTGGCGGCCGGCGTGGGCTCAGCGCAGCCAGCCTCTCCCGGCTTCTCTCGGCTGGTGGCAGGGGCAGGAGGTGCTGCTGGGGGTGGACAGTCACACCAATGGTCACCACACCCAATGTGGTCACTCGGAGAGGTCTCCTGAGGGGTGAGGGGGACGCCAGGCCCCCAGAGGCCACGCCCGGGAGCCACCGAAGCGCAGGACAGCCTCTGCTGGGAACCCTGGCCAGGGGAGGCCGGCACTGCCACAGGACGGCTGAGTCACCGGCGGTTTCCCAGCCAGGGCCGCTTGAAAGTTTTTTTCAATGAAAATAGCTTTGTTCTGCTTTCTGATTATGTAAAAATACATGTTCACTGTGAACATAATTACAGCAACACAGAAAATTATATGGAAACAAAATCACCTAAATACCACAGCTGACATTTGGGGGGACCATCCGTTCATGAATCTCAGTAAATATTTTCACATACACGCACCCGTACGCACACGTGGAAACATGCACATACAACCCTGACACCTGCACACCTGCGCCATCCCACACAGGAACACAGATACCTGTACACCCGCACAGAAGCATGTCCAGTGGCCAGACATGAACACACGCATAGTGTACCACACATACGCACAGACACATGCATCCATACAGACACATGGGCAGGCACACCCAGGACCATAGATACAAGGTCCTGCACACAGGTGGACATGTGCACCCATGCACACAGAACATGGGTGCATGCACACAGCTCACACACACGCACAGAAGTAAGGCACCTGTGCACAGACATGAACACATGCAGAGTGCCCACCCTGACATGTGAACCCATAAACACAAAAGACACATATGCACATGCCCCCGACGTAGAAACACGTACATACCCACACACACGAACACAGACACAGGACACCTCCACATGCAAGGACACAGACACCCATGCACACACAGGACCATGCTCATGTGGACACAGGCATGCCACATACATGGAAACATGCGTCCATGTGCCCCACACATGGAAACACACACACATGGATGCACACACATGCCCACGCAGGTTCAAAAATGGCATCAAGTACATAGTGCATTGTGCCTAACAGCCCTGGACACAGCTCACTTTGTCCCCGGCCCTGTGCTCAGACTGACTCTGTATCTACATGTTCCTGTAGCAATTGCTGCCAGTCGCGGTGGCGGACACCTGTAATCCCAGCGCTCTGGAGGCCGAGGCAGAAAGATCCCAAGTTTGAGTCCAGCCTGAACAACTTAGTGACTCAGCAAGACTCTGTCTCAAAATTTTTATTAAAAATATTTTTAAAGGTCTGGGGATGTGCTGGGTTTCATCCCTAGCATCACAACAACCAACCAAATAAACAAACAGAACGCCACACCCCACTACTCATCAGCATGAGCCACGCCAGCCTAGGACGCCCGGCTCTGGAGGTCTGAGGCTCACCGGGCGCAGTGCTCTGTGAGGTACAGCCTCTGCAGGGTGACCCAGCACTGCAGGAGAGACCAGACCACCAGGTCCTCTGCCCGCTCAGCCACAGCCTGGGCTGAGACAGACACAGCACTCAACCACTGAGAAACTGCCTTGGCAGGAGCAACTTCCCGGAAGGTGGCTTGCTGTGGCTTGTGGCTTCAGAGGCTCCGGCATGGCCAGCCGGCCCCGTTGCCCAAGGCTTGTGGCAGAGACGTCATGGTGTGAGGGCAGGCAGAGCAAAGCTAGTCACCTTGCGGTGGGCAGGAAGTGGAAAGAGAGGGAAAGGGCCAGGGGAGATGGGGCTGGGGACAAGGTGTTGACCCCAAGGTCACCTCCCGCCCCATGACCCACGCTCCTGGACTAGGGTCTGCTTCCTAAGTTCCATCACTCCTCCCTAGGGCCACCATATCCGCCGGTGACAGTAGAGCCCCAGGATCTGAACGCCTACTTCTGGGAGCCCACCTCTGTACACCAGAGGCACCTTGGGGACCTTCTGGATTATACCGTGACGAATGCCTCGAAGTGTCTCCTCAGAGCTCTGGCTGGGGCTCTCGACACGGAGCTGCACTGCATGGCCACTGACTGACCCAAAGGAGGGTCCCCCAGAAACCATCGGGAGCAGGAGCTTCTGGAGTGTCCCCGCCTCGCAGCACCTCTCGTCCCATTGTGTGGGTTAGGGGCGAGTCCTGGAGCCAGTCCAGGTTCCAGGGCCAGGAGACGGGGTCCCGGGCATCCCGAGCGCAGGCCTTGATTCCAGAGACAGTCCCCAAATGGGGCTGTGACCTGGGGTTTGGGAATCCAGCATTAAGAGAGGATAATGCGAGTTCAGTTATTCAGAAGACATGCCAGGCTTTCTCTTCTTGTGTGGTGTTGTTAATTAATTTATTTTTGGTACTGGGATCGAGCCCAAGGCCTTCGCACGGAGCTACCTCCTCAGCTCTTTATTTTTTAAATCTTATTTCCAGACAAGCTCTTGCTAAGTCACCAGGCCGGGCTGAAACGTGTGGATCTCCTGCCTCAGCCTCCCAGAGTGCTGGGACAACGGGGACGCACCATCCTGCCTGGCTTGGTGTTTTTACCCCCAGGGATGAAATTGGGAAGGAAAAGCTAAAACCCTGACCTTGACCCTTCATCCGAACCCAGAGGTTGTTGCTGATATTTGAAGAACTGCTGTGAAGACTAAATAAGAGCCGGTGAAGCCGATGGCACAAGGCTTGGCCTGTCCCCTGGGTGGACCTCATCCATGGGCCTGGGCCTCACTGGCAATATGCCTCCCACCCCGTCCTCCTAGGGAGACTCCCTGGCATCTCCCAAGGGTCCCTTCCAGGTGAACCTGGGTCTGTGAGCATCTGTGCTATAATGTATTCAAGGTGGGGGTGACGGGGACACTGCCTGTGGCTCTGAACTTTTAGTGGTTCCCGAGGGACACACACCCAGGAGACCCCGCGGTGGCCCTCTAGGGCAGGAAGCTTTTGTCTGGTTTGCTGGGGCACAGAGTTTAATGGCGGGGAGAGGGAACGTGAGGAATAGGAAAATGTTGGCACACTATCGAGGTTTTGAAAATAAATATTGGGCTTGTCATGACAGCGGTGACAATGACGAGCACATCGCCAGTGAGCTGGTTCTCATTCGGCAAGAGCGAAACCTTCTGGCCAGGAACATGTTCACTGTGGGCACGCCCGGACACCAGCAACGCCACGCGGCCTGGCCGGCGGGTTCTCGCCCCGACCCCGCTCCCTCGGGCCCTCCTGCAGTGTCCCATCGGAAAGGCAGAGCAGGACAGCGGGAGAAGCGGGTCCCACGGAGGGAGAACGTGAGGGACCGTTGCCGGGGCCACGTGCCTTTTACTATGTGGTATGCCGAGAAAAAGCCAGACGATACGATTCCTCACCTCTACCCCTTAACAGAGCCCCTTCCGGGGGCTTGTGGGAACCTGTGGCCTCTGATCTGTTAGTCCTTCGAATAATCCCCGTATTTGATGTGTTTTTACCAATGAGGAAATTGAGAATCATAAAAACTGGCTCACCTCTCCGCAAGTTACAGAAGGCTGAATGACTGACAGCTCTATAAATGATGGGTTGAACTTGCTCTTGCTAGAGTGTACGAGGCTGCCTGCCAGGGGCCGGAGGGGCAGCCCGGCTGCAGAGGTAGACGTGCCGCCTTCCAATCCCAGCTACCCAGGAGGCCAAGGCAGGAGATTCTAAGTTCAAAGGCAATCTGGGCAACTTAGTGAGATCTCGTTTCAAAATAGGGTTAGCTAGGGGTACGTCACCCCGGGGGTACCACTCTCACCCAGGATGCTCAGGACTCTGGTTGGATCCCCTGCCCCAGAACAAAAATGAAATAAAAATAATACTGCTCAGGCCCACGTTGGAGCATCATTGTGGGACAAGGGCGGTCCCCAAGGCCAACAAGGACAAGGGTGTCTGTCGGGATTAACCTCCTAATGACGCTGCGTGCTGTTTCATCCCCGCTTTATTATTATTATTATTATTATTATTATTATTATTATTATTATTATGAAGTGTCGGGAGATGACCCAGGGCTTTCACTCCAGCACTGTTTAGTTATTTTTGAGACGCGTTACAGAGCAGCCCCGCCCGCCTGCGAGATGTGTCACGCGCTGTCCCTCCCTCCCGCCTCTTGGTTCCTGATGGTTTTGCTCCCAGCTGATCCAATCAGATCGCTGGCAGAGGAGGCCGGGTGCGATGGGGGAGGGAACCCCCCCACCCCGATGCCTTACGAGCGCCCACATCTCCCCGACTCGCCCCGTCTCCCATTCACGCGCCAGCCTCCAGCCCCCGAAATGAAGCGCTGGGCGCAGTTGTTGAGTTGGGCTAATTAAAGATGTGTATCGTCGGCGGAATTGTCTCTTTGGAATGAAAAAATTAATTATGTTTCCTTGGCCCGGTGACCAGATGGGGAAACAAAAACCGGCAGATACGCAGAACCGTGTCCGCTACCAACAGCTCCCCGGGGGTCCCGCGGGGTCTGTGGGCACCGCGGAAAATCCGCAGACTCTGGGCTCACCCAGTCCGCAGGGGTTGCTCGGTTCCTGCGACGTGTGCCTGGGGTGGAGACGCGGGACGCAGACACGAAAGGCCAGAAGCGCCCAGCCCCGCGGCGAGCTCAGGACTCTGTGGCGGGGGAATGGGTCCGGGAGTTGGCATCAAAACAGGGATGTGGGGCCGGGGGGGGGGAGTGGGGGGACAAAGGTCTGTGATGCCAGCACCCTGGGAGGCTGAGGCGGGAGGATCGCAAGCCTGAGCCCAGCCCGAACAACGGAGCAACTTGGTGAGTGTCAACACGGAGCATATGAACAAAATCAGCAGGCGGCGAGGGGCACGAGCTCAGCGAGAGGGTCATCAAATCAAACCCAAATCAGAGCTGGTGGGATGGCGGTGGTGTCCTGAGAGCAAGGTCCACGCAGCGCCTGAAAAAGAGACGCTACGGGAAAAGCCACCCGTGGGTGTCCGGCGTGGACCTGGGATGGCTGATCATTCCTGAAGTCAGGGAAACCATCCACTAAGTTGATATCCCTTTTTTTTTTTTTTTTTTTTTTTTTGACACTGGGGATGGAACCCAGGGACTTTGCACAGAGCTACATCTGCAGCTCTTTTCTGTTGCTAAGGTGACTGGGCCAAGCTGGAACTTAAAATCAACCTGCTTCAGCCTCCCATGAACAGGAGTCGCTCCTTGACTACTGGTGTTTCCGTCCTCGGTCTCTTCCCTGCCCCAACTTTGACACAGTGTTAGGTCCCCACCGGACAGGTCAGCAACACGGTGCGCATACTCAGGCAGCCCACACCCAGGTCAAAACAGGCGTTTGGGACTTGGTGAGCCCCGGGTACCCTCAAGAGCCAGCGTTCCCCTCCAGCCAAACCCTTCGTGGGCTGTCCCACACCAGGGAACCATTTTGCCTACAGCTGAAGCGGTGCCTGGCTCCTGGGACTCCGCGTCTTATCTGTGATGTTCACCCAGGCAGTGCACACCTGTAATCCCAGCTCTCTGGAGGCTGAGGCAGGAGGATTGCTGTGAGTTTGAGGCCAGCCTGGGCTACAGAGTGAATTCAGGACTGGCCTGGATTACAGAGACAGACAGAAAGACTCTGTCTCAAGAAAGAAAGATAAAGAATTGCACTCTAGGAGAGTCTGTGTGGTTTGGTCTCTTAAGCGACGAAGGGTCCCCTCTGCCCATGACCCACGAGCAAAGGCTCCCGGGCTGCCCCCACTACTCAGCTTCATCTGGACTTCACTAGAAGGCCGTGCATCTACCCTGCCAACTCTTAGTCCATGTTCTGTTGCTATAACAAAATACATGAGGCTAGGTATTTTATATAGTAAAGAGGTTCTTTTATGAAGAATAGAGCTTGCCATTCTGGAAGCTCTGGAGCAGGTGCTGGTAGCTGCCTGGGTCTGGTGGGGTCCTCCTGGTGGGAGCCATGATGACTGTGGGAGCCTTCATAAAAGGGGGATTCAAGAGAAGCAACAAGCTCTCTTTAAGGACCTACTCTTGTGGAAACGAATCCGGTTCCACAAGGCCTGACCCACCTGGGGGAGAAGAGCATTAACCCGCCACGAGCCTGGAGCTGCCGTGGCCTTGGTTACCTTCTAGAACAACCCATCTCTTAGGGTAGCGGTCTCTGAGCTCTGAGGCTGTAGGGACCAGGCTGTGGGAGACAGACAGGACTCAGGCCAGGGGACGGAGGGCACTGGCATCCTGGCTCAGCTCCACCTCAGAGTGCCGGGCATTAGATCTTCGTAAGGAGCAGGCAGCCTGGATCCCACGCACACGCATGGCTCACGGCAGGGTCAAGCTCCTGTGAGAATCTAACGCTGGCACTCACTTGACAGGAAGTGAAACTCAGGCGGTCATGTGCGGCACAGCGAGGACACATGAACTTTAGAAGTCATGCGCCAACCTTCCCCAAGCCGTGACGCCAACCAGGTCTCACCCAGCCGGCATTGTGACTCCCTGGCCCGCCTCCTCTTGGAAGCCCTCGGAGACTTTCCTCAGCTCGAGTCCTCCAGCCACCTCCAGCGGATACTGGCAGGGTTGCCCTGCTGGTGTGCCCTGCAGCCCCCGGCAGTGCCTGGCACTCCAGGTAGCCCCTCAAAGAGCACTGTGGAGGGAGCCTGCCTCGGAGACAAGCTTTGGTGCCAATGTTCAGTGCTTCTGAAGTGCAATCAATCTGTCTGGCAAACCCAGGTGTCCTCTCCGCCAGAGTCCCGAGACCACAGCGTGGCCAACATGTCCTGGGCATCTCTCGGCCTCCTCTCCGGATCCCGGGTGAGCTCATGCTCCTTGGAATCACAGCCTCAGAAGTCAATTAGAAATTTTGGATTTCAGCAACTGGATCAACCCCCTCATTTACAGATAAAGAACCAGCCGTGTGTGGAGAGGGACAGGAGCGGGCTGGCTGCCAGTTCCCCCGGCCCAAGCGCGCCAGCCAGCGGGTGGGTCGGATGGGTTGTTAAAGGTTTTACAATGAGGGTGACGGGCCTTCCTTCCGTGGGCATCCTGCAAAATTGCCGGCTTAGAAAGGCTCAAGCGAGATCTTGTCTGATCCTATTTTAAGCTCTGTGATTAACCAGCAGCGTGACTTGAAGCCACAAAAAAGGGAGCAGCCTTCCTGGTCTGCCCCCCTGGCTTTAAGGGGCAGGGCACAGCCGGGTGCGGCAGCACATGCCCGTGACTCCGAGGCTTAGCGAGAATCTGGCTCTCAAATAACTAAGTAGGTGGACTTGGTATGGGGTTCAGTGCAAAGGCCCTAGGTTTGATCCCTGGTACTGGGGGAAAAAATAAAACGGTCACCCCACCCTGGTAGCTTTCCACGCTGGTGGCTTTTTACGCTGGTGGCTGGGTGCACAGGATCTTGCAGGGCTGTGTTCTTCCATTGCACTTGTTCCCGGAAGTCTGCTTTCAGCTTGGCATCTAATTTATGGACGCGCACGCGAGATCACGCTGCATTAGATGCTCGAACAGAAAGAACCCTGGCGGCTCCAGGAGCTCATTAGTGTTCATGGTGCTAAATCTCCACACTGGATCAACCCAGAGAAGAACTGGGGAGGGACGGGGCGCTAGACGTCACCTAACGTGCTTGCCCACCACGCGCAGGGCCCTGGGTCCCCAGCACCGCACGAGAATGAGCCAGGTGTGGTGGTGCACGCCCGTGATCCTGGCGCTCGGGAGGCCGAGGCAGGAGGATGGTTGTCAATTCAGGACCAGCCTGGGCTACCTAGTGAGCTCGGGGCCAGCTGGACTACAGAACAAGACCCTGTTTCAAAATAAAATAAAATGAAATAAAATAAAATAAAATAAAAAGTACCAAGCTGCCGCAGGCATGATCAGTAGCACACACACCTCTGTCCCCAGGGTGCGTGAGGTCTGGGGGATCACTCCTGTCTCCCAGGCTGGCTCATTCTCACCCACTCGCATACGGCCAAGCCTACCCGCCTCGGCCATCGGTGCCAGGTAAGGAGGCACAAAGCAGTGGCATTTTGACATTTTGGTACAGACAGGATGGCCTGTGAAACGGAAAAGTCAGATTTTTTTTCCAAGGACTGTTGAATAGGGAGAGATGTCCCCACCCCTCTCCCCCCAAGGGTTCAGTACCGCCTGGATGTGGGGGTGAAGGACTAAGAGCTTCCTGCCCGCCCCTCCGCCCCCCAAGCAGGACGTGTGAATCTGGTGGTGGCCGCAACAAGGCACAGGGGTGAATCCAGGGCGCAAAAATAAGCGAATATCTGGGTTGGAGGCCCCGCCCAAGGCCCTGTCAGCCCCGCCCCCATTAGAGGCCCCGCCCAGGGCCCTGCCAGCCCCGCCCCCGCGAGAGGCCCCGCCCAGGCCCTGCCAGCCCCGCCCCCAGCCCACCTCCCAGGGCGACTCTGCCGTGCTGCAGGGGATCCTGTAAACCTGGCTCCAGAGTCCTGGCATCCCTCTCCTTCCTCTCCGGCCCATTCAGTAAAGGGCTCTTCCGTGTACCGGGCAACGGCGAGGGATGGCGACTGGAACGACAGCCCTGCGCCCTGGCCCCGCTTGCCTTAGCCCCAACGGGACTCCCAGCCTGTCTTCCGGTTCGACTTGCGCTTTGCTTCCAGCCGGTGAGTTCTGTGAGTTCAGCGTCACCGAGCTGAGAGATGAGGGTGCAAACGCAGCGTCTGGCGATGGCGCTCAGGCCACACGAGCGACTCCCCGGGCACGCGCAGGACGCTCCGCGGGCCAGCAGCACACCTGTGCCACCGGCGTGCCCCGCGTCCCCGTGGAGTGCTCGCCGTCCGTCCTCTCCCCCTGACCCACCCCGCTGGGTCTCGCCTCTCTCATCCGTTGCTGGAAAGCCGGTCCTTCCTTCCCTGAGGCAGTGTCTGCTGTCACGCGGCCCTTCTGGGGGCCTGCCCTGGCGGGAAACCCTTCAGCTGTGTCTGTCGCTCCTGGCTCCTGCCCTGATTTACCAGGTGTAACCAAAACAAAAAAAATTATAACGGTAAGGGTCAGTTGGCCACGAAGCCCCCCGGCCTTGTCTACGCATAGCCCGACTTTTTGTTGTTGTTGTTGTTGTTGTTGTTGTCACATTACCCAAATTTGACTCAAAATTCGGATCCTCCTGCCTCAGCTTCCCAGAGTGCTGGCCTGACAAGCCAGATCCCAGGCTGCACCCCAGCTGGGAGGCCCCTCTGTACTCTTTTAGGGGCAGGGCAATTCTGGGCCCAGTTGAGTCTCTTTCAGACCAGGCTGGACTCTGGCCTCTGGGGAGAGGACAGTCCTGCCTCTGCGGAGGACACAGCTCACTACAGGGACTGCAAGTCACCCCAAGACTCGCAAAGAACCGTAAATACGACACAGGGGGACAAGGCCCTGACACGTGACTGAGCCCACTCAGCCCCAGACCAGCCAGGAAAATCCCATCTCTCCTGGCTCCTGACCTGTCATGAGGAGCCAGAAAGGCCACGTGAGAAGTGTCCCTTGCTAGAGGACACTGTCCCCGGTCCCCTTAGCCCCCCAAATATTATTTTAATTCTGGAGATAATCACAGGCCAACAAGGGTCCTCACCAAATCGAAATGAAAGACATATTTTAGGGATTTTAATCTAAGCAGTCATGAAGGGGCCACCCTGGGGTGCGTTGTGAATTTGTTTGGCTGGGGCCAAGCAGAGCTGCAGAAGCTGGCAAGGGCCCGCGGACAGGGTGATGTCCCCAGGCCTTAACGGAGCCGGCGGAGTGTAGACACACACCGGATTCCCCGGGCTCACGCCATGTTCACCAGTGATTTGATCAAACCGGCCTGCTGTGGATGTCACAGAAGCGGGGCCATGGGGCTTCACAAGCAGACAGGGACATCCTGGCCCAGCACCCTTGGGAGTCACTGAGGGACCAGGGAGCAGCCATGAGGTGGGCTTATCTCACGGGTTTTTTTCCACCTGCTCTGACGGCATCTGTCCTGCAGTTTCTGAGTTTTCATCTAGAAAACCAAGCGTAGAGGGGATCAGAACCCACCGCCCACATGGAGCGGGGGGGCGTGAAGGTTTCTTTCTCATGTTTACAGAAGCATGTTGGGTCTTGTGAAAGTCTGTCCTGCTCCAGGGGTCACATCGGGACCGACAGAGCAGGTGCTGGCCACACGCTCTCAGCCCCTGGGGTCTGCAGAGGGTAGTGGGCACCGACTAACCCCCCACAGGGCACCAAGGCCAGGGCTCGCTGGCTGCATTGGCACTTTCTGCAGGGCGTGGAAGGTTCTCTACCTTCACAGCTCAGTGCCGTCATGACTAGCCACGTGTGGCTCCCAGGACTTGAACCTTCATGTGGAGAAGAAGCCTGAGGAGCGGAGCTACTCACTCATGGTGTTTTTTTGCTTTCAGAATTCAGGATGAACGTTCGCGGTTCTCGTCCAATGCTTGGAACCACTTATGGTGCCTGCCAGCTGGCACCCCACCCCCATCTTTCTTTCTGGTACTGGAGATTGAACCCAGGGCCTTTGCAAGGAGCTACATTCCCAGCTCTTCAATTACTTAATTTATTTATTTATTCTTTTGAGACAGGATTTCTCTAAGTCTCTAAGTTGCCCAGGCTGGGCTTGAAGTTGTGACTTTCCTGTCCCAGCCTCCCAGAATGCTGGGATTCCCGGCTTGAGATCACTCACATGTTTGAATCTGTTTTTCTCATTGCAAACATTACGATCTGTGAACACAGATCAAGTGTCTGTGGTGAGGGTCTGAGCTAAGCTGGGCGGATCGTGTAAACCTACCAATCCTCGGGCTTAGGCCACCAGTGAGTGATCTCACCAACGCGTCCTCGCACTGATGACATGTTGGGGTGACAAATGCGTGGAATTCAATAAAACACATTATTCAATGTTATTTCATCATCTTCATGTTATAGTTTTACTGTGATTTCTGGAGGAGTTGGATCAGAGGTGGGATGCTGGTTCCGTGCTCAGCCAGGTCTGGGTGCTGGGGGGCAGAATCTCAGTGCTTAGGGGCTCAGTACTCGCAGAAGGCCTGAGAGCCAGGGAGTTCGTACAGACACAGCAGCGTGTGGGTGTAGTTCCGGCCCTTATGGAAGGCTGGTGTCGCAGTTACTTTTTCGTTGCTGTGACTCAATACCCGACATCCACAAATTTAGGGGAGGAAGGGTTTATTTTAGCTCACAGTTTCAGAAGGTCACAGTCAATTCAGGGGCAGCCGGCAGCAATGGAAGCACATGGCAGAGGCAGAGGTGGAGGCAGTGTCTCACAACATCATAGACAGGAAGCCAGGTCAGGATAACTTGAGACTCGTCCTCCCAGGAAGGCAGGAAGTAGCTTATATATCTTTCCAGGTCTCGTCCCAGGGATCAGCCCTCCTGGATCCAGGTGTGGAAGGTGTGGTAAGCCCCCACTACACGCACGTAATCCAATTTACACACATGTAGTCCACCCCTCCAGACTAGACCCCAATCTCCCAACAGCACCTGATTCCACAGAAAATCTGTAACATTCAAATACATGAGACTTTGGGGGACGTTCCAGATCCAAACCACAATAGCTGGGGCACAGTAGGGTGGGGCTGGGCCAAGAGGCCTCCCCAGCCCCAACCCACTTCCTGATCCTCCCACAGGTGATGCTGTCACCACAGAACTCGTCATTTATGCCCTGGGCTCTTGCTGCAAAAGTTCTTTGTAACATGGCCAAGTCCCCAGGGCCAAGGACGCGGGTGGCGGTGAATTAATTCCAGCACATTTGTAAAAGCCCTTGAATGCTATTCGTCACGGCACCTACAGATATTTGAAATTAATCCATTGTGGAGAGACTGTGTGCCCGCTGCTGGGGAGGTTGGGGGGGGGGAGGTCGAGGTCCCTGGCTGGGAGATGTGGGAGCTGTGGAGATGCAGGCTGGGAGCAGGCGGGACAGGGTCAGGGTGTCCTGGTCACCAGGACATGTCCAGGCCACCAGGCCTCGGGTGCTGGCCTCAGGGGTGGGGAGCCGCTTGCTGGATGGGCAAGCATCCTGGGAATTGTGAGAAACGGGGCCTGAGACTCAGTTTCCCTGGGGCTGGAGAAGCTGGGTCCAGAGGTCCCCTGTGCTTGTCAGAACCTCCAGAAACCAGCTACAGGCAAAAACTGGAGACAGAGGTAAGGTAAGTGGGTGGGGCGGGAGGGAAGAAGGGAGGGTGGCCAGAGAGGGACTGAGGCAGGCAGGTGACCACAGGAGGCCCCGTGGGGTCCCCAGCATCCCCGGCCAAGGTCCTGCCTGCCTGGGGTGCATGCTCTGTGTCAGCGGCTGTTACCCCATGAGGACTGGTCCCCACGCTCAGCCTGAGCCGTGGCTACCTGTGCTCTCTCTCTGCCACTTGAGAATCGGGGACAGTGTGGCCCAGGGCAGGACCAGCTAGAAGACTCGGCTGGGACAGGGGACTTTGTTTCCGAGCCACCCACAGGGCAAGTTTCTTGCCATGGGGCCTTTCCATGGCACTTTTATTATTTATTAATTTATTTCGTCACCCCAGGGGTGGAGCCCAGGGCCTCGTCCTGTGATCCAGCCTAATCCTTTCTTTTTGTTGATTTTGGGACAGAGTCTCGCTAAGTTGCCCAGGCTGGCCTTGAAGTTTCAGTCCTCCTGCCTCAGCCTCCCAGAGTGCTGAGATTAAGGCATGACCCACCACACCTGGCTACATGCATTGCTTTGAATGAGATTGTGCAGGCACTAGGATCCCGAGCACTTCTGCCCAGAAACCCAGGAAGCCTGCTCAGAGGAGGGGGCCCAGGATGGCAGGGTCCCAAGGGAAGGAGGGAGAACAAGGCGCTCCCACCTGGGGGACCCAATCCAGCCATTGACCCACCTCAGGACGGTGGCTGATGGGAGCAGCAGTGTGGAAATGTGGGAGAGGCTGTGTGGCCTGGTGGCCCGAGGCGACTGGGCAGAAGGGCCATCGTGACAATGGCACTACCATTGACTATCTGACTGCTGCCCCGGTGCATCAGGCTCGGCACCAGAGGTCTGCGTCTGACGTCATTAGCATTCACCTGTGGAAACAACCTAGATGGCCACCACCAGACGAATGGATGGAGAAGATGGGTGTCTGTGCACACGGAGTACTAGGCAGCCGTAAAGAAGGAGCCATAGACATGAGTCACTTGTAGAAAAGTGGGTACATCCTCAGATCATGATGCTGAGTGACAAAAATCAGGCTGGAGGTCAAATATCGCATGGTTTCTCTTCTATGAGAAATATCAATAATTAAAAGAACAAAATTTAGCAATGAAAGCAAAAATGGAAGTAGACTTTGTGGAGGTGGGAAGGGGTCTGGGGAGTGGGAGAGAGGGAGGCAGAGGAGGGGGGTGAAAATCGCCTGTATATAACATTATCGCCTGTGTATAGAGGCATATAATAGGTATGTATTCCCCATGTTAAATGTACTAATTGTGTATCACAAACATGTACTAATAATAATTATGGGGAAGGGGCTGGAGGAACGGCTCAGCAGTTAAAGCGTTTGCCTAGCAAGCACTAAGTCAAAGGCTAAGTACCCAAGTTCGATTCCCCAGCACCACATAAGATGGGCGTGGTGACACACACCTGTAATCCCAGCACTCAGGAGGCTGAGACAGGAGGATTGCCGTGACTCCAAGGCCAGAGCCAGAGAGGGAATGAGGCAGGCAGGTGACCACAGGAGGCCCCGTGGGGTCCATCGTGAGTTCAGAACCAGCCTGGACTACAGAGCAAGTTCCTACTGGGTCATGGCTCCCCAAGGGATTCTGGGAGCCAGGCGGCCCGCCTGGAGGACATGCCTCCCTGCCCTGGGTGGTGCCAGCTGCCCCTGGCCGGCCGACCATGCCCCAATGGAGCCAACACTGATGTCCCTGCTGCCGGATTCTCTCTCTAAACCTTCCCGGCAGCACCTGGGTGCCCAGAGCCCACTGGCAACACTGATGCCAGGTCCGTGGCCCTCAAGGACCGTGCTGGGCAGGTCTGTTATCGGGTCTCCACTTCCCGTGAGATTTGCCAAATGCCACTAAGTTTTTTTTTTTTTCAGTACTGGAGATGGGACCAGGTCCTTTTCACTAAGCTACATCTTAAACTATTTATTATATTATTATTATTATTATTATCATTATTATTATTATTTTGAGCCAGGAGCTTTCTAAGTCGTCAGCTTGGGCTCGAACTTGCAATCCTCCTGTCTCAGCCTCCCAGATTTCTAGGCTGACAGAGGTGTGCCCTGCAGTTAACCCTTCGATTCCCTGTTAGCACCCGTGGGTAAGCCTTAATGAGCCCGGCCTCTTGTGGGTGATATTTCCCACACTGCACCTGTGCTGTTAGGTCACTGATGGCTTTTTCCTCAGAAACATGCTGGCTGTGCGGAGTGAGTTCCCCCGAGAGTGAGTTTCCATGAGGGGTGAGACACCCCTCCTTGCCCCCTGGTTTTCCGTCATTCCCGCACAGTGATGCCCTCTGCCAGGAGACCCTCGCCAGGCTGAACAGATGCCCCCCCATCTGGCTTGGACTCTCAGCCCCCAGGGCTGGGACCTGAGTAAGACTCTTTTCTTTATATGTGGCCCAGCCTCGGGTATTTTGTTACAGCGACAGAAAACAGACTGACGCACGCATTGTGGAGGCTTCGGCAGGTCTGCTGGACTCTGGGCTTCTCCTCTGTGAAACGGGGCACTTCTGGTTGGCCAATAATGTCAGCTGACTCCTTAGCCTAGGCCATGTCCTTTTCTAGGCACTGAGGACCCAGCACCTCCCCACCCCCACCAGAGAAGAAGGAGACGATGTCAAGACAGGGCTGTCAGAGAACAAAATATGAGAAAGGCGCTGAGGGCGGGGGCGGGGGCAGTCACCCTGCAGGAGACGTGACAGGAAAGCAACTGGGTGAGGATCTGGAAGGAAGAGCATTCCTGCAAAGGGAACAGCAAATGCAAAGGTCCTGAGGCAGGACTGATGGTCGGTGGTGGTTAAAGAGAGGCTGAAATAAACAGGTTAAAACCGGAACCTGGAGGAGGAGGTGTAGGCTGATGGACAATCGTTCCCAGGCTGGGCACAGCATGGAAGACCCAGGAGGAGGACATTGGGGTGCCATGCAGCGGTCCTCTCTCTCTCTCTCTCGGAGTGACCAGGTGCATGGAGGACACCCCACCTGGTCCCCCACAGGCTGCACTGTCCCTGGGGCACTGTGCGCTGTGAGGAGGCAGGTGGCCCCAGAGGCGCACCTGTGTCCCCTGAGATAGACGCTCTCAGCACGCCAACAGCACTGGTCCAGGCGCTCTGGCCACCGGCAGCTGTGGCATGGCACCTGGCACCTCCTGCCCACGCCCGTCCTCGACGCCACTGGCCCAGGGCCGTCTCGGCCCTCTGGGTTGTGGCTACTGCTCCTTAAGGTGCTCGCAGCTGGACGTGGTGCTGGCATGCACTTTTAGAGGTCGGGGCAGGAGAACTGCTGGGAGAACACAGTGAGTTCAGAACCAGCCTGGACTATAGGAGACACCATCTCAAAAAAAGGCTCACACTAGAGGGTCCAGCCCTGGGAGGCTGGTGGCCTGTGGTTGTCCCGGTGCGTCCTCGCTGGCCTCCCCCGAGTCACCACCCCACCAGGCCAGGCGGTCTCCTGACTGTGGCGCTGGGGTCTCTGCCCACCTCCTGCCCCTCCTCTGTCTACACCGCGGACAGGCTCAGGAGGAAAACAGGCTAGCAGACCCACCCCCACCTGCCTCTTCCCCGAAGCCCTACGCCACCTCTGCAGGGAGCGTTGGAATATATCTCTTTGTAATTTGGGATAGTTCAGTAATTTTCCAGAAATACATTAGCCAGGCCTGCTGCCTGCCTTTTTATGTAAATATTGTTCCCCCATTATAATAATGGTAATGATATTTACCGTTTATTAAATACTTACCTATGCCGGCACCGCAACCCAGGGAGGGAGAAGCTGTTATTGTTCTCGTTTTTCAAACGCATAAACTGGAATTCAAATAAACACCCCGTGCAAGGTCACGTTTACAGTAATGCTGCCGGGTCTGCTGGGCTGGGAGGTGTGAGCTCTACGCCCAGAGCCATTCCCAGCCCCCTTCCCTTGGCTTTTTGTTTTGTTTTGTTTTGTTTTGTTTTGTTTTGTTTTTTGAGACAAGGTCACACTGTAGTCTAGGCTAGTCCTGAACTCTATATGGAGCCATGGAAGCCCTCAAAATCATGGCAATCCTTCTGCCTCTGCCTCCTGAGTGTTGTGATTACAGGTGTGTGCCACCATGCCTGGCTATACCTTTTTAATTTTTTTTTAATGTGGCTTTGGGGCATCGAGCCATGTGCATGCTAAGCAAATTCTTTAACCACTGAGGGTGAAAAGCTGAAATATCGACCTGCTTCCTTGTGGACAAATGTGGTCAAGCGGCCCACTTAGGCCATCAGATGTAAACACAAAGGACCAGCGAGAGGCTCTTGGAGAAGATCTGGTCTTTAAAATTTCTCCTTTCACTCTCCCTGAGCCGTAAACACGACGCTTGGCGGCACAGCAGCCACATTGTGGTCATGAAGTCAAATCTCCGTACCAGGCTGTCAAAGCACAAAGCAGAAGTATCTGGACTTCTGATGGCTTCAGTGGGCTGCTCTCCGTTATCTTGTGGGATGAATAAACTTGTTTAATACAGCAGCCGTTAGGTTTTGGGCTCCCCACAGGCGAGCACCATCCTAACGGCCTGAGCTCCAGAGTCCAAGGCACTGCCAGCTTCAAGGCTGCCCATCAGCCTGGCGGCACTGGGAAACAGCGTTTGGTTCCACCTCAGTTTATTAAAACTCCCAAAATGTCCTGAGATTTCCAGGAGTGGGGATAAGCGTTTCCCCATTGGGCCAATAGCATCATTTCTAAGTCAAAGATTTGAGGTCCCTGGAAAAGAGCGGCTCCCTACAGGAGGACAGGAAGGTCCTGGGAGGAGCACAGGTGCTTGGGAAACCCATCCTGGTTCCGTCCATGCCATCGTGGTCACTCGCTACTGTGGGGGAACCAAGGTAGCTGCGTGATTTCTGGGCCTCACGGACATCAGGCAAACCGGGCAGACCTGTCAGCAAAGAGAGATCTGGGGGTGCCAAGACCTTGGGGCCAAGAAGCGTGGGAGCTGCGTCCCAGCCAGCGCCGTCCACGTGGAGGGGCACCAGCTGGGTGGTCGTGCTGGCCTCAGGCCATCACCTCACGAACATGACACCGTGTAACAGGAGTGCCTGGGGGCCGGATGAGTCCACGTCCCTGCAGCCGGGTGACTGGAGGCCGACACCCAGATCTCCTCCCCACCTGGGGCCGGGGCCACCACCGCTGCCTCTGCCCTGGAGGTACAGGTGTGCGGGTTGTCGGGACAGCGCCCACCCAGGAGGCGGCATCGGGCTGGGCAGCAGAGGTCACCTCAGGCCACAGGCACCTGCGACCTTGGTGGCAGGCCTGGAAATGGCCATGGCCACTGAGGGGTGCTGGGCTGGCACTGGAGCCACGACTGATGAGTAACTGACCAGCTGGTGTGGTGATGGGGCTGGAGCCCAAGCCCCACCACTGGGCCACATGCCCGTCCCTGGACGGTGACAGAGGCCAGGACCTGCAACCCAGCACTGTCCCCAAGGAAGCGGGGAAGGCCTGGTGCCAGGGAGCAGAGGAAACCGGGAAGGTGAGCACCCCACTCCAGGCTCCAGAAGTTCTCTCTGTGGGGACAGTGGACGTGGAGACCTGCTGATCCCGCCTCCCATGCCTGTCAGCCTGGCCCGTGTCCCCGGGCGCCCTGCATGCAGACGTGCTCCACACACGACACAGAAATTAAAGTCTCTTTTCCTTTGCTGCAGTTTTAATGACTTAATGTGTAACCAAAGGAGCGCTGGCCCCCGAGGCACCGCCAGATGCCGCCCGTGCCAGCTGCCGCCCTTGCCAGTGGCCTATGCCGCCACCGTGTGGGGGTCAGGGCGGGCACTCCAGGGTCACAGCCCATTCCAGGTGCTACTGGCCTCCAGCGCGGGACCCAACTTGAGCCCGTTGCAGTGGGAGAGTCAAGCCGCTGTCATGAGTTTCTGGGTCTCTGTGTCTCAGGTAGAAATAACCACGCAGCCAGGCATTGGTGGCTCAGGCCTGTCATGCACTCTGGGAGGCTGAGGCAGGAGGATTGCAAGTTGCAGCCCAGTCTGGGCAACTCAGTGACTTGGCCAGACTTGACCCCAATACACAAACAGACAAACAAATCCAGGCCCGAGGCTGTATGTAGCTCAGTGCAAAGGCCCTGGACTCAGTTCTCAATATGCAAAAACAAACGAACAAAAACAAAAACCAGGCAGCAGCAAGCCCCGTCCATGCCCACGTGGCCGGGGTCCTGGCTCCTCCTGGCCCTGTGAGCCTCTTCCCTTTGCCCTCTTCACGGTGCCTTAGATGAGAGCTCAGACTTATTCATCTGTAGTCTCACTGAAAAAAATACAGTGAGTGTCAAAAATTAAAAACCAATTATCACAGAGGAAGACGCACAGTCACGGATCCCCCTCCAAGTCCCCTTGCTTCGGGCACACTCATCCCACGTTCTCATAGTCTCGGAAGCAGAGCTGGAAGTCCCTCTCCTGGGTGTCTTGGGCTGTGCTGTGTGGCTACCCCCGCGCCCCTGGTCGGTTCGGCACACTGACCTTTCACGGTCATTCTGACTCTGGGGGAGAGCCAGAAGCCCCAGATGCCTGATCCGGTGAGTCAGGTGGCTGAGGACTCACTGCTGGGCTTTACAATCCTGCCTTTTCTTTGGGTGGCACTCGGCGGCAGCATTGACTGTATTTTTTTAAATCACACCTTACAAAGACCCTCATGACAGAGGACTTCTACAACTGCTTCCGAAAGCGACAGGTAGGGTTAGTTGTTCCAACAGGGGATAGGGGACCGAGGGTTTTGAGGGGGATTCGTGCCAGTAACTGTAATAACTTTTTAAAATTGACACATGCACTGGACCATTTGGTCACCCTCGTAGGCACACTTGCAATCACTTCCCTGGGGTTCTCACGTGGCACTGGTGAGGATTTTGCCGCAGAGAGAAAACTTCGCATGTGGCGGTTGAGAGGGGAGGCCTCTGGAACAGCTGGCCCAGGCCTTCAGTCTGGCTTTTAGAGGCACTGAGTGAGGTTCTGTACTATCCCAGGTTGGTGCCACTCTGACACTTGGGGCCTTGCCAGAGCAGGTGGCAGGTTCACCAACTTCTATCGCACACACACAAAAAAAGAAAGAAAGAAAGAAAGAAAGAAAGAAAGAAAAAGAAAAAGAAAAAGAAAACAAAGAATTTTTAGGATGTGTCAGGAAGCGGCTCATAGTGACAGAAATAAATAGTTGATTAATTAGGTGCTGGACAGGGAACACAGGGCCTTTGCAATGAGCTACATTCCCAGATCTTCTTTTGTTTTTAAACTTTGAGACAGGGTCTTGCTAACTTATTATGTTGGTAGGGCTGGCCTCGAACTTGAGATCCTCCTGCCACAGCCTCCCAGAGTGCTATTATTACCTACCTGGGCTGTCATACCTGGCATCAGAATTTATAAGTATACAATTAAAGAAATAGCACGCAGTCCCCACAATAGGGAGAGAGGTGTCGGTGGCCTGGAGCTGGGTGTATTTGTCTGGATTTAGGGGACACCTGGAGTGTGTATCGTGGGGTCCGGGTGGCCAAGGTTAAGCACACGCCATTTCTATGCGTTTGATCCTGGAAGTGTCTGGAGGTGATGGGCCCAGTCCACAGGTTCAATGCCTTTCAAGCCCTTTAGAAAAAACGAAGCTCAAATTCATCCTGAAGCTGCCATTTTTCTTTTTAAAAGTACAATTGAAATACTATAATTGTTCTTGTCTCCTTTCTACCTGCCCTGACTCCTCCCTCCATACCAGACATCTAGGGACAGTCCGGTATATCCAGAGCCCCCAAAGCCTGTGCCAGAGCCCTGGGTCTGAGTTCAAATGCTGCCCAACCACGCTCAGAGTAGTTCACACCAGCTGGTCCTAAACCCACCTGCCCTGTCTCACCTGGCCCTTTCCCGGAAACCCCAGTAAAGGGCTTTGTCCCTGGCACCCCTCGTGTCCCCCTGATCTTTGTCCCCCTGATCTTCTGGCCCTACTGTGTCCCTTTTTATTTATTTACTGTACTGGGATGAAACCCTGGGCCTTCACACTGAGCATCTATGGTTTTTTGTTTGTTTGTCTTGTTTTGCGACAGCATCTCACTAAGGCACTAAGTTGGGTTTGAACTTGTGATCTTCCTGCCTTGACCTCCAGAATGCTGGGTTTGCAGGTCGGTACCACTGGGCTCAAAAAATCCACACTTAGAGAACATTTCTTTAACTATCTGGACCTACATATTGCTTATTCATCTTTGAAATGGAAATAGAATAACATTTGCCTTTAACTAGGATCGGTAAATAAATACCTTGAACCTGCAAACACAGCGCCCAGCATGTAGCAAGCGCCTGCCAAGGTCAGCAATGCTGGCCACATTCGCATTTGGAGCAAGAGCAGGAGGCTCAGGCCGGAGTTCTCTTCCTGACTCTGGGCACTCCCACCCTCACCCCGAACCCCCACAGGCCGACTGGATCACTCAGCATTTTGGAGCCTCTGTTTCTTGACAGAGGAAAACGGATTAAAACTATCCACAGCTCACGCCAGCCTACAGGGTGAACTCCCACAGACCCACCAAAGGTGAGTGCTTTACCGGGAACAAGCTCTGTTTTCGGCAAATATGAAAGAACGGATTCGAGGCTGAAATATTCAGAACTTGTTTTGATCTCAGCCCACGAACTGGAGAGTGGATCCCTCTGGGTCACTGAGCGGGTTTCAGAGAGCCGGGCTGCGGGGGCATGTGACAGCTCTGACCTCACAGCACCTGTGTTAGAAAGAGCTCACCCCTTTCAGAAGGGTGACTGAGGCGGCCTATGCCAGATGCCCTGGGTCTGAGTTCAAATGCTGCCCACCACGCTGATGGATTGCACGTGACAGTTAACCTGGATTACCAACTCGATCCTGTTATGACCCCTAGAAGGGTCTGGACTGCGAGGACTCTGTAGCGGAGGTCACCCTTTGTGGCACCAGGAACTGATTTTATGGAAGACAGTTTTTCCACGGGCTGGGGCCAGCGGTGGGTTTTGGGGTGGTTCTCACACATTACATGCATTGTGTGCTTCCTGCTGGAGTTCTTGCATTGAACATATAATGACATAATCACACAGTGTGCCATAGTGCGGCACTGCCCTGAGCTTGTTTTGAGACAACTAGACATCCCAGCCGGGAGTACCAGGTGACAGCGGCACCCAAAGTGTGTCCTGCCTGCCCCGCCATGTCATTTTGGCTGTTGTCTCTGCAGGTGTAACCGTACAACAGAGGGCCAACCCCTCACACGTCACTGTGAGGCCTGCCACCGGATGCAGGCAATTGCCACTGGCCACTCCCTGACGGGGTTTTGATATGAGTCTATAAGCAATTGCTTTACGGTGGTCTCCGTGCAGCCAAACCTCCTGGCTAATGCTACTCTGTGTTTGGAGCTGCTCCCCAAAACTAGCATCGCCGCCTCAGCTCCGCCCCAGGATCATGGGCATTAGATTCTCACAAGGAGCACACGACCCCGATCCCTCACTTATGCAGTTTGCGGTAGGAGGCAGGGTCTGTTTTGAGGAAGTAGGTCATGGCTTTGCAGCCTTGGGGACCCTATCCAGTCCCTTCCTGTCTGGCTCTGTCCGTGTATGTCTTTCTGTTTCCTGACTTCCGGAGGTCAGCGGCTTTCCCTCACTGTGCCCTGCCCTGCCCCAGGGTTCTGCCCCGAAACCTCTGAACCCATGAGCCAGAACAAACCCTTCCCTCACTAAGTGACGTGTGCCAGGTACTCTGAACAGCATCGGGAAGGTGGCTAGTGCAGCGCCATCCAGGGAAACTGACTTTATCTCAGCGTGCTCTGGTGTGCTCATCTGTAAAATAGGCTCTGGCGTGGTTCTGCAGAGATGGCCCGTCCATCCAGAACTCAGTGGGGCTGTCCCCTACTCAGCGCCAGATGTCACTTGCCACTGGTCTCCTCAGAAATGCTGGACTCAGAGAAGTGCACGGGGCCAACCTCCCCCATGGAGGAGCTCAGCCTCCTGTCCTCAGAGGGGAAGGGGAGGCAGCTGGCCTCAAAAAGGCTCCCCCAGGGGTGACATCCTGGCAACTGTGGTTTTGGATTTGGGTTGAGCGTGTCCCACGGAGGTTCGCGGGTTGAGATGTCAGTTCCCAGGCGGCAGCACTGGATATCGTGGAACCTTCATGAAGTGAGGTCTAGGGGTGGCAATTCTGTGGCTGGGGACATCACCCTCAGGAGAGATCCAAGTGCATCTGGTGGCACTCTGGTTAGTTCTCTCAGGAGTAGATCGTGATAAAAGGAGGGAGCCTGGGCCCTGAATCTCTGGTTTTTGTGTCTCTGGAAGAGACTGCAGGATTTGCTCCCTTCCACGCACTCCTGCCATGTTGCCATTTGCCATGTTTGATGTAACCCAAGGGCCCTCACCAGAACTGAGCAGAAGCCGGCACCTTGACCTTGAACCTCCACAACGTAAACTAAACAACCCTTCTTATTTTAATGTTCCCATCCTCAGGCATTTCATTACAGCAACAGAAAACAGCCTGACACCTTGTTCCCCTAACTCAACCCACAAAGGTTCATTGAGCACCTGCTCACACCTAATATTGTTCTAGGTTTGGGGGATGAGAGGAGCCCAGCTTCTGTGGAGTGACCCTCGGGGGTGGGGTGCAGTGAGACAAACAGGAACAAAGCCTACTGAGATGTCCCATCATGACAGGAGCTGGCTTCTGCTAGAAAACGACCCAGATCGGTCCCTCTGGGATAGCGAGATCAGGGAAGGGGATGACGCCTGACCTGGCCCTGAGCTGGGGGTGCCCCTACACAGTGGAGCCTGTGTTTCTTCCATGGCTTGTTCCCCCAGGGCACTGCAGGCTGGGGGAGAGGCCGTGGGGTCCCTGGAGAGGGGCCGAAGCCCTTTGGAGCTGTTTTAATTGAGATTGCCTTTTGCCTGTGTTCTCTGTAGGCTGTGGGGGCTTTGAATTAAACATGAGCAGTGATTTATTTATCAAGGCTTTGAAAATGTCTCTCTCTGAGCCTGATCCGGTGCTCTGCTCAGGTTAACCCTTTCTGGCCTGACCGGGATGGCCGAGGGCCTCCTATCAAGGCCATCTGGAAGCAAGTGCCAGGTGGGAGGGTAGCCACGCAGGTCCCCTGGAGAGGAGGGGGGCCCCAGACTTCCTGGTTACGTGCTCCCCAATTCTCCAACCCTCCTTCAGCTGTGCGCGTGATAGTGCACAGTGGAGCCACCAGTGCCCCCTGGGATCCAAGCCCACTGAGTCCCTCTCCCCAGGTCCCATCCCCTGAGGAGTGCAGCCAGGTGACCTTGGGAGCCATTCTTGTGTTAGGGACCTTGCGACATCCTCTTTGGGGCCAGGTTACAAGCCTGGCATCCTCCCAAACCAAGGTGGCCCAGGTGACCCAGAGAGCTTGGGTTGGGACCAGAGCCCAGTGGAGCATAGCAGAGCAGCACGGGACGCCTGTCCCCTGGTGGTAGCCTCCTCCCCGGGGAGCCAGGAGTCAGTCCCAGGCCTCCACCTCCAGGGTGAGAACGGAGAGCTCTAATGGGTCCTGGTGGACATGCAAGGCTTGGGGACACGTTAGCAGGGAAGGCCTCAGGATGGGGTCCTCATGTTCCTGTCCCTGCAGTTGTCCTCACAGGCTGCTGAGACCCAAGGACCTGCTGAGACACTGCAGGCAACCTGCCCCACCTCGGGCCAGATCCCCACATGACAGCATCCAGGGTCACTGGAAGTCAGGTTCACAAGTTTCAAAACCTCCTGGGCCTGCCCCCACAGTATCCTGGTACTATGCACTCCCCGATGGTGCCAGGTGCCAGGAAGGCCAGCCAAGGCCCTGCAAGCCCCTACAAACAGTCCCTAGCTCGCTCTGAGCTTCCTCCCTGAGGGCTGGTGACTGTCAGTGCCCCGTCACCCCAGAAGCGTGTTCAGACCTACAAACGACCTTGGGATCCACCCACCAGTAGTGGCGGCATAGGAGCTAGAAAGTAATTAGTCCGGTGTGCTAGTCGTTTCCTCTCTATGGGGCGTAGTACCAACATCACAACTTAGAGGAAGAGGGGTTATTCCGGCTTACAGTTCCGGTGGTTCAGTCCGTGATTGATTGACTGGCTCCAAAACAGAAACACGGCGGGAGGGCCTGCTCACCTCAAGGCGGCCAGGAGGCAGCGAGCGAAGGGAGGAGCCAGGGGCAGGAACACACCTCCCAGGTCACACCCGCCTCCTCCAGGCTGCACCTCCAGACAGCACACACATTTACTGAACGCACTGATGAGCGCAACACCCCCTGAGATCCGACCACCCTCCAAACACAGGAGACTTGGGGGATATTCTAGATTTAAACCATAACACCCAGCATCCCGAAAGCTCAGCACTGGCCTCGTCCCTGTCCTGCTGTTCCCCCCTTGCCTCCCAAGACACCGAGTTCCTGTGTCCTGGAAGCCTAAATGCAGACATCTGCAAATGGCTGAAGCCACAGAGGAATTGCCTCTTGGGGGTGACCGTATGGCGCCTGAGCTTAGGCTGTGTCCATCCTCAGGGAGGAAATCTGTGAGAATCTCTGCGTAGGGGTCTGTGGTCACTAAGTCACCTGGCTGGACTCAAACTTGTGATCCTCCTGACTCAGCCTCCCAGAGCACTGGGATTACAGACCTGCACTACCCACCCCGGGACTTGATTATTTGAGCAAGGCACATTCTGGGTTTGCCTCATGCTGGTGACATTGAGACCCTGTCACTCTGTAGAGGCGGGTCAGCTGTGGGGAGCACAGAGGACGGGGGCAGGGTTGGGAGAGGTGGCCTCACTTGGCTACCCACTGGTCACCAGGACAGGTAGCAGAGTAAAACTCATTCAGCCTGTCCCTTTGTGCTGTGTGCAAGCCCAGGACGAATGCCTGGGGGAGCTGGTGGGTAGTTCCCACTGAGGCCACCCAATCTGTGTAGGTGACAATCCCCAGCACTCCTGGGTGCCCTACCTGGCCTTCTTCCTGCCCTGACATCCTTGTGTTGACCTCAGACCAGCCCTTCCCACCTGCAGCAGCACCTACTTGTGGCCAGACAGCTCTGAGGACCAGCCGGCAAGGCTGGACAATTTGATTAACTTGTCTAATGGACTCTGAGTTCACTCCATTTTTTTCCATGACAACTGTATTTTCTCCCTCAAATTGTTATTGATCCCTCTTATGGGGAGCCGCGGGTGGGACGGGAGAGAGAATTCCACACACGGAGGGCAAGGGACCGAAGCTGTAGTGGCCAAACGAGGCCGGGCACAAGGCGGGCAACTCCCCGTCACTCTGGAGCCCGACCACACCTGGTAGCCTCTTGCGGCACATCTCCTAGGCAGAGAAGCCAGGCATTGTGAAGGGGTGGGGAAGGCTCGACGGGTCTAGCATACAATAAAAGAAATGCCTGATGAAATCTTAATTCAGATCAACCGCCAGTTACTGTAGCGTAATACATCCTGTGCCATCTTGGGAAGATGCCGTGTGCCTCTGTGGTGCCAGGATCAGGCACAGGGCCTTTCTCCTGATCTACATCCCTGTCTCATTTTTAATTTTTGAGACAAGGTCCTGCTAAATCAGTAAGTTGCCCGGGTTGGGCTTGAACGTGCCATCCTCCTGCCTCAGCCTCCCAGAGTTCTGGGATCCCAAGTCCTTTTTTATAAGGATACTAGCAATTAGTTAGGGCTCACTTCAATACAGCCTGACCTCATCTCAATAAACTGCATTTGCAGAAGCCCTAGTTCCACGGAAGGGTCTCACTGTGAGTGTCCTGTGGGTGTGATCTTGGGGACACTGCTCCACCACTGTAGGGGGCATCACAACTGCTTTCCTGCCTCTGTTCTCTGCACCGTCCTGTCCCGGCCTGCCCCAGGGGGTTCCTTCTCTTTCCCCACGGACAGCTAGGGGTGTCCTGGCCCTTGCCTGGCCTCTACTTCCTGGAGATCGTAGGGCTTGAATCCAGTCTCTGCACCTGCCTGCCACGTTCCTGTCCCCAGGCCTGCCACTTTCCCTTACTTCTTCCCTCAAGGCACAGCTGTGCCCACCTCCTCCTGGTGCCCACAGACACCTCCAGCACTGATGCGGCACCCTGGCAGGGACACACTCCCAGCCCAAGTCCTGAGTCATCCCATGCCGCTCCCTCCCCCCTCCCACAGCCATCTGCTAGGACCCCGGCAGGTCTGTGCCAGAGTGAATCCAGATCCCAGCCTCTCACCACCTTCACCGCCACCCCCGGCTCGTCCTCCTAGCTACCACAGTAGAAATCTCCGTGGCTCCCTGATCCCCTCCCTGCTCTGGCCACACGGCCTGCTCCTGCAGCAGACACACACTCCTCTGAGCACCCAACTGTCCTGCTCAGGATCTTGCTTCTCTATTCCCTCCTGTTAGCTGTTTCTCTGGAGAACAGACGAATACAATTGCCACTGGCCGTCTCTGAATTTTACTACACATAGTTTACTTTATATGTAGCCACATGTATATATTAAGCTATAAATATCGTTAAGATGACAGATAGATATATAGATATTTCATACATATGAGTAAGTTGGGCTGGATCAAACCCATCCTGATGTCCGCCTACTTTTATCATTTCCTGGTTCATAAACCAATGAATCCCCTTTACTCTTTGTACCAGCTGGCACTGACTTCTATTATTTGTATCTGGCATGTGTAGTGGGCTGGCTGAGTTTGGTGGCAGTTGGTAGTAGTGGTGGGCTCATTCATCTTAGGCTATTCCCCTGATGGTGGTAAAATGGCTGCCACAGCTCCAGGTCTTACATTTGTACTTCTAAGGTTCAGAAGAAAAGTTAATGGCCTCTGATCTAACACGCTGAGAGTCCCAAAGCTGATTTTGATTAGACTTTATTAAGCCAGGCTGTGTGGTTCACCAGGTGACTTAGCTGGACTACAGACGTCTGGCCATGTTAGCTTGCAGGGGATGTGCTGGCAGACCCCCCTGCCTCTGTGCCCCCACCTGGCCCAGCTCTGATGACTACAGCTGTGGTGACCAAGAACTTGTCCCTCGGTCCAGGCCTGCCGCTGAGGAATCGCTATTCCCCAAGTTCTGCCTCAGTGTCTGCTTCCAGAAAACCCAGCCTGTCCCAACACAGGGGTCTCTCACCCCCAGCTTTCCTGAGGATAATGGACAACTGGCAACTGTGTGGCATACAGCGGTGCTGCTTGGTGTCTGACACACAGATACGCTACCACAAAGGACCTCCCAGAGTTACCTGGCTCGGCTGTTCATGACAAGATACCTGAAGTCATCAACTTGGGGAGAAAAGGTTTATTTTTGGCTCAGAGTTTCAGTCCATCGTCACTCGGCTCTGTTGCTTTGGGCCTGTGGTGACCCAGTCCATCACAGAGGGAGCTGGTCTACCTCGTGGGACCCTGAGAGGAAGGGGCGGGGTATCGGCATTCTCTCTGAGGACACATCCCCAGTGACCGACATCCGCCCATTGGGCCCTACCTCCGAGTAGCTCCGCCCTCCCCGTACCACAGCCTTCAAACACCAGCATGGCTGTTTTCTTTTGCTTTTGTGGGGAGGGTAAGGACACTTAAGAGCCATCTCTTGGCAAAAGCCATCTCTTCGCTAAAGTCGCCGCACCGTATCTTAGGTCTTAGAGCAGCTTCATCCAGGGTGACCGACCTTGTGTCCTGGAGTCTCCCTGTCCCACCCACTCTCCTGCCTGTGTCTGTGAGTTTGAAACAGGAGCCTCTTTGTACATGACTGAGTGAGATCAATGTAGGTAGAGGGAACGGGGACGGGGGGAAGGACAGAGATGAAGAAAGGGGGTACGGGGAGAGATGGGGTCTTCAGAAAAATTTTCCAAACATCAGAATCCCACAAACCCTCGCTCACACCTTAAGGGCCTGTGTTGGGACCTAGGGTGACCACTGGTCCATCCCAGTGACCTGGTAATGGGGCTAGACCTTTGACTCTGGCCTGACATCGCTATCTCCTCTCCTCATTAAAGAGACTGGAATCCATTTCCCCAAAGCAGCAACAGTTGAAGAAGGCAGAAGAACTCTCACCTGCTTCAAGGTCACATCCCTGTGAAATTCAAGATCATGGTCTGGAGAAGAGGAAAGATGCTAGCGAATCCTATTTAATTGGTATGTACATATGCAATACATAATGTTTAGATTGAACTTGAGTATTTTGTGCTCATATATCCCATGTCAAAATTACCAACCCTTCCTGATTGGATGGATCTTGAATGTCTCCTGAAGACCCACAAGTTGAAAGTGTGGCTTCCAGTTGGTGACGGCTCTGGGAGGTGGTGGATCCTCTGGGAGGTGGGGCCTAGAGGGAGGAAGTTAGGTCACTGGGGGCGTGTCCTTGGAGGGAATGCTGAGATCTCAGTCTCTCCTCTCTTTTGGCTTCTTGGTCACCATGAAACGGAAAGGCCTCCTGTGCCACGTGTTCCCACCGCCACGAGGTACGACCGGAGACTGGGACCTCTGAGACCACGCGCTGAAACCAAACTTTCTTCTTCGTAAGCTGACTACCTCAGGTATTTCATCACAGTGATGGAATCCTGATGACATAGCCAGGTCTGCCAGGTCCCTCACTCTTGGGTAGAGCGCTCGAGGGCTGATCAAAGGACGCTGTGCGAATTTCAATAACAAGTTCATAGCGGTAATAGACGCGCTGGCATCACAAACCCTTTAGAGACCGCCCCTCGATTTGAGCACACCCATCCCACTGCTCTTGATGCTTTCTGAAGCGATTCTGGAAGTCCTCTTTCCCGGGTGTCTTTAAGAGGCGGCGGGCTTGTAAACCCATGACAGTGTGACTCCACCTGCCCACTTCACAGCATCTGGCTCTTCCCCCGTCAGAGGTAAGTGCGCTGTATCAGTTCAGGACCTTGATGCAGCCATGATGGCACATTTTAAAGACATTCACAAAAGAGGACTTCTGAAACTTCTATAGCAGCAAGACTGGATTGAAGCCTGTGTGAGGTTCCCGGTGGTGCCCTGGGCTGTCCCGAGGAGCTGTCACGGTGACAGGCGCTGTGCACTGTGCGTGGAAGAGCCCCGCACCAGAAAAACCCGTCTTTCGAACAAATTCAGAACGACCACAAAGTTCTTTTTTTTTTTTTTTTTGAGACAGGGTCTCACTCTGTGGTCCAGGCTGGTCCTGAAATCACTTCAGAGCCCAGGCTGGCCTTGGACTCACAGCCATCCTCCTGTCTCAGCCTCCCCAGTGCTGGGATGACAGGCGTGCACCACCACGCCCAGCTTACGTGGTGCTGGGGAATCAAACTCGGATACTTAGCGCTTGGCTTAGTGCTTGCTCAAGCGCTTTAACCGCTGAGCCATTCCTCCAGCCCAGACCACAAAGTTCTTTTCATAAACATCCCTGGCCAGGCAACTTTCTTCTCTGGGTTCAATAATCTACGTCTGTGCCATGGTGGCTGGGACAACATGCCTGTCAGGGTCAGTCACTGCCCAAGCCACATGGGTTGCAGCCTGTCCCCACACAGCCACCAAGGCTGTGCTTGCCCCGGCCAGTGACTGAGCAGGCAGCAGACCCAGGCACCCCCTCCGCCAGACAACTCTGCCCCCAGGATGTCCTCTCCACCTTGGCGACACTGTTAATCTCGTATTTCTCCTTCCTCTGTGAGTTTCCCTGGGGCTGCCGTGACAAATGCCCGCAGACTGGGAACTTCACAGTGACAGAAACACCTTCTCTCTCAGGGAAAAGGCTCCACATTAGAAATCAAGCTGTTGGCACGGCTGGTTCCCTGGGGTGGTGGCTCCCAGGAGAATCTGTCTGTACCCCTTTCCAGCACCGAGTGGCAGCCGGCCAGCCCTGGTGTTTGCTTGCCTGTGGCTTCCTGCTTTCGGCTCTGCACACACCTTCCTGCTTTGTGTCTGTGCCTCTCCAATCCGTCTCTCCTTTCTCCCCCCAAATCCGGGATGATCGCATCGGGACAGTGCCATATAATCACACCTCACAGAACTTGTTCCCACATACGGTCACAGCCCCGTCCCGGGGACTAGGAAGTGGGTCCATCCGGTTTTCTCCCACCGCATTCTCTGCAATGAACTTCTCGCACGCTGGGTCCCAGGCCGTCCCACTCCGACGTCCGTGTTGCAGAGAGCCCGAGCCAGCGCACGTACGTAGATGTGAGCTTTAAACATAAGGGATTGCGTATGTTGTTCTGTAAATTGTTTTTGTGTTATTGTTGCTCATCTCAGATCCCTGTTGAGTCTCTGCGTTCACGTCTAAGGGATTGTTCGGAAAAATGTAGAGAACAGTCACTTCTTTTGTGATCCTGGGGATGCAGCCCGAGCCCTTCGGCACACTGACCTACACGCTGAGCTAGTTCTTTTTGATTTTGAAACAGTGTCTTACTAAGTTACTAAATTGCCTCAGCTGGGCTCAAACTTGGGATCCTCCTGACTCAGCCTCCCAGAGTACTGGGATTACAGGCCTGTGCCAGCGGGGGTCATGTTGATTTTTTGAATGTATTTCCACTACAGCTTGGGTTGGAAGTGTCCTCTAAAGCCATGTGTTCAAGGCCCTGGCTTGGTGATGTTGGGGAGTAACAGAGTCTTTACGAGGTGGGGCCTGGTGAGGTTAGGGGTCATGGGAGGCATGCCCTTGAAGGGCATCAGTGCACCCTGGTCTCTTCCTCCCAGCCATGGGGTGAGGACGGGTAGAACTGAGATGCATGGAGAAAGAGCAGTGTCACCACTGGGTGACAATCTAAGCAGGGCTGATACTGTGACTCATTTTTTATAGACCTGCCCCAGGGCTTAGCAAACAACAGGTGCTTAATAATTGCACAGCTGGTAATTATCCCTGCACTGGCAAGAGGATCCCCCCTCCCTCTCTCCTGCTGAGTCAAGCTGCTCCCCCCACATTTACAAGGGTTCACCCACATCCAGCCGGTAGAATGGTCTGGAAAGCTCAAAGAAAAGACGTTAACATTTCCATGTTAATGCAGAAAACATGATTTGCATTCCAGTCAGGCTGGCGGGTTGGCATCCACCTCATTTCTCCCCTTTGCTTCCCAGCTAATTGGAATTTAATATCGGGCAGCCCCCACCTCCTCCTGCCTGCCTTCCCTCTTGCCCCAGCTGATTCTGAGGGGAGCCTGAGCTGGGTGGATGGAGGAGGAACCTGAGAGGGTGCCCGTTGTGTGGAAAGCAGACACAGGCCGGGACTGAAATCAGAGTGGAAGAAACATCCAGAACCACTCCCCACTCCAACCCGCCCACTACCTCCCCCAGTCCCTCTTGCCCTCTCCTACCTCTGCCCCCCTACCGCACGTCCTGGCCTCATAGGGAGCTGGGCCTTCGTTCGGGCCATGCTTGTCCCAGGCCCAAAATAAAATGACCATCCTTGGGGTCTGCCAGCTGTCTCCTTGGCTGGAAAGTGCCAACCAGATTACCCCTGGGGCCATCTTCCCCCAGATACTTAGAGGAATTGGTTCCAAAACTCCCAGGGCAGCCTGAAATCACAGATGGCACCAAACACGACATACACACTGTGACTTTCCTGTACACACGAAAGCTTCACTCACACGTGAGGCCAAGTAAACCAGAACAAAGAGCTCTGGAATGATCCAGGTCGTATGTTCTGATGCCACGTGGTCTTGGATCCCTGACACAGCAGAAGTGGAGCGTTGGACAAGGGACCGGCAGACTTCCGTGACACTCATGTGGCCAGGGCCCCGGGGGGCAGGAGGAGTGGGGCAGACACAGCTGTGCTTGAAGAAGTGCTTCCAGTCCCACGGGGGCCAGAAAACATACAAGCGACATCATACAAGGGTGGTCGGGGATGGGGCAGGAGGGACAGGGACACTGGGGACAGGGCCTGGGAGGGTCTGGCCGCTGTCACTGGGAAAGGATCTCGCCGCAGGCTGTTTGCAGCTCCGGAGCGCTTGGGAGATTACTGAACTCACTCATTGGCCCTAAGCTGAGGGAGAACGGAGCAGCCAGTAACCGGCTCACCAAGAGATCACTGGAAGGAGACCGCTGCCTGAGGCTCCGCACTTACTCAAGACACACAGAAGCGGTGGGATTCCACTCAGAGCTGGCTCCTGCACCTTCACAACAGGTGTAGACAGAGTGTGTGCAGGGGATCAGGAACACCTGCAGTGATAACCAAGGTACGGCAACACATGTCTCTAATCCCAGCTCTCTAGGAGGCCGAGACAGGTGGACCACAAGTTTGAGCCCAGTGTGGTCAGCGTAGTGACTTAGATCCAGCCTCAAGATAAATAACAATAAAAATGGGCTGGGGATGTAGCTCAATGTGAAGGCCCTGAGCTCAGTCTCCTATACACACACACACACACACACACACACACACACACACACACACTCACACACACACGCACACTCACACACAAACAAAGTGTGTCCCACTCTACCCCAGTTGCCTTCCTGTCCTCTGAAACACCTTCTAGGATTCTGTCACCCTTGAAGACGAGAAGGTCATTGCATCCAGTTGGCTTCTTGGCCATCCACTAACCCACTCTCTCTGCCCTGCCTCTGCCTGGGGCCCAGCCCTGTGCATCCAGTCTCCTTGTTGGGATGTCTTCTCCTGCCTCTTCTCTGCCTGGCCCCACAGACCCGGTCTCCGGGTCTCTGTGCCTGACCCAAGGAGTTTACCTCCTTTGTGGAGCCTGGACTCTCTGCTCTTGGTCTGGTCTCATTTGGGAGTTCCTTCTTTGAACTTGAGTCATTCTGGGATTGTGTGCTGCATGACTGCATGACCTCCCGTTCTCTAAGTACTTGCTGAGTGCTGAGCACCGGGTGAGCCCTTTCCTCACCAACATTGCCGGCCTCCAAGATGGCTTCCAAGATGGCTTCCAAGATGGCTTCCACAATGGCTCTTCCTCCTGGAATTCACAGCCTTGAGGTGAGCCTTCCCACACACTGTGTGACCAATAGAAGAGCGCAGAAGTGATGACTGCTCACTTCCGGCATCAGATTATCAAGGACACTGTGTGTTCTCTTATCTGAAGAACGAGCTGCCTTGCCATGAGCTGCCTCTGGAAGGGTCTGCACGGCAATCAACTGAAGCCTCTGCCAACAGCCATGTGAGGAGTCACCTTGCAAATGAAAATGACTCCTCCAGCCCCACCCAGGCATCAGACTGCCACCATGGCCAACATCTTGATGATGACTTCATGAAAGATTCCCAAGCTAGAACCACCTTTCTGGGCCACTTCTAGATTCCTGACCCATAGAAACCACGAGGTGACATATTTTATTGTCTCTACCTGTTACTTTTTGGAGTAATTTGTTACTCAGAAACAGATGGCTGACCCATGCCTCTTGCTCCTGTAATCCTTGGAACAACTCTCTACCTAGTGCCTCTTGTTCTTGGTACAGGTAGAAGCCACAGTGTAGACTATACCCAACGGCTCCAGCCTGCCCAGGGAAAGAGGCAGGTGTGCCTTGGATTGCACAGCTGGGTGTTTGCTTTTTTTTTTTTTTAACTGGAGATTGAACTCAGGGCCTTTGCGCTGAACTGCATCCTCAGCCCTCACCCTTTTTATAATTATTACTACTTTTTTATTTTTAATTTAGAGATAGGGTGTTACGAAGTTGCCCAGGCTGGATTCAAATTTATGAAATTCCCACCTCAGCCTCCCGCAAGGCTGGGATTACAGGCTCGCACCACCACACCCGGCTGGGGACTTGCATGGGTTGGACCCATGTGCCTCGCCAGGCCCTAGGGTTTTGCACCCACTTCCAACCCCCTCTCCTGCTCCATGTGGTCTCAGCTAAGGGCTGCATCCTTCAAAATCAGCCCAGGAGGACGAATCGTGCTGTTTTCCAGAGGCGCAAGCAAAGGTTCAAACTTGCATGAGTTGCACAGGATGCCAGGGCTGGTGCGTGTGGGCGGGTCCCAACCCAGTCCCAGCTACCTGAGGTCATGGGGGCTGGGGTCCGCTGCCTGGGGAAGCACCCCTTTGGGCCTGTGGGGACTCAGACTCTTCTCCCCACCATCTAGGGAGACCCCTATAATTCCCTTCCTCTTCCCCAGCTCAGGAGGAGCTTAATGCCCTGGTGACGGGAGACGGCCACCCTCTGGACAGGGGTTTAGAGAAGCAGTTGTTTACTTTGGCCTTGAATTTTAAAGAGGTTTAAAGTCCAACTTGGACCCTCAGCTCCTGGGATGCCTGTAACCATGGCAACAGCTCCTGAGCAACAGCAAATATTTACAGAGAGAGCCCGGGCAGTAAGGAAGGGAGCCAGGGTGGGTAAATGGGATTTTGCCCTGGGTACCCCCGCCTACGGCCAGAGGCTGTCCCTGGGCTCCCGAGGACACTCAGATGCTTCCAGTAACAACTCCTCCAGCTCAGCAGCACACTGGGCCTGGTCTCTGTGTGAAATTTGCCCTCAGGACGGCCTCTCCAGGGCCGGATCCCAGGGTGGGCTGCGTCTTCCCTCTGTCCCTGCAAACTGAAAACAAAGAGCTTCTGTTTCTTAGGCCTCTCTTTCTTCATCTATAAAATGGGAACGGAAGCAGTGTACACTTTCAGGGACGCTGTGGCTTGGTGAATTCCGGCCCTTTGGACCTCTCTTGTGGGGGCTTGCTGTCTAAAGACCAGGTGGCTGCGTGCTAAGACGGTATTGTCGAGAAGAGCTCAAGGCCCGTGCACATCTTCAATCCCAGCGCTCGGGAGGCTGACACAGGAGAATGTCAAGTTCTAGTCCTGCCTAGAAATTTAGCAATACCCCGTCATTAAATTAATAAAAAATTCAAAAGGGCTGGAGATGTAGCTCAGTGATAAGAACCGGGGTTCAATGCCCAGATTTAAAAAAAAAATAAAAAAAAAAATAAAAAACAGGCTCCAGGCCACATTCCAGATGGCGCCCAGGGCCTTCCTGTGAGTACAGCCGGGCCCAGATCCAGCTACTTAGCCCTGCCATCCCCCAAGAGCGCCAGAGCCCACCCTGAGCAGCTGTGCCAGCTGTGAGGTCAGGAGGAGCCAGCCCTGGGCCGCCCTGCGCACGTGGGCGGACTTAGCAGCAATGTGGGTCAGGGCCCTGGGCGTGCCACGTGCGGGTGGTAGCTGCTGAATGCCAAGCCGAGCCCTGTGCCACTGGCGGCTGGGGAGGCCCAGTGCTGGCTCCCTGTGCTCGCCAGTGGGGCAGGCCCCAGCGCCGCAGGTTTCCGGGATGCCTGGTCCCCGTACACACCTTGATTTCTAAATAGGCCAAAGACTGCATTTATTTTTAAAATTCCATCTCAAGGGTAACACACGCTGTGCATGAGACGGCGAGGCAGACAGGGCGCGCATGCGTCCAGTCGTGGCTTTTGCAGAAGCTGGAGCCTCGGTTCCTCACCTGTAAATGCGTGGTCTCCTTGCCTGGCGCGAGTCTGATATTTAGGGCCTCCTCTCTGGTGGAAGCCGCAAGGGCTTATTTGTTCCACGTTCCTACTGCTTGCACAGAAAAAAGAAAAACCTAAAATAGAATTAGGAAGTGGGCCCGCAAGCTGAGGTCCCCAGGGGACCCTGGCTGGAGAAGCCTGGGCAGCCTGCTCCATCCCTACTGCATGGGGGAAGCCTGGAAACCGCTGAGGATTGCTGGGGGCCGGGCTCCCGGCTGCCACGCCCCTGCCCCAGGCCCCGCCCCCGCTGGCCTCGGCTCCGCCCACCCCCCTTACCCTTGTGTTTCCCCAGAAATGGTGATCAGTAGCCACAATTCATGTCAATGGCCTAAATCCTCCTGGTTAAAAGCACAGTTGTTTAAGTGTCCTGTAAGGCTCCACGGTCGTTGAAGGCTTGGTCACCGGGGTGGCCCTATTGGAAAAGGGCCCTACAGAAATGGAGCCAGGGCGACCTACTCGGCACTCCCTCCCAGACGGCGGGAGCTTTTATCCCTTTGTCCTTTATTTCTAAATAAAGATCTGTTTGAAAAAGAAAAGAAAAGAAAAGAAGAAGAAATGGAGTCTTCAGGTCATTGGAGGCCTGTCATGGGAAAAGACTGGGGGACCTCACAATCTCTTTCTCTGTTTTGTGACCCTTTTCTCCTGCATACCCTCCCACCAGGCTATGCCACTCTCACCAGAAGCCAAGCGAATGGGGCCACCTAATCCTGGATTCGATCCTTCAAGACGGTGAGTTATACGACTTTTTTCTCTTTGTAAATTCAGTCGCCTCGGGCATTTTGTTCCGGTAAGGCAGAGGTGACTAACACACATCAAATAAGGTAAAAGTCAAGGGGTAGAAATACACATGCCATCTTAATAGTAATCACAAGGAAGCTGGAGTGGTTATGTTAATATCAAAGTAGATTTCAGAGTAAAGAATATTAACAGAGATAAATGGATGTTTTATCATGTTAAAAGCATCAGTTCATCAAGAGGACACACCAGTCCTAATTATTTATGCACAGAAATAACAGAGCTTCCAGCTGCTTGGGGCAGGCACTGGTACTGCCACAAGGCGGCAAGCTGTGGACCGGAAGAACGCATTGCAACATACGTAACTGTCAAAAGCTAAGTTTGTAGGACCCGAAGAACTCCCACTAATCCATAAGAACAAGGAAGGCCCACAGCCCCAGGGGAACAGCCAGTTCACAGGAGAGGAAACACGAGAGTCCACACACACCTAAAACAGACACTCAACTGCCTTAGGAAGCAGGGATCTGCTAATTAAAATCAATGAAATGTTATTTTATAGCCACCACGTTAGCAACAAATTAGAAGTCTGAGTATACCAAATGTCGGTAAACAAAAGGACTTGGAGGGAAAAGGGCTTGGTTCTGCTTGTAGAGACTGAAACAGGTCCGATCGCTCCGACCCTGTTTGCTCTGGCCTGTTCATCCATCAGCTAGGGCCGTCCCACCAGTGACCAAGGGCTTTCTCCTCCCGCAACCTGGCCACGATGCGTTGTTTTGATTTGCACTTTTCCCGTGGCCAAAGATGCCGAACGTTTTTTTCACCTGCGTATTAGGTGCCTGTCAAAGGTCATCTTCCCAAGGAGACCCCGCCCTCCCCTCACCTAGGTGAGCCCCACAACCATTTCCCCACTCCCCCATGAATTGTGTCACCCACCCACTCATCTGTCTAGCAACTGCTCTTAGTCTCCTCCCTGTGGAGAAAGAATCTCAAGGTGAGAATCTTTTTCTCTCTTGTTCACTGATGTCAATCAACTACCCAAAACAGTACCTGGCAGGAGGTAGGCACGGAGCAAATATTTCTTAAAGTGGTTGATGTCTGATTGTTTATTTATGATTTTGCTTTCAATTGTCCTTATGCATTAAACCTAGCCTTTTTATCTAGGCTCTCTCATAACAATATTCCTGGGGAAAAAAAAAAACCCATGTGATTCCTTCTTTCTTATTTTGAGGAGTTGGGGATTGAACCCAGGGCTTTTGCACTGAGTCATATCCCCAGCTTTTTTTTTTTTTTCTTTTGAGATAGGATCTTGCTAAGTTGCCCAGGCTAGGCTAGAACTTAGGACCTTTCTGCCTTGGCCTCCCAAAGTGCTGGGATGCCTGGTGATGTTTCCTGCAAGTCTTGAGCTGAGTCGTAGACCTTTTGCGATCTATGCTGCCTCCTTAAACACGGAAAGCCAGGGGTTGGCTTTATTATTCCCCCAGGACATGATCATTTGTACAGAATGTGGCAGGGACATGCCAATCCACACGCAGGCTGTGGCTTTCCTTGATTTATTTCTGCTTGAACAGGATTTTGGAATGTGCTTGTGAATATTTGCACGGACAACCACAGAGCTCAGGGTTGCTTTGCAGAGGAAAGTAAAACCACCAGGTAAATTTGCCCTGTGCTTCTTTGAGAAAACAATGGAAAACCTTCAGCCTGTGAAGGCTGAAGCCACGGAGCAGAGCATGCACAACCCTGGCCTTGAGCAGCCGCCTCGTGTGGTGGCTCTCCAGTCATAATTAATGACTTTTGTGTGGCTGCTCCACACAAACCCTGTAGAATCGCTGGCTGCCCTGGGGGACCACCATCAAGGCCGAGCCAAGGACACCCCTTAGCTGGTTTACAGGGAGCAAGTCTTCATTAAGGAAGTCACCAGGAGTCAGGTATAGTGACACAGGGCTGTAATTTCAGCACTCTGGGAGGCTGAGGCAGGAAGATCACAAATTTAAGTGCAGCCTGGATAACTGAGAGACATAGCAAGGCCCTGTCTCAAAAATTAAAACAAAAACAAAAGCAAAAAACCCCAAAAACTCAAGATGTAGCTCGGTGCAAAGGCCCTGAGTTCAATCCCCTGTACCACTGCCACCAGAAAAGACTTTTTAAAAAGAGTTACAATGGAAAACAACCCTCCGCAAGCCTAAGCCAGCTAAAAGGCTTTCCAGTATCACAACTTACATAAAAGTTGGCCTGTCTCTCCTGCCAAACTGGTCTCAAGTTCAAGTTCCTGCCTCTGCCTCCTGAGTGCAGGATTACAGGTATGTACCATCATGCCCGGTTTATGTGGTACTGGGGATTTGAACCTGGGGCCTCACACTTCCTATGCACATTCTCTTATCACCGATCTACACCCCTAGCCCACTCCTCCTTTTATTATATTTCATTTTATTTACTTTTTGAGACAGAGTCTTGCCTGTAGTCCAGGTTGGCCTAGAACTCGCGGCAATCCTCCTGCCTCAGCCTCCCGAGGGCTGGGATTACAGGGGTGTGCCACCACAGCTAGCTCCAAATTGGCTTTTGTCCCTTCTCAGTAAACAGCGTCCACCCGCCTGGTTCAAAACCTCAGGTTTTAAATCTTTTTTAAGTTGAGATAGAATTTACATACCATAAAACTCACCTTCAATTTCAAAGTATATAATTTAGTAGGTTTTAGGACACTCAGAGTCACCAGCACAATCAATTCAATATTTTTGTCATCCAGAAGGAAACTTTATACCCCTGAGTAGTCATTTATCATTTTGTTCCCATCTCATGCCCATCCTGAGCCACCAGGAACCACTGTTTACCCTCTGTCTCTGTAGATCGGCTAGTTAGGTCATTTTGCATAAATGTTGTCATACTATAGATGGCCTTTGTGTCAAGTTCTTTCACTTAGCATTGTGTTTCCAAAGCTCTTCCATAACATAACATGTCTTCCATCCCTGTTCACTGCAGAATAATATTCCGTTGGCTGGATATACCACATTTTATTCACCCAGTCGTCAGTTGGTGGACACGGCATTGTGGCTTGGATCTGGAATGTCCCCTAAAAGTCTCGTGTATTTGGATGTTATAGATTATCTAAGGAGCCACGTGCAGTTAGGAGATGAGGTCTGGTCTGGAGTGTTGCATGACAGGTGTGTGGTGGATTTTAGATTACAAACATGTGGGAGATTAGGGAACTAAACTTGGAAGGGACAGAACACCGGGGCAGGACCTGGCAGGGCAACAGCTACTTCTTCCCTTCTTCCGGGACTTGGCTTTTGTTTGCAATGCCATAAGTAGCTCCCTTTGCTTCTGCCTATGAATAGGCCGCCCTTGAATGGACTGAGACCTGCTGAAACTGTGAGCTAAAATAAACTTTTCCTCCCCTAAGTGCATGATGGGAATTCTGTCACAGCACCAAAAGAACAACCAAGACACTTGGGTTGTTTCCACTTTTTGGAGGCTATGAAAAATGCTGCTGTGAACATTTGTGCTACAAATGGGTCCCCTAAAAGTCGGTGTGTCGGTCATTTAATATGCACGTTCCTTGGTTGATATTATTTGGAATGAGGCCTTTGGGAAGTGATCAGAGGTGGAAGAGGGCGAGCAGGTAGGGCCACCATGATAGGGTTAGTGGCGTTGTCAGAAGTAGAAGGCAGACGTGGGCTGACACACTTGTGCTTTCTCACATGCCCTGTGATGCCGTCCACTCTACTAGGGTGTGGCACGAGGCCCTCTGGAAGCTGAGCACAGCTGGGCCCTGCTGTTGGACTTCTCAACCTCTAGAACCAGAGGCCAAATCAATCTCCATTCTTCCTAAATCACCCAGTCTCGGGTGTTCTGTTATAGCAACAGAAAATGGATTGCTCTGACCGTTTGCTTTTTCATGTCAATTTTAGAATCAGGTCATCGATTTCCACAGAAAAGCCAACTGGGGATATATTAAGGTGGCATTAAACCCACATACCAGTTTGGAATGAGGCCATTGTAATAAAGCCTGGACTACTTTGTTCCTAATGTTTGGAAGTTGATGGTTGTTAAGCCATACAGGAAGAAAACAATTGAAACCTAGGGTCTCAGGTTGCCGCATCTAAAATCAGACAGGCTTGGTGGCGTACGCCTGTCACTCCAGCACTCCAGCAGGCTGAGGCAGGAAGACCACAAATTCTAGTCCAGTCTGGGTATCTTAGTGTCTTACCAAGACCCTGTCTCACAATCAAACATTTAAAAATATGGGAATATATCTCAGTGTAAATGCCCTAGGCTCAATCCTCAGTATCACCAACACATACAAATCCAAAATTTGCTGAAAAAATTTACCCATAGCTAAGTGAAAGGGCCGTAACTTATAGGGGTTCTGAGTTAAATCTGGCACTTACTCTCACGTAGCCATTCGTAAACCATTAATGGTTTCAGTGTATGCTGAGGCTCAAATCACATTTATAGCTGGGGATCCTACAAAATTTAAATAAGATACACTTTACAATCCCAGGGAAGTTAGTGGACCTTAAACAGACAAAGACCCTCAGGCCCTCATTCCAACCCTGGGAGCTCTCTACTTGCCCGAATTCCCTGTGGTCACTGTGCACATTGTCCTGAAATGCTTCTCAGCGGGTACAGAAGCCCTGACCCAATGATTAACATAATAAATTAAATTAAACCTTTGACACTTAGAAATTGGCGTGGGAAAAATGGGGCCCCATGGACCTTCCCCAGGTTAAAATGGTTGAGCCAGCCCAATTTGAACACAAGCAGGTGCCTCGCGGACTGAAATCCATTATCGGAGACCTAGTCAGTGAGGGGCGGTCATCTGCCTGCTTCTCACTCAGTGTCCTGATATGGCCCATTTGTAAGCCGGGAGTGGATGAGTGGCCACCTTGCTGTGGGCAGCTGTAGCCTCCGTGGCTCCACCCAACAAGGCTCCCTGGAACTTTAAGATTACTCACTTCAAGGCTGAGGCAGGAGGATTGCTGTGAGTTCGAGGCCAGCCTGGGCTCCATAGTGAGTTCAGGACCAGCCTGGGCTACAGAGTGAGACCCTGTCTCAAAAAAACAAAAACAAAAACAAAAACTTCATTTCAAGCACCTAAAAATTACGTGACAAACTGAACGCAAGTTCTGATTCTACGAAGAAAGCTGTTGTCCTGCTTGGAGTCTGTTCTGCCTGACGTTAGCACAGCCCCCTCAGCTCGTCCTGGTTACGATTTTGCATAATTCATCTTTTCCCATTCTCTTACTTTCAACCTATTTGGGCCTTTAAAGTGTGTCACTGAGCCGGGCCCTGTGGCACAGGCCTGTCAAGCCAGCACTCTGGGAGGCTGAGGCAGCAGGATTCTAAGTTTGAGTCCAGCCTGGGCAGCCCTGCGACTTTGCAAGACCCTGCCTCAAAATCAAACATCAAGAAATCGGTTTTGGATCCAACTCAGCATGGAGGCCCTGGGTCAAACTCTGCCTTTTGGTGGGAGTGTTTGAGACGTGAACATTTAAAATAGTAACTGACAAGCCGGGCTCAGGTTTCTCACCTGGCTGCTTGTTTCCGGCATGACGTGTTTGGCTTTTGGCTCTGTACTCCTCCATTGTTGACCCGTTTGTTTTAAACAGACATTCCGCTGCATAGTATTTTCACCCACTAGACGTGTCTTTGAACACATGGACTTATTTTCTCAGTGGTTGGCGGGGCATTTCAAGTCACATCTTAATTTATAACAATCGAGTTCAGATTAATTACCAACCTCATTTCAATAGGGGAAAAACCCCGCCCCCACCAAGCTTACTCTTCTGTTTTGTTGTTGTTGTACAAATTACATCGTTATATATTTATGCCCACCGATGCAAGTTTATAATTATTGCCGTGTGAGCTTGCCTCCTAAATCACCTAAGAGGAGAAACGAGCCCACCACACACAAACGACACGTTTTTCAGGGCTTGTCATTTCTCCACGCAGGTTTGAGTTGTGTCGAGAGCCCTTTGATCTCCGCCTGAAGAACTGCCTCCAGTCTTTCTTTTAAGGAAGGTCTATTAGTGTTAAATTCTGTCAATTTTTTATTTACTCTGGAACATCTCGGGCTTGTCTTCGTTTTTGAAGAACAGCTGTGCCGGATGCAGAATTCTCGGTTGATAATCTTTTTCCTGAAGCCCTGGAATAAGCCGTCCCTCGGCCTTCTGGGTCTCCCGTAGATTCTGATGAGAAATCCAGCTATAAATCTTCTTAAGGGGCCGTCGTATGTGATGAGTCGCCTTTCTCCCGGGGCTCCGGAGAGTCTCTGTCCTTGCCTTTTGACAGCGTGATCATGAGGTGTTGTCCTACCCGGAATTGGTTAAGCCTTTTAAATCCTTGTATTTGGTTTCTCTCCCCAAATCCCAGATGGCAACAAGACTTGACAAGTCTACTCCCGAGTTTGCGCTCAGCCCTTGCATTTGTTGTCTGGGATGCGAAGTAGCACTCTTCATTAGTTAATCAAACTGCCACCCTCCCCTGCTGAAAGTCGCCACCCTTCCCAGCTCACTTGGGGTGAGATCCAAACTCAGGCCAACATCACCCGGCCCCTCTGCCTCCCCGTCCGCTCTCCCATGCTCTGCAGTCCCCACAGCCACCCTGGCGGCTTCATCTCCACCACATTCCAAGCTCAGTCCTAGCTCAGGCCCTGCACACGGCTGCCTCATCTGCCGGGAAGGGACACCAGGGCCAGCTCCCTGTCATCAACTTCCAGCTTCACGGGACCTCAACAAGGCACCAGCATTGTGTCATTGTTGTTTATAGGAAGAATGGTAGAAATCTACAGCAAATGTTTAAGAAGTTGTTACAGTAGAATAAACACTGCCCTTCCTCCTCCTCACAGTCTGCCCCTCACCCAGTACCCTCGTCCCGTCGCTCTGGCCACTTTCTGAAGCAGCTCTGGACGTCCACGTTCCTGAGTGTCTTTACACAGCAGGCTCAGAAATGGGGCAAATGCCCCTGGAACGGCCATCCTCAGGGAGGAAGGATGGGGGAAGCCGTACAGTGTGTCCTCGTCACCCTAGTTACCAGGTCTGGCACCGCGTGGCTCTGGTTCCTCCCCCAAATCAAAATGGCCGTGGACGGCCAATATTTTGAACTGATTCAGGACATTGAGGCAAGAAAACACAGAAAAGACGCCCTGAACTGCCCCAGAAGGTAGCCAGAATTACGGGACGAGGGTGTTCAAAGTGAGAGAGACAATTTCAAGGGTGATTCATGGGAGTGTCTCTTATTGAGATAAAATTTTTAAAATTTAAACGTTCTCTGCATTTTTCAATCATGCCTCGGGCTAGTTGCCTCTTCTCTACAAATGGCTTCTCCCTGGATCAACGTCCAATTTAAAACACTCGACTATGGTACTCACTGTTGTCTCTCTAGTGACCCACACACGGTACTGTCCCAGAGGCCCACGGACAGGATAAACGGCGATGCCTGGGCTCACCAGTGGGAGGTGGTATCATTCACACTGGGACAGCAGGGACCCTGGAAGACTGTGAGGACCCCGCCTGCCTTCCCCTCGGCACAAATCTGCTCCCCAGCACCGTTTGTTTAGCTGCGTTTTATCACTTCTTGATTCAGTGATCATTGATCATTGGGTTAGTTTCCATGGCAACCCAGAACCAACAGCACATCGCACCATCCGGGAGGCTCCTTATTTGCCCCTCGTGGGGGAACCTTGCTCACTATGTAGGTGTTTCCTTGCCTCAAGCAAAGGGTGAAGGTTATGAGGCCCCGGATGTCCTTCAGGTGGGAGGAGACTTGAGGCACAATGAACTCACTGGATTGCCTCTGGGGGATTCATGTTTCTGCTTTTATGTTTGGTGGGCCAAAAAACCCACTAGGAGGACCAGCGTGCAGCTCAGAGAAGTGGAACCTCTTATCTTCTGGGAGATTTTGGTCTCGTGCTCTGGGCTCCAAACTCCCCCAACTCCAGGGAGGAATTTATCAGGTTCGGCAGAGGTCGCAAAGGCTTGCCCCTGCAGAAGCGAGTCAACCCAGCCTCTCACGTGCACACGGGACGGGAGGAGGCCCCGGGCACCTCTCCAGGGGAGAGCTGCCTGGCTGGAGTTTCTATCACAAACAGTATCTGAAATGAACTGCTCTCCACATGGCCTTGGCACATGGGACTCCAGAGGCCTCCAAGTAGGACAGCTGGCCTAATTTTCCATTGTACCCAACAGCTGTGATGTTCAGGACCTGTCGAGTCCAAACTCACAGCCCACAGTCTCAGCTTTGTAGGTCACCATTCCCGTCCCGTCCTCTGTTTCAAGCGCACCTGGCCTGTTATCAGGAGGCCCCAGATTAGACCCTTATTATAATAGAAACTGACATTCCTCCTCGGGAAAGAGACAAACCAAGTCACGCCCTGCAGCTGCCAAGAGAGGAAAAAGTTATCAAAATGGGAAGACGGTGGCAGCAGAGTCTAACAGCACACCAGCCCGGTTCAGGGGATGCGCAGAGGGGCCTTTGGGAGAACACAGAGACGAGAGGCCGTTCACAGCCACCGTCCACACAGCAAGGGCGGGAGAGGATGAGGGGCAAGAGGGACAGGGCCGCAGGCTTCGGAGCCACAGGCGGCTGTGGCCGGGCCTGACCACCACTGGCTTCTGGAGACAGAGCAGCTCAAATAGCCCAGTGAATTCACCTGTGGGTTGGGACGGCTCTTCCAAGGAGTCACCAGGCGGAGCAAACGAGGAGCTGTCTAAGGAACACCTGCGCAGAGGAGGTGCTGAGCAGGTGGCAGGGTTTGAACCTAAAGCGCCTCCCCCAAGAGTCTCGTGTCAGGAACATAACTGGCTCACGGCTTCCATGTTTGTCAGTGGATCCACCCATGATCCCCTGTGCTCCTAGGAGGCAGGCCTGGCTGGAGGAGGGTCACCAGGAGTCACCTGGGAGAGCAGATTCCTGTCCCCAGCGCTACCTCGCCCTCTGCTTTCAGGCTGCCGTGGGCTGAGCAGTTTCCTCCACGTCTGGCCCTTTGCCACTGCCAGCAGGCCACGTGCAGACTGAGACCTTCGAACTGTGAGCTAAACTAAACCTCTCTACCTTTAAGATGTGTCAGGTATGGTGTCCCAGAAACAGGAAAGTGCCCGAGGCAGCAGGTATCATATCGGGAGGCCGCTTCGGGTCGTCTTGCTAAGCTTGACTCCCTGGCTGGGACATGAGGCCTCCTGGGCATCTGCAGCCTGGCCGTGAACAAGGGCACATGTGGGCCACACCCTCCTCCACGTATGCTCAGTCCCCAAGGCCTTCAGATGCAGGCCCCGGCACACCCCAGCAGCCCTGCGCCCTACCCAGCCCCGGCCCCGATGGGGAGAAGCAGAGCCCAGATCGTGTTCCAGTGAACTTTAATCGGAATTCCACTTTTAGGAGCGGTCCGTGGCATACAGCATGAAGATGGGCGTGGCAGTCGCTCCTTCGAGCGGAACGTCCGTGGACTGATTCTCACTTCAAACAGGTATGAAAAATAAATATATAATATTTAGCTTTAAAAATTTCCCCACTTAATCATTTTTTTCCTTAAAGTAAATGACGTTATCCAACAGCCTGGTACCTAAGCAGACACCAGCCAAATGACATCCATTTTCTTCATAGTCTGGGAGGAAACAGTTGATGGGGACAGCGAGGGATGGACGCCAGCTAAAAACAAGCACACTCCTCACATTGGGCGAAACATCAAACTCAGGGCCTTGGCATGGCTGTTCTTTTCTGTTGGAAAAAAAAAATGACGCCCCACCCCCACCTCCCACCCCACCCCCCAGACACACGGAACAGTATGCAAATGAAGTTTTGGCACCAGATGAGAGGGAGGCTACTGAGAGCCAGCCTGGTGATGACTCTGTCCAAGCGTGGGTGGAGGAAAGAGTGGGGGTGGGAGGACAGTTGCTGGTCATGGCCCTTCTCCATCTGGGTCAGGGACGTCCCCTCTGCTTCAGAGAAGGGCTCACGGGGCAGCTGGCGAGAAGCTGCCTCACACGGAATCACGAGACATGGGACACAGGGGGCAGGACCCTTGGGGACTGGGTTGAGTGCTTTGGCTGCACGCTCAGCCGACAGCAGGGATGCACTCTGCACACAAAGGACATGGCCACTTCAGCGGGACAGCTACACAGCCGGGGTCAAGGAACAGACCGAGGGTGGGCGCACGGGACACCAAGGAGCCAAGGGGCGGGCAGGCTGCTGAGCATTTACAGGGGTCTGCAGGGGCTCATGGGCCCAAGCCCCGGCAGGAAGTCAGCTGTTCACCCACTGGTTGCTGGGGCCCCGGGGCTCCTCCCAGGGGATTCTGGCACTCCTCCCTCCCCCCCAAAAAAAATTCTTGGGAAAGAACGAATGCTGTGACACAGCTTGAGTCCCAGAGACACCCCTGCCCACTTGGGCAGGAGGCTTTCCACAGTGGAACTGGGGGGGGTGAGTGGGCAGCCGTGAAGGCCCTGCGGGGACAGCCTGCCTCGAGCCTCCGGCACGGGCGGAGGCAGCTACAAGTCCAGGAGCCGCTCCTCACACGTCTCCACGGGCCACTTGGAGGCCCCTCCGAACACATCCACGTTGTTGTCCACCCAGGGGATGATGTTGCCCGGCATGTTCGTAGAGCAGTTGGCAATGTTGATGATTTCTTGTGCACGGAGGACGCGGTCCCATATGTTGAACTGGCTGAGCTCCCCCACAAACGCCTGCGTGGCATCGAACCGGCCCCCTACGGTGTCCTGGGAAATGGGGACAAGACACCCACGTCAGGTGTCATCAACACGCTTGTCTGCTCGCTCCTTCTTAGGAGGGTGGCGGCAGGGCTGGACTTCAGTGACTCCCCCACTCTGACCCTGGATTCTGTTCCTGACTTCAGCCACCCACCCATTCTGACCCCAGAGCCTGTCCCGAATCCCTCACTCTGACCCCGGAGTCTGCAGGCTTGGGAGCTCTGGGGAGCGTCATGCCTAGGGCCAGCTTCACTCACGCCATTCATTTAACATGAGTCCATCCTGATTCCCTGACTCTGACCCCGGGGGCCAGACGGGAGAGACATCCACCCAAAGCTAAGACGACAGCTGGGTCTGATGCTGAGCTGCTCATAGGGAAGAAGAGATATCTCCCTGTAGGCTGGGCCCCGAGCATTTCCCAAGTGCCCCTTGCCGGGTACCAAGGACGAGAGCCCCAGCAAGCAGCTGTTAGAGGACAGCAGCTCCTGTATTTGGACTGGCCAATCACCAGGCAAAAGAAAACCTGGGGGCGAGTCGCAGAGACGTGGGGAGCTGCCCTCCATGGCTCCACGCCAGGAGGTAGCTGGAGCCCGAGCCACAAGCCGGTCCCATGGCACACAGGGGCACTCCCACCCTCTGTGTGGGTCTGGCTGAATCCCCACACTGACCTGGTCCCTGCCAGGGTTGGCCCCATCTCCTTGCTTGCCTTGGCCCACAAGACAGCACGGTCAGGCTGCCTGGGACCCGTGGACCAGGCTGGAGTCAGGCCGTAGTGGCCAGGCCTGCAGGGGGCCTTGGCTGGGCTGGCCACCACCCCGGAGGATGGGCTAGGAGGGACAGTTGGGCACGCACCTGCTCTTGCCCAAGGATCAGCACACCTCCAGGCTTGATGGGGTGCCAGGGGGCCAGGTTCTCCCCAGTGCCCAGCTTCTCGCCATCCTGGAAGGCCTCCCACATGCCGTCCCGTGTCGTCCAGGTGATGCAGATGTGGTGCCACTTGCCATCACTGACAAACAGGGGCAACTGTGCGACCTGGGGGTGGCAGCAAGCAGGTGAGGACTCTCCCTTGGGCAGGAGACCGAAGGCCACGTGGGATCCCCGGGCCCTGCCCCTCCCACAGCTCCCCTTCTCTGCAGTGGGAGTGACCCACAGGAGGAAAGGGGCAGCCTTGGCACAACCCCTGATGTGGATCGGACACCCTGGGTCCCTGTCTCGGCTAGGACCAAGCCGAGGGAAAGGTGACCGTCTCAAAGCAGCCCTGAGCTCTGCACAGAACCTGAACTCAGGATACTACAGCACCAAAGTCTTTGAAAAACACTGAGATCAGGGTCCTCTCTTTCCAGGCCAGACTCCAAATATCCGTGGTGGCACTCGGGGATCTGTGTGTGTGCCGAGGAAGGGGAAGCATGCGGCCTGCCTAGGCCGGGGGCTGGAGGGTGTGAAAGTGAGGAAGGCTACAGGCGGCAGCTGTGGACCGTCCTGTTGTTACTGCTGGTTTCCTAGCAACCCAAAGCCTCCCTCCCAGGAATTAGATGTTTACGAGAGGTCTTAATGGGGAGGAGAACGAGGCTCCCAGTCCCGTGGTGTCCTACGGTATTGTTCAGAACAAATCATCCTCAGCTTGCTCCACAGCATTTCCATCTTACAGCAAGTCCGCCGGGCAGGTCAGCAGACCCCTTTAGCCGCTTGGGCAGCCTCAGACACTCAGGTCCAGTCAGGAGGACATGAGGTTGCTCTTTTGTTAGGTTCAATGTGATGCTGGAAAGGGACTTGTGAAGTGGGGGCTGCTGAGGGGCCCCGGAGCCCGCGGGTGATCTCTGAGACCACATCACTGGGCACCCTCTAAGAAGGGCCATCCTTCCTGGAAAAGGCCAGGCAACAGATAGGTCAGCGGACTGGGTCAGCAGTGGCCACGGGGCTAGGGCAGGAGCTATGTACCTGTGCCCAGAGGCGAATAAGGGGACGTGGCGGGAGTGGGGGAGAGGGCACTGTTATCTGTTTTTATTGTGATCATGGTTATACAATGTAGATATTGATCAAAACTGGCTAAAACTCAGAATAAATTTCGCCATATGTAAATGATGCCTCAGTAAACCTTACCTCTCAAAAACAGATCTACCCAGCCCTGCACAGACACCTGCTGCCTGCTCCTCACACTCCCCCAGGACCAGGACCCTCAGTGGCCTCCTGGCTATGGCTGTCCCCATCAACCAGCCCCTGCCCACGGGCAGCCCCAGAGTGGGCCTGACTCCAGGAGTCCTCCTCCTCCTGGGGCCGAAGGAGCGGCAGCTGGCCCGGGCTGCTGACGTTTAAGGACTGGCCGGGTGGCCCCTCCCCACCCCGCCTCCTGCACCGAAGTCTGTGCCAGCGGAAGGGCCTCACCTTGTCGTTGATGAGCAGCTCGATGGGGTTGTTTCCCCACTCGATCAGCACGATCTCGTTGGCCTGCCCGGGCACGGCGTAGGAGAACGGGGTGCCAATGCCCGGCGAGGCGCTGGAGCGCAGCCACAGGCAGATGGTGAAGGCGTATAGCTCGGGCAGGGTTTTCTTGATCTTGCCATACAGGTAGTTGGTGCGGAGGGGAAGGGACACTTTGAAGGCATCTGGCGACTTAAACGCACTGTTACCTGGACGGAGACAGAAGGGGCCCCGGCATGTTAGGTGAACCCCTGGCCAAACCTGCCTGAAGTGACTCTCACCTGAACTCCACACTTGGCCAGTCACCAGAGAGACTGGGTGCCTGTCACCCGCTGGCCACTGCTCAAAGTGCTAACATCCAGCAGTCCAGGAAACAGTTATTGCCTTCAAGGGGCTTATATTTTGGTGAGGAAGCCAGTCAGAAAGACAACATTAGGGAGTGGAGGGAAGGCAGGGAATGAACCCTGCCAGGAGGGCAGGGCTGGGGCAGCAAGGCTCAGCAGGCGCTGGACAGTGTCAGAGGGCAGAGGGTACAGCCAGGTCTATGGACCAGAATTCCATGTCGAGGTCCAGCAAGTGCAAGGCCCTGTGGAGGCCTAAGGAAAGAAAGGGGGCGGGGGAAGATTTTAGGAGCTACACACTCAATGTGTTAGATCTGCTTCTGCTTTTTAAAAATCTTTTCTGTGGCACTGAGATTGAAACCAGGAGTGCGCTCTCACTGTGCAATGGCCCCGATCCTTTTAACAAGTTTACTTTGAGATAGAGTCTAAGTTATCCAGCCTGGGCTGGAGCTTGCAATCCTCCTGCCTCGGCTTCCTGAGTGTGGTATTACAGGCCTGCGCCACCACACCTGCTGCTGGATCCATCTTTTAGGACAAGCAAAGAGGCCTCTTTAAATCCAGAAGGGAAAGGCCCCGGTCCTTCCTGCTTTGTACTTCCTCTTTCCTCCTCGGACCTGACGGTGGGAAAGCTGCTTAAGCAAGAGAGTTAGCTTTCATTTTCTTGTCCCATTAAGCCTGAAAAACTCTTGGTTAGACAAGTCTTTCCTGTCATATCTTTCCTTGAGTCCGGAACCCACGCGTCGTGGGCCTGGAGGAAGACAGCCCCATGGGGACCCAGGCGCTTGATAAACACTTGCCAAGAGAGCAAGCCCCTGTCACTCGTCACGGTGAATAATCACCACCACTCAGGGGAAGGAGTTGGGCTCCAGGTCTTGACATAAAAATAACTCAGAAGTGGCTGTTTGTGTAAATCCCTGCCACGTGCCTCCGTTTCTGCTTCACACCCCTTCAGGGGACTCTGTGCCTCCTGCCCACTTCCTGTCATTTCAAACCAGCAGGGGGCAGACATAAGAGGAGGTGATGCCCCCTCAGGCTCACATACCTGCTTCCAGAATATTCTGGGACGGTATGAACAATCCTTTTCCCAGGCCATCCCCATGTATACAGAGCTCTCTAAATCTGGGACAACAAACTCTGAAGTTTCCCAAGTTCAAAATGAATTTAGCCACCACCAGCCCCTGCTGAGTTAGGACAGATTCCAAGTTTGCGGGCAAACACTGGCTCTTACGCGCCATCACGGCCAAAGCTTTTCTCTTGCATGGGAGGGAGGGGCAGATGCTGGAAGGGGCCTGAACACCTTTCTCTCCTCCAACAAGGATGAAACAAGCACCCACAGGGAGCCAGGCAATCAGATAATGTTTCTCCCCCACAATCCTGCAGTTTCTATCAGTGTAAGTGCCGGTTCAAACCAGGAGGCCCCAGGTGCCAGACCTGTCTAAAGCCAGCAGCAGGCCAGGGGTCACCCTTCCAGCCTCCCTGATGGTGTTAGAACCCAGGCTTCCCTCTGGTATGTGTGTGTGCCTGTGCCTGTGCCATTTCCCTGATTCATCTCCCACAGCAGAACACCTGGCACCTGCTCCAGGCTGGAAGGACCAGGGCACCTGGCACACCCAGAGGCCAGGCCAGAGGAAAGGCAGGGCTAGCTTCTTACCAGGCTAAAGAAAAACAAAGAGACCCAGAAAGCCCCACATTCCTTTGTACAGGATGTGGAATTGTGACACCAAGACTCAGAGAAGTTAGATGAGTTACTCAAGGTCACACAGCTAGTCAATGACAGAGCCGGAACTGGAAGTCCCACTTTCCAGTACATGTAGCCACTCCTACCTCATCTCCAAGTGGCAAATGGCCATGGTGATAATGAAGGCATCGTTACCTAATAAAGAACGATGGCTTCTATGCTGCAGGTGGGCAGGCCTGCCAATTTAATGAGACTCTACGTTGGTAACAGCATTAGTTCAGTGACAACGGATAGGTTTAATTAGAGCTGGGAGAGCTGGGGGCAGGGGAGGGGCCTATGCCCCCAAAGCAGGTGCCCTTTATTCAAATAAAATAGCTTGGAGGTTCCAAGGAAACTTCATTAAAACCAATTATGGAATTAAAGGGCCTGACCAATAAATCAGAATCTGCAGGTGGTAGACAAGCTAAGGAGGGGGCAAGGCGGGCATCTTGGGGACCACACGGGGTAGGCTGTGGCCTTCTCAGTGCCAATGCTGATTTCAACCCCGAGCTGGGCAGTCTCTAGAGGCCCTTGCGAACATGCAGGTCTCAAAAAAAAAAAAAAAAAAAATAGCCATCCTGGGAACTGGATGTGGTGCTGCACACTGGTAACCCCAGCACTCTGGGAGGCTGAGGCAGGAGGATTGCAAATTCAAGCCCAGCCTGTGCAACTCGGAGACTTATCAAGACCTACCTCAAAATAAAACAGAGGCTACGGATGCAGTTTAGTGCAAAGAACTTGGGTTTAATCCCCAAGACCAAAAAATAAAATAAGCATTCTGGGGCCCCAAGGTCATGAATACCCACTCCTGCCTACTGGGATCCAGGGAGTCCCCTGCCCAGGAGGGCTAAGGCTCCAGCACCTCCTCTGGGGTCCACAGTGAGCGGAGGCATCACTAGGCTGTGACTTCAGTCCTCACCTGGAACTAGCCCTGCCACAGGATCACTGTGGGGCTTACAGAAGACAGTGTGGAACCCCCGGTTAAGCATCTACAACAGAACGGGGCACAGGATGGTGGGGCATAGTCAAGAGACCCCTCCAAAGCCCCCATGTGCTGCGTAGTTGAGGGCAACCTCCTGTGGGATCAGCTGATGGTTTTAAAGAACTTGGGGGTGGGGGGGGGGCGGGCTGGACATTTACATGTTCCTGAATCAACAGTCACAAACAGGAGAGACATAAACCCAACTGCTCAGAAAACAGAGTGGCCAGCAGATGGTCACTTTCCTTAAAGACTCATCCCAGAACTGGGCTGGAGGCACACGAGGAAGGATTCTAGAGTCCCAGAGTGCCCTTGAGGATCAAGGGTAGCAGGTCATTGCCTGTTGGGCTGTCCCTCCGTGCCAATCCTCTGCCACACTGGCCACTAGGGATCTGGGCCTTGGGGCCCTGAGCATTCCCTCCAGGACAACTTGAGGAGCCTTAAGGGCTTTCAGTGAAAAACAAGGATCAGGAGAGCTGGCGTCAGAACAAGGATGGCTGAGCCAAGTCCCAGTTCCACCCAGCTATACACAGGCCAGGGACGGGAAAGCCACAAAGTAGCAGCTCCTGGTGGCTAAAGCCATGCTGAAGGGCATGGTGTAAACCAAGTGAAACTCACTGGCCTTGAGTCAGAGGACAGAGAACAGGGGGGCACAGGTTTATGGCACCACTGCAGCTCCCCAGCCGGCAGCTCAAGCCTACTGGACCCTTCTCCCCAAAGGACACATGTCTGATAGAAAAGTGAACACTCTTCTTGTCTGTGAAATGGGTATAATGGGAATCGGATCTCTTAGGGCTGAAGAGCTCGGCACACTGTCTGGCACTAACCTATTATCTGGCTTGGTAGAATTCTATTCACTTGGGTCCTTGGAGCGATTCGGCCCTCCACCAACGGAGGCACTCGGCCCTAAACTGGGGCACCAGAACCCTCCTCTGGGCCTACAGCCATCCCTTCTAAGGTACTAAATAACAGAAATCTGCCCCCTACACGGCCCCGAATGTGCTGCGGCTGCACTAGGTCAAGGGGTGCACGCTTGCTTGGGGCCAGATGCTGCCCCCACCTCCCAGCAGGTGAGGCCCTGGCTGCAGCTGCTCTGCCTTCTGGGAAGCTCCAAGACCTAATGAGTCCCTTGATGTCACCCGACAGCAGAAGCGAGGCAGAGAAAAAATGTTTTGGAAACTTGAGCGTCCAAGTCAAACAGGAAGCCACATGCTCCTTCCCCAAGAAGGGCAGGGAGGAAAGGCTGGAAACCGGGAGAATCACACACGAAAGGGACGAAGGAGCCCTGTGCCCATGGGATGGAACGGAACCCCCGCCTTGGCCAGCGGTGAGCGTCACTGGACATTCTGCTGTTGGATCCTCTTCCAGTTCATGAAACTGAGTGACCAGAAAGGGCCTTTGCCAAAGTGGTACATCCGAGAAGGCTGTAATCTGCGCCCACTCCAGCACACCTGCAACTGCTCGCAGCGACCTGGGGTTGGTGACACGTTCTGAATTATCTACGGCCTGATCTCCCTGCCTGTCCCCGTGGGAGAAACCAATTCACAACTGTGTGAGCAGGGAACAGAGGGAGACAGAATCCACTGCAAGGATTCGTGAGGAAGGGACTGACATGCCCACAGGGCAGGAGTTCGGGGACAGGTTGCTGGACCTAGGCGGTCCTGAGCTTATCTGCTTTCCTATGGGTACTACCCAGAAGCTAGGGGCTGATTCCTGAGATGACCGTCGTCAGTCAGCTTTATTATCTGCACACACACACACACACACACACACACACACACACACTTCCACGCTGTGCCCCAGTCACCGCTGTCCATCTCCTGAAATCCCAAATCTGACCACAGGGGATGAGAGCCAGGCCACTCCCGGCAGGCAGCTGTCCAGCCACCCCTCCGTACCTCGCTCCAGCTCGGTCACCCTCTGCAGCAGCGCGTTCAGGGTGCTCTCCGTCTTCTGCCGGTGAGCCGAGGTCTCATTGTGGAGCAGGGACTTCTCGTCCTCCAGTTCAGCCACCTTGCGCAGCAGCTGCCGCTCCAGCTCCCCAAGCCGCCGCTGGAGCACCTCTCGGAAATCCCCGGGCAGCCCCGCATTTGACACGTTGGTGCGGAGCTGCAGCTTTTGGTTGGGGAGGAGAGGGCACGAGAGGGAGAAACAGTCAGGTTGGCTGAACAAAAATTGTCACATGTAGCTCTGGCGACCTGACCACACAGAGAGAAGCTTCCAAAACTCAGCACTAAATCCTGCCAATGGCTCCAAGGGGAACGTTTCACTGAGGCCTTTTTTTCTTTCGGTAGGAAAAGCATTTCAAAGTCAGAGAAGAATTACTTCGCTGCAATATCTGAAACTTGGAAATCTTTTTCTTTGGGGGGGGGGGCTGTAAAAAAATAGCTGCTTTTCTCCTCTTACTAAAAAGTCAAAATTTAAACCAATATCTATGATTTTATGTCAGGTAAAGACCAAAATACAGAGGATTGTTTTTTTTTTCCTGCAGAGTTAATCAGTAGTACTCAAAGGTGGTGAGCTTTCAACTCAGAATGAAAACAGCCCGCATGTTGCAGAATGCCACTAAGGGAAGTAACTGGGCTTGCAGAGATATGACTGGGAAATGACAGGCATAAAGCATCACTCGCCTACATCCCAGGCGTCACCGCTGGTCGTGCTCTTTCTAGACCCCCACTCTGTACTTCTCCTATACCTCTGCCAACATGCAGCTGGGGAAGCAGCCTGCCACCGCCTAAGCCTGCAGCCCTTGGCAAGCCCTTGCCCCCACTCTATGCCCAAATGTTCCAAACTGTGAATTGCAGAAAATAGAACCTGCCTCATGCCATTCATTGTGGCAGAGCTTAAAATTAAATAATACGCCTGACTCATATTTATACTCAAGAAATGTTAGCTGTTAGTAATCGTGACTCATGCAATGTACAGATGCTGGAAATACTGTATTTAGCCCTCATGCCAAAAGAAACCCTCTGACAATTTAGCAGTAATTACCACCTGTAATTTAAACCTTCCTTTGCTAATAAGTATCTTGATAAATCCTATTAACAGAAATGTCCACACTTCTCAGATTGGGTGGAAAGTCAAGATGAAAATCCATTGAAGATTTCTCTCTGGAAGTCACCAACTCCACACACCTTTCAAGAAGAGAACTGAGTAAGGTTCCCTCCCCCAAAGCAAACAGAAAGGGCACCTTAAAATGGTCCACGACGGTAGACAGAGGCGCCTTTGGAATTAACAATGCTTAGATGTGCATTCTGGGGTCACCGGTGACCCCGCTGCTGCTGCTGGGGTCCCTAGCGTCCGCCACCCTCATCTCCTCTGGTCCAGCCCCATTTATAAAAAGAAACACTAGGTGTCCAGGGCAGCCTCTAAGGACGAGATCAGAGGCTGCCCCGCCACTGGGTATCCCGCCCAAGTTCAAAGTGGGCCCACTGGGCCGCCCTGAGCGCAACCCTTTCCTTCCAACAGGAGGGTAACGGAGGGTGTGAGCTGTGCAAACGAGGTCCAGAGTCAGTCCAGGATCCTCTCCTCCCACCTCAAACCCAGGTCGCCCTGGACGTGTGCACCTGCCAGCCCCACTTCCTGTCCCGCATCCTGCACCCCGTCACCCGGGGGCGTCACCGCAGGCGGCGCTACCTCGAGGCTCTCCAGACGGTCCTTGAGGGTCTGCAGCGAGCGGCTGAGCTGCTCCACGACGTGGCCGGGGTCCCGCGGCAGGTCGCCCATGGTGTCCTTGCCCGTGGCCCCCGAGCCGCGCGCCTTGCCGCCCGCCAGCCCCTCGCAGCGCGCCAGCTTGCCGGTGAGCTCGCGGATGGCCTCGCGCTGGGCGCCCAGCGTCTCCTTCTGCTGCACGACGGTCTCGCGCAGCTGCAGCACCGCGGCCCGCAGCTCCTCCTCGGGGCTCAGCGCGCCGCCCTGCATGGGCATCGCGGGCAGCGGGCAGCCAGCGTGGGTGGCCTCCGGCGGCAACGCCGTGCACACGAAGCGGCTGCCGGGCACCGGGCTGTCCTGGGCTCCCGCGACCACGGCGAGCGCCGCGCCGGCGGCCAGCAGCGCCAGCATCCCGCCACCGCCGGCGCGCTCAACTCCGCATCCGCGGGCGGCAGCACAGGAGCCGTCGGGGCGCGCGGCGGAAGGTGCCTTCGCGCGGAGGGCCGAGCCCGAGCGCGCCGCTCAAGGGTCCGCGTGGACCAGGGCGCTCGTCACGCAACTCCGCTCTCCGCCCCGCGCGGCGCTCTGGCCCGGCTCCGCCAGCGCGCCCTTTCTTAAGCTGAGGGCGGCGGGAGAGCTGGCGCGTGGGGCGCGCGCCGCAGGCTCTGATTGGCCCATCCGGGAGCGCGTCATGCGGGAGGCGGGGCCAGGGAGCTCCCCGGCGCTCCGGGCTGCCGGGCGGGAGCGGGGGCCGGAACCTGAGGCGCAAGCGCGGCGTCCGGGGGCCCCCCAGGAAGGGAGCACCGGCGCCCCAAAGTGCCCGGGCACCCCGAGGAGCGTCCGGCGGCCGTGCCCCGAGACGCGCTGGACCCACCCGAGGATGCGGGCTCAGCAGCTTCGAGGCTCGCGGTGCCCACGGGTGGCTGCGAGCTTCCGGCGCGGCGCGAGGAGCCCCGAGGGTGGAGGCAAGCCCACGCCGCCAGGAGGGGGCGCCCTGGCGGGACTCGGCCCTGGACGCGGGCGCCGCCGCCCCCGTGGCGGCTGAGTCTCTCACACGCCGGGCGGGAAGGAGCCGCACGACGGCCGCCTCCGGACGCCACAGTGTGGAGACGCCTGGGTGTCCGCCCAGACCCGGCTCTTCCGGCTCGGCAAGGCCGGACCACGCGCCGGCACCAACTGGATGGCGGGGACGTCCGCGCCCACGAGGGGCTCTGAGTCGCGAGACCAGTGGCGCGCTCTCCTGTGCTTGTCCACACGGCCCTCGGCTAAGCGGTGACCTTACTCGGCGTGATGCAAACACCCCGCGGGAGCGTCGTACAAAGAGCCCGCCCTGGTCACGGGGGCCCACAGAGTCCACTTCCTCAATGTGAGACGACGGGCCTCAGATTCTTGGGGAAAACAGATGTGCCCACAATCTCCCACGAGGGAGGAACAGATAGATTTGTTTCAAAACCCTAACCGTGGCTTACGAACAAGTTGAGAGCAGTTTTCATGCGCAGCTACAGACCGAGCTGGCTTACTATGCATTAAAAATGGAAATCTTTTTTCCCCTGTATGTTTTTAAAGAAATCCTGTTGCAAGGTCATTAATCACGTTATTCATTCTAGCAGAAACAAATGGATTTGTCATTTGTGCACAGAAGCTGAGGTTGATTCTGAAAACAAATTGTATCAAAATAAATGAAATTATTATGATAATATAAAATAGACTGCAGTGATTAATCTCTAGAAACCGAATTCTGACCTGCTTTGCACTTCAAACAATAGCTTCTGTTATGTAAATAGTTGTGAGGTTTTCAAGGACAATGTTTCTAAATTATAAACAAAGGACTATTCATGAAAAAAGCTCTTCAAGGATAAAAATTAGAGACAGGAAGCCTGGTCTACACACTATGCAAGCAGAGGACTGTGGCAGTCACGATTCAGGTAAGAATATTCATCAGCGGATAAGGTATGGAATGGGAGATGAGGGTTATGGGCCAATGTCTCTTGATCTGCATCATCATTTTCACCTTATAAATCTGACCTTGAGTAGACTATCCCTACGTGCATCCTACTTGAGCTTCTTGAGCATTCTGAAAGTTCAGATAAACCCACATATGTGCGAAAATTGCAATAATAAAAGCATAATGATTTCAAAGTACTTTATGTTACATTTTTAGATGATTCCATAAGGGACCCAATCAAAACATGTTCTTGATTATCTAGATAATGGTGTGACCTTTTAAATTTCCACCCATAGATTTGATGTTCTTTTAGTCATCAGTCCAAATAGGTAGATCTTAATTGGATGTGACAGTAGATTATTATTGTTCCTGTATAGATGTGTATATTCTTTCTTGACACCAACTAATTCATATTTGCAGCTACTTGAAATAGAGGCTTGCTCTTTTAATAATTAAGTAAAGTCAAGGGTATTACCAGAATTCTAATTTCCTCCTGAACAAAGAAGGTAGTGTACAAGAATACACGAAAATAGCATATATTCCAAAATAATTAGTCTTAAATATCTTAAAAGAGATTCAAGGAGGGATGAGAAATGATCAGCAAAACTGTCAAAGCTCAGATGGAAAGACCAAGGCATTGGAGATGCTGTTATTCTCTGGAGTCAGTATAATTAGAAGGCTAAGTTACCAGGGAATATGCTATTTAGGGTTTTATTTTTCTAGCGCAGTGGAAAATCTGTTGCCTTAGGAATGAGGAGTTCGAGTCCTAATACCAACTGTCACTAGCTAAGTGGTTTGGGGCAAGTCATTTTTCCCTTTCTGGATCTCAGTTTCTTTGTGAATGAGATAAGGGAATAAGGCTAGATTTCAATAGCCTTTCTAGCTATATTCAAGAGCTTGAAAGTTTGGAAAAGAAGGAGTAACTGTTAGCAGTGACATAGATTTCCGAACATTGTTTCTTCCGTGTGTATCAGAAACCACCTGTAGCCAAGAGTCAGTGTGGAATGGCAGGGTGGTTGTGTAACAGCAGACGACGCCTCCACACAAGCAGATGCTGTAGCTTGTGGTTGAAACCTGCTCTCAATAACATGACAGCACATCCTTGATTTACTAACGAACAGTCCAGGAACCTTGTCTACCTGAGAGACCTTGCATGTATGACTCATGCGACCTATGAGGATGGTTTTATGAGTGACAGGGCCCAGGACCCACAGAATTTCCTCTACTTGAAAAGTCGTGCATCTCCAGCAGTGAATCAGCGCCACCTAATCTCTTAGTGTAACTGAGCAGAGTAACCACCCACTCGTTCACTATGTCTGCTGGTCCCAGGTCAGCTGAGAGCCCAGTATGGACTGAAACCGTGTGCTGGGAATCCTGATGAGCTCATTCCGCCTCCATTTTACTGCCCCATCTGTTTGGCTCTCTTGTTCTTCACACATGCATTTTTATCTTGGTCTTCTGGGAAATGTGCTAATTTCCACCGTGGTGTCGGAGGATCCCATCGTATACTTTTTACATTTCCTCCTTTCTTTCTCGGTGCCACTTGAGAAGTCAAGAGCTACGCGGGTGTAAGCGCTGCAACGCAGAATCCAAGGACAGCTCCCTGCACGCATGACTCGGGAACTGTCCTTGGTGCTGAATTTCAGTCGGTGGGGGAAATGGAAGCGGTGAATGCGTATGTGTAGGATTCAGTGCAGCTACAACAGAAGCTGGAGATGCACAGGATCCTGACTCATCGCCTTTTATGCATAAATTGCTAAGGCCCTTTCAAGAGTGGAGTTTTCACTGGACGGAACTGTCTCATAGGGTAGAAAGAACTTTAGCTGTGGAGCCAAATGGTTCTTGTTTCAATCGTAGTTTTTATAACTTGCTATTTGACCTTAATTAAGAGAATGGCTAAACTTCTCCGAGCCTCAGTTTTCTAATCTTTGAAATGAAAGCTAAATTTACTACCAGGGACTGTTTACAGGTACGTGTGAGATAACGTATGCGAGTATGATTGGCCAATAGCAGGTGCCCACAAGATGCTCATTGTCCCTTATTTCCCTTGTTCTCTACCAAAGCCAGACGTCAGTTATATAAGTCCTATTAAAACAAAATATAATTTTTCCTTTACTTTCTACTATCTGCATTAGGACTGAATAACGTAAGAGTCTTGGGAAAGAACGGCCACCCTCTTTGGAGGGACATCAAAGAATGAAAACTTTAGGAAAATTTAGTGATGTTCCAGAAAAAGAAAGACGTCCTGTCCTGAGTTTTTAAAAAGGCAAAGCATGATTTTATTGAGCTTTAATCAGAGAATTCAATAAAAGTGGGCTATTTTACATCTACACTAGCGTAAGAGTATATTACTAGTCTATGTCACTGGCCCAGACTAAAAGATTTGCAACATTTAACATGTCAGTGTTTCTGAGTATATATCACCAAAGGGATCTGAGAGACGTATGCCCCTCAAATAAAGCAAAATTTCTTTCTTTAGTGCACCTGAGTTTTTCTTGAATAATACACTTCTGGTTTAGTTTGGAAACATGCGATATGGGACACTGGATCCTAGAAAGTGTTACGTTACAGAGACATGATCATATGTGTTAGAGAGCTGTGGCTTGGGGGACTTTATCAAATAAAAAATGTTAGGCGGCATCCTCTAATTTCAAACAATAGAATAAATCTTGTTTTTACAGTATGTCGATTCTACTTTCACTGTTCCAACTTCATTCATTTCATTCTAAACTGTATGGTTGGCTCCTAAATGAACTTCCCAATTCCACCATCTTCATTTCAGCTTACATCCTGTTGTCAGCTCAGGTTTCAAGAAGTACAACAGTGAAGCACTGAGCCCCCTGCCGAGGAACTGCCAGTATTTTTCTATGCAGATATGTCAACTCACGCCTCCATTATTCCTCCCTACCTTCCTGTCCAACCCTATTTTCTACTGCAGTACTTGGCCTACCCTTTAATCCAAAGTAACCTGATGCTTTTCACCCATGACTCACTTTTCCCAGTCTCCAGATTTGGAGTTGAGGTTGTTTCCCCCATTGTAGAACCCATTTCTAGAACCACATAAACTTGCTGACATGTCACTTTCTCCAGAAAGTTCACCCTGGCTTTCCTTAGTTTGAAATGACACTATGAATGATGGCAATTTATTGTATACTTTTTGGTCTTACGTTATAATTCTTTTCCACTGAACTATGATCTCTAGCTAGGTCTGATGTACTCCCTCCTTTTCATAAATCTGTTGGATATATTTGTGCATAGCCATTATAGTGTTGTAGAAAAGAAACCAAGAAGGTTTTGCTTAACATCTACATCTATTCTGCATCTTTGAAAGAAGAGAGTCACTGTGTTAGTATAGAAGGGGATATTTTCATGAAGAAAATGAGAATTAGATCATCCTTTCAAAAGGATGATAAGGTGCATGATAGAAAATGCTGGGTATCTGGAAGAGAGAATAAAAGATGGGAAGGTTGAAGCCACTGGAGAAAAACAAGATATGTAGTTAGTAATATCTGACTTACCTCTGTTTGAAATCGACTCACTGTTTCCAAGGATACCTTAAGATAAATTTATCTCATTTCTAGTAAATATCACTCACCCCTCATCTACAGTGAAGGATAAGGTCACTGCTTTAGCCAGGTAATCAGAATAGCTACTTGCAAAGTGAATAATAACAGTTTTCAACTTTTAATTGAGCAGAGAAAAGTGGGCATTTGTGTCTGAAATGTCTATATTCCAGGTTTTCTGAAACTCTTCCACCCAGATTCCCAGACGGAAGCGCCACAGATATTATGGGAAGGGGGCTCATACTTCTTTTTTTCTGTGGGCTTTATAACACCACTGGGGTTCAGGTGAAATTATAAAGGAATAGACTCTCTCCCAGCACTACCCAAGGCTCTAAGCCCAAAGAGCTATTGAAATTAGAGGGCTTAAGCTAAAATAAGTTCTCCAGTGATGTTTATTTTCAGCAGATTAGGCTCACTGCAGCCTTGAGCTTGAGCCTTGATCTCACCTGAATCATTTATTTGCCCCCAGACTCCTCATGCTTATACCTGAGACAGCCTCTCAGCTGAGTGAAAGGAGCAAGGAGATCACATATTTTAGGTTGTTAATCAGAGAGAAATTGTACCATTATCAGCTTCCATCAAGAAAATATGTTCACCTGTGTTCCAGATGTCCTGTTGCCATCTCTACTCAGCCCTAGACCACATGAAGTGAATTAATCCCTTCATGTACAACCCTGCTTTTGTGGCAGAGGTAGCTGTATATTCCATCCATACCTCTTTCTTCTTTTGCTCTGTGATTCAGTCCAACTAATGAACAGCACATCTGAGTTGAAGGGGATGGAGGGCATTTCCCTTGAATTCAAGCAGCCCTCAATAAATCAGTTCTCCCTATAAGGTTTTCCTTTCCTCTTTCCACAAGAATCAGTTGAATTCCCCAACTCAAATGAATCCTGTATTTTGTGGCAACTGTTACTGTATTATGATTATTTTTAAATCTAGCTTCCTGAAGACAACATAAGGTAGTAAAAGGGTTAGAGAACAAAAGCCTAGTGCTGTATTGCAGCCTCGAGTCTTTGACTTTGACAGGTAAGGTCAATTTAATGCCAGGAAAAAAAATCATCCTTGTGGCATATGAAAGCAAAAGGAATGTGAGTCAATGTGTGATATTTTAGGTCAGAGCTTAGACTTCAATCTTTTTATTGTATTTCAAATTTTCCTCTGCCATCCTGGCTCTAAAAAGAATCCTCTCCATTTCTAAACCCCAATGACAAAATAAATATGCATTAAGTGTATTACATGAAGCCACAGCTGATGTTTTGATGTTTAATCTTTATTTTTAAACCAGTAACGGGTGTCATAAATCCTGGTTTGAAATCCAAGGCCAGGAAGTAAAAAGAGTGTATATGTTTTCTGGAGGTGTGGCAGGGATGGCTGGTAAGATAGAGATTGCTACTTCCTTTAAAATTGCAATCAACCTTAACTCTCGAATTATTATATAAGGACAAGTCTCAGTGCTTCAAATCTTGCTGTAGGGTATGCTGATGAGTAAGCTGGCCAGAGAAGAACAACTCAGTTGATAATGATAAATGTCAGAACTTTGTTTCTGTTTGCTTCCCTGTCTTCTGTGATAGAACATGGTATATTTCAACGTGCCTGGTATATTTCAAGTTCTCAAATGTTCATTGTAAAAGGTCTGTCATCGTACAGTGGCCATACCCTCCACAAAATATTATTTCCATGAGCAGGCTTCCAATTGCTTGATGACTTAATCTGCTTCTGATAATTACAGGCGAGACAACTATTTTTACAATTTTAATAATACATTGGAAATTGGAACGTCTAAGTAAAATCACAGAAAAGAGCCTTCTGATATTGATTATCTTTTAAGGAATTAGAGAATAGGAGGATGGTCTCACCCTATGAAAACCTGAAGAGGGCAACCTTTCAGGATCCCAAAACAAAGAGGGGTCTTAAAAGATCATCCCACTGGAGCAAGCCTTAGCTCTTCTGTCTGTGTCATTGCATTTAACATCCCTAATGGAACATCAGTCCAAGCCAGAGACACACGCAGACTCACACTTCAGATGGAATCTTGGAAACACAAAGAGGAAGTGCACTGACTCATTTATCTCCAGTGTTGCTTAGGTCATAGCTGCCATAATCCTAGATCTATATTATTTTCTTTAAGCATGACACATCAAGAGCCTTTGGCCCAACCTAGGTAAAACAAGTCATTTCTATGATCTTTCTAACCTTGCAGGCTGATATTAATAACTGAGAGGTACAAAGGGCTCGATTGTCCTCTTAGCCCAAATTAAAAGTAACTCCATTGAAGTTTTGTTGAATCATCAAACATCTTTGTAACCACAGGCTTTTTGTAGACTGTTCTGACAAATTTAAAACAGAAATAGCTTTGACAAAAGCTAGCACATTGACCTGTTCTGTGATTAGTATCTAAGCTGATGGATCGGAAAAGAACGATATTGAAACTCAATTTCACAACGTGCCTAACTGTCGGGAGAAATGAAAAGAAACCAGGGACATAAATGGCAGAATGAGGAAAAAGCCCTGCCCAGCAAAATGTCACATCTTTTCTGGTACCTGTGGAAAGCTAGGGAATATGGCTTAAGAACTTCTGGGCTGTGAAATAAGATCTTTGAAATCATGACAAGAGGTTTAATGATCTAAAAGTTCAGCTGGAGCCCTATTGTATTATGACAGCTTTTATTCAGATAGAATGTTCTAGTCCTTGGACACAACTATTATTAAATAAAGAAGTCATTGTGAAAATGGATCTTGTTCTTTATGTCATGATCCCATCCATTTGATGAAGAGAAATTGTGTTATGAAATTCCTAGTCACTGGAACAGAGGTTCTTTAGAGATTTAGGTCAATAAAAAAGCAATTTTTTTGACTGGGCCAATGTGACTTAAATATTCTATTTATTTCAATAGTAGTATCTTACTATCTTGTCAGACCCTTTGAATGTTTTTAAGAATTTTTTTAAAATTCGGAATTTAGGTATTTTCAGTCAGAAGGTTGGTCCAAATAACCTAGTTCTCTAACTGTATTGATTATGAATTATTCAAAGTACTTACATTCAGAAGGGAAAAAGGAAGAAGATGTATGGATGCTAGAGCATGTGAAGATATGATACTGCTATCCTTTCTTTTCCTTTCCTCCTACAAAAATTTATCCGGAACCCAGTAAGCTGGAGGGAATCTTCAGTGTTAGTTGGAACAATCACCAGATTTCACAGTTGAGAATCTTGAGATCCAGAAAGATAAAAGACCGGCCTAACATCATGTAGTTACTTTTGGTACAAGTTGAACAGCGAACTTCTGAATTTTCAGAGCCCATTTGGTATCTCGCCTCAACTATTTCTTCCACCATGTTCTTCTGAAAGGCTATAGCAAAGACCAATTGTATTATCTTCCCTGTGTCTCATGGATGGACTCCAGTGGCTTACACTTTGGGCAGTCTATAAAATAAGCCACTGAGATTGTTGGAGTCCTGGAAGGAGAGGAGAGGGAAAAGGAAACAGGAAATGTTGAAAATTAGCTATCTAAAACTTTCCAAAATTGTAGAAAATTATAAACTTATAGATCAAGAACTCAGTGAACACTAAGTACAATAAACATGAAAGAAATCATGCCACCTTGACTTGATCATCCTGTGCTTTCCGAAAACTTATGTTAAAGACAGAAATCTTAAAAGCAGCCAGAGAAAGAGACACACTGTATGCAGAGGAATAAAGGTAAGTAGGGTAGCATACTTCCTGTTGGAACCACTCTAAGAAGAAATGGAGCAACATCTTTAAATTATTGAGAGTAATTATGTCGGTTTAGAACTCCACAGCCCAGTGGAACTGTCTTTCAAACATGAAAGCAAATTAAAGACCTCTGAGAAGTTGATCACTGGTAGAACTACCCCACAAGAAATACTAACAGAAATACTAACAGAAATCTTCAGGCATAAGAAAATTATGCTGGATGGAAATAGGGGTCTATGCAAAAGAAAAATGAGCACCAGAAATAAGACTATATAATTATGGTGAGTTGAAATTTAAAATTTTGTGCTTAAAAGGCTCAACTCCATTGTAAACCTTAAATTTTGCGTGTATACATATCAATAAAATGGAGGGAAAAGAAATTTAAAATTTGATGATAGCGTTGAAATACAATAATCAAGATAATGCAGAAGGGTTGGAAGGGTTACAGATGGCCGTAAAGAAGCTTTTGAGAATGATTTATTCTTCATTATCGTGATTGTGGTGATGGTTTCATGGGTTATACAACTTGCCAAGTTGAACACTTTAAATACACAAAGCTTACTTTATGCCAATTATACTCAATAAAGCTGAATAAAAATACAAAATAAATAACCCAATACTACAGATGGTTAAAAAATGCAAGCCTAAGATTGAACTGTCCATACAGGGTTAACAGATGCACCTGAGAAGCCGTAAGTGTGCGTCTGAAATGATAGACACTTGAGATGATGTTTGTAATGGCTACTATGGAAATGCAGTGTTATTTTAATAGAAAAAAGGTAAAATTTCATCCAATAAACATTAATTTCCTTCTCCTTTCTGAACTTGCGATCCTGGCTAATGACGTGAGTAACCTGTTCTCTGCCCTGGATCACCTTATCCTTTACTCCCTTTGACCTAAGTAAGAAATCACAGTAGTGGAACTCTCCGCGGCTCTCTAACGTGTAAGCTTGTTCACGCTCTGAGGCCTTGTTCACATGGCACACCATTTGTTCTGGGATATTTCAGGTTAAGTCGAGAGGATTTCTTTTTGAAACAAAACATTTCCAATAAAACTGCAAAGATAAAAACACTAGTTCTTAGAGAACTACATTGGGTAAAAACATAGACATCCTGTGAAAAAAAAAGAGAGACAGAGATTTTTTTTCTTTCTACAAGAGGCCAAGGCCAGGGCATAAGTCAAGTTAGTACAGATCTAAAAGGAAGAATAGATCAGCAGTTTGCAACGGTTCATTTGGACCTTGACTGGTATTTTTTCAAGGTTAAGCAAAACCGATCCTTGGGGATGTTGACATAACATAGAATAAGCCAGTTATATAAACCTACAGAATCATATAAATCCAAGATATTTTATCCCTCTTTCTTCTCTTTATTTTCTCCTTCCCGCTCTCCCTCTTTCCCCCACTACACATTCTGTCTGTCTCTGTCTTTCTCTCTTTTCTCCCCCTGCCCCCCAGTACAGTGAATCTGTGAATGAATCCCTGTGGGCGACATTTCCTTGTCTGTAAAATGAAAACTTGCACGACGCCTAAGGCCCATGCCAAGCATCCAGCTTGGCAAAGCTACGACCTGCACATCTCCGCGGAACACTGGGGTTCTGGAAAAGCCAAAACTGCCAATATTTTAAGACTAACTAAAGAGCTTCATGATATTGTGCTATGTAATGTTGGAAAGTTGAGGTTTTTAAAACCTAGTAAAGTGACTTGTTTATAAAATCCGAGTGCCAACAGAGAGCTGGTTTAACTGGTTTTTAAAAAATTGATTAAAATCACATCTGCATAAGTAAATATCTATACATTTAAATCATCTACAGGCTGGTACAATAAAGCATTTTGTTATCGTTGCCACTGATATTAAATATTCAGATAGGTCTACAGTGAAGCCACTTACTCTATATTAGATAAAAGGGTAAAAACAGGCTTCAGTCCAGAGATCACACACTGGATTTTACTGGCTTTCTATAGGCTAAGTCGACATCTGAGACAATATTTGGAAGTTGGAGATAGTTCTACCCTGAAGACCAAGTCGGTCAGTACTTGAACTGGCCACACAGGTTACTCTGTGAATTTTAGAAATGTCACGTTGTGGCTGAGGACCTCGCTGCACAGTTAAAGAGCTGGCCTAGCATGCACAAGGCCCTGGTGGCACACACCTGTAATCCCAGTACTCCGAGACAGAGGCAAGAGGATTGTCATGGGTTCAAGGCCAGTCTGGGCCCCATAGTGAGTTCAGGAGCAGTCTAGACTATAAAGCGAGACTCTATCTCAAAAAAAAAAAAATGCTAAAGACTTAGCTCCATGGCTAAGAGCATCTGCCGGGCAGATGTAGGGCCTTGGATCTGATTCCTGAGCATCACATATGCTGGGCATAACGGCACACAACATACCTGTAAAAAAATAAATGAATAAATAGAAAATAAAGTCCTATACCACTGGGTCTGGCTCAAAAAAAAAAACTTTGAAAAAAGTCAACTTGTGCAAAGCATATATATTTCAATATTCTTAATTACAAATAATACTTGTTCCCTTTGTAATAATTCAAATAGCTCAGGGGTCCATTTTCAAAATGATAGCCCCTCCCCCACCCACCCAAGCACGACTTTTCTGAGACTTGAGGTAAATTATGTTAAGAGTTGAGAGTATGTCCTTCCAGAAGTTTTGTGTATTAAAATACATATACGAGTATATACGAAAATATTAACTCATATATCACAGTTTTGTTCTTTGTCCTCTCTTCCTTTGTTATGTACAGAAAAATAGATATTTTTGTTTGCTCGTTTTTGGATTGCAATGCTCTACGCTCACTTAATCTACATCAGGAGACTTCAATAAAACCTGGTGGGTAAATGCCCCCCCGCAGTCTCCCTTTAAATGGCAGCAGAGGGACTCAAAGCGACATGAGTTACAAGGATAAAGAGAACCACAAAGAAGAGCGCCATAATAAAATCTTAGAACAATAAAATCTTGGAACTGGAAAGCAGATGGAAGAGCAGAAATTGCCTGAGGGGACCTAAGAAATAAAACTTGGACTTTGGGGAGAAGCCTCACACCACTGCTTTCTAATCCGGCATCTCAAGCCTGAGGATTGGGGGCAGCTACTTCCGACAGTGTTAGTGTGCCGCAGATGGGGCTGGAAGCCAGAAGCCTGGCTGAGCCGTGGCAGAAAAATCTCTTAGGTCCTCAAATGCCCCGTGCTCAGAGGAGGGTTTCTCAGATGTGAACAAGCACCCAGACCCTCAGGAGGGCGAGGCCATCCTTCCAAACTTCTGATGCAGCAGCTCCAGGAGAGGCCTGGGAATTTGCATGTACACTACATCTCCGGGTGCTGCTGCGGATGCTGCTGCTGCCCCACTGGGCTAAAGAGTTACATTCTGATTCCAGACATGAGCCCACAAGGTAAAGATACAGGTGCAACTTCTGAACTGAGAACAAGAATTACATGAGTACCAACATTTCTCCATATTGATTGAAGAGACACTTAGCCCCCCTCCCAGGAGGACCCTAGGACCTTGGCAGCCAGACACCTGCTTTTGCAGGGAAATATTTATAGATTCTCTTCCAAGGAATCTGTTCAGCCTTGGAGGGAAACATCCTCTGTTTGGGAGCTGAGTGTGCCCCAGCAAAGAGGGCCAGCCCCTCAGCCACTACCCCTTGAGGTTCTTCACCCTGGACAGTCGGAACACCTGGGAAGCTCTCAAAATTATGAATCAGTTCAGATGTCCCAAGGATGGTCCTCCCTCTATCCACTTATGTTGGTTTTGAATTTCCCTAGTGACTTAACAAATGGCCACGGCTGAGAATGCCTCCTTCGTGGTGAGGTCACTGGTCAGTGAGTCGCAGTGCCACTTCCAAGTGCATTTGAGTATAAGTTGACAGTCAAATACCGACAAATAGGAAGCTCCACTTTGAACATCAGAGGCAAAATAAAAATAAAAAAAGAAAGGCAGAACTCAAAGAAAATCAATAATTCAAGAGGCCAAAGAAAACTTCAAGAAAGCTGTATCTTCACAGAGCCAGAAAAAGATACCACATCCACAAAAAAAGAACAGGAAGTTACAGAAAGAACGGTCAGAGGAAGAGAAAAGAAGTCTTGCAAATTAAAAATATTGTGACAGATAAAATTGTCAAAGAAGATATGACAATTAAATTGAGGAAGTCTTCTTTAAAGCAGAATAAAGGGAGAGAGTTTGGAACTAGGAGAGAAAAAATGAGAAAATTAAAACATTTGTCAAGGGAACCTAATATTTGAATAATAGCTGTCCCAGAAAGAGAGAACAAAGAAAATGGAATGAAGGTTATTAAAGTAATAACTCTAAAGATTGACCCCAAAGCATATTGGTGGTAGCTTAGGGCTGGTGGGGAAAGTAAGGAATGATTGCAAGTAGGCACAATGTTTGTTTGGGAAAGGACGGGATGTTCAGCATTAGACTGTGGTGACCGCACAGCTGTAAATACAGTCCTACAGTGCATGTGACATTTCAGTCAATGACACGCCACATGTACAATGATGGTGATATACGCTTATATCACCCACTGGCCTCATTGACACATTAGCTTAAGGACACTGTAATGTTCACACAAGTGTGAAATCACTTAAGAACACATTTCTCAAAATGTATCTATTGAGCAACTCAAAACCATCTACTGAAAACCACTGACATGTACTCCAGATGAGTGAATTTTATGGTACATAGATTGTATCTTTAAAAGTCTATTTTGAAATAGCTTGCGATAAAGGCCATAGTGTTCAGATGGAGAGAGCTACCAAGTCTAGTGTAGAGTAGTCCTACATTAGGCCCAGAATCATGTAATTACAGATTATAGGAGACAGAAATCCCTGAAAGAAAAGCTTTTGACATAATTCACACACATAGCATCAGGGATTAGAATGGCATCACGCTTTCAGAAGTAACATGTAGCCCTGCAAAGCTGTGGAGCAATGCCTTCAGAGTTCTGGGGATTATTATGAGCCTAGAATTAAAGAATGGTTGAAGTCTATTGGCTAGTGCTCAAGTGAAGGAGGGATGGATAAAGTTGATTCTGAAAGTCTCTTTTATTATGGCAGAAAATATGCACCGTCTTGATGTTGACACTGCAGTGCTGCACTGGAAACCTGGTCCCCAGAGATCCCAACCAGGTGCCCCACACCCACCTCTCAAGGACTTTTTTTTAACCTAGTGGTCTCCACCTAACCAGTTGCTACAGCTTGATATGGAGCATCCCCTAAGGCCAAGGCTTAGTCCCCAGCTTGATGCTTTGAGGAGACAGTGGAAACTTTTAAGAGGAGAGGTCTAGTGGGAAGTCTGTAGAACCCCAGGTCCTCATCTTTGTCTCTTCTCTGCCCCATTGTAAGGCAAATTACCACATGCTGTGCCACTGCCTTTCCCTACTGCATAAATAAACCTTTTCCATTTTATAAGTTGATCTCAGGTATTTGCTATAGAAATGGAGAGCTGACTAAAACACCAGTGTTTGTCCTTGAGTGAGAGTAACTGTATAAATGTGAACATGATCCTAGAAAGAAAGCTCGCTTCTAAGCAGCAGCATTATTCAGAGTTTAAGAATTCCGGTTTCAAGAAAAACAAATCTGTTCAAAATCTGACTGTATCACTCCTAGTCTTGAACTTCAGCCCAAGTACCTAACACTGAAATTTGATACCTTCTGCAAGAGGGAACAAATAATATCTTCTCATTTAGTAATGAGGATAATAAATAATACTACCTCTGTAAGTGATGGGTAGGTTCCTGATACAGTGTTGCACTCAATAACAATAATAGTTACTATTATTGGTGTCAATTAAGAGGTCTAATGAGATAATGTAAATGCTAAGATGGGTGGCTTGTAAATGTCAAAGACTTGCACATTTTCAGAGTTCGGTTTGTCTTTTATTATACCGAATACTATCAAAAAAAAAAACCCTCTTTCGTATTTTTCTTTCATCCATACAGAGGTAGATTTTTCATTCTGCTCATATTCTTTTGGGAAGAAGCTTAATAGGTTATATCTCTATCTCTAACTATTTCTGAAACATAGCTTCAAGATTGGAAAGCAGCCTCTTATGTGCTTCTCATTGTTGACATCACACTTGTGGTATCTGGAAAAGATTCGAGTTCACGGTTCATAGGTGTGATTTGCCAGGCTTATACATTAAGAGAAGACAAAGAAGAACAGGGTTTAGAAGAGGATTCTATATATTAATAGCAATTCGTGCTTTAGGAGTTTGACCTTGACTACGTCACAACACTGAAAATGTCTCAAGTAAAATGCCTGACTGGTGTTGTGGAGGTGAATCAGATACAAATGTCTATTGTCAAGAATCGTCTGTTTGTATCCAGTATTTTGTACTGCTATGGCAAAATGCCTAAGACCAAGATATTTATAAAGAAAAGAGGTTCATTTAGCTAACAGCTCTGGAGGCCCAAGAGCATGGCACTGGCATTCTGCTTGGCGAGGATTTCGTGGCAGATGGTGTCATACGATAGGACTGCATATGAGAGGAAACAGGTACATGTGCAAGAAAAAAGCACCTGGGGTAACTTGGCTTTCAAAGAGCCTACTCTGGCATAACCAAGCCAGACTCTAGAAGCCCAAGTCACTCTGAAGAGACTGAGTTCAGCCTTGAGATACCTCATCAACTCTCTTGAGAAAGGCACTAATCCATCCTTGAAGGTGAAGCCCCGTGACATTATGACTCCTTAAAGTTTCCACCTTTCAACACTATTACACTGGAAATCAAATTTGAATGTGAAATTTCTTGCGGGGAGGAGGACAAAACAGAGCAGCAGCAAATACACCCCAAATGTGAGTGAGCTCACTGGAGCTTTCTACCAACTTAGCCTTTCATACCCCATTATAAGAACATAAAGATTCTGCATTAATGGGACTAGAGATATGTCCCAAGATCGTTGTGATGAGGCCTCACTGCTGTCCTCAATTGGGGGCCCTCTAGGCCAGGGAGGCTGCAAATAGGAATGGACAGAAACGATGGGATCCTTGTTCTTCTCATTGATTACTATGCTTTTCCTTCACCGAGAGAGACAAGGATGCTGTCTCTTGGTGTCCGTGAACGGGCTTGTTGATTCAGTTTGGCATCTTCCCTGCCCTCTCCTTCCCCTCTCAGAACACAACCCCAAGGCTTCACTCCAGAGTCACAAGTGATTATTCTTAAAGGACACAGACACACAGTGTAAACTGCTGAAAGGAACACACACATGCACAGAGAGAGAGAGCCCTTCTAATCCGTGGAGAGCACCTTCAACAGTGTATACAGACTTCCCGTAGCTGCTTCATTATTTGCTACTCACAAAACTGTCTGTTGTACCACTGTCTGTCTTACAGATGAAGAAGCCAAAGGGTGAAGCAGCTGGCCAAGTCTGCATAATTAGTCGGTCTTGGCACTAGCATCCGAAATCATATTTCTTGATTAGAAATGACATATCTTTCCTGTGATGCTATGGTGCTGCTTCTAAAATAATATTAATGATAGCAGGTACCCAGTAAGCACTTACCGTGTGCCAGGTGTGGTTCTGAGCACTTGCATATAAGAGGGTATTTAATCCTCATAAAAATTCACTTTACAGGGAAGGAGGATGAGGTACAGGAGAATAACATTTTATTCCTTGAAACAGTCGATGGCTTTTGGAAGAGTTTAGGCTGCTTTCAGAGGGGGTTCGGTGTCCTCCAAGTCCATTTTCTTACTTAAGGTCAAGGTGTTTTGCCAAATTATGTGTTTCCTTTTAGTGTAAAAGGACCTTCGCTTTGGATACAACCCAGGCTGTGTGGGGCTCTTACAGAGGCCCTCCAGAAAGAGAAGGGCAAGCCTCAGTCTGGGTGACCCTCAATTCATTGGAGAGACAAGACAGTGATGTGACCATCCACCCCTTCGCAAGTGGTGGATGAGCCCTCCATATCTCCTGGCAGGTGGGGGTCCCATGTCTGCCTCCTGACATGCCAAGTGAGTCTTGTGTCCACACCTTCTAGGCACCAGGGCAACCTCCAGTCCCACCAGCTCAGCTCTCAGGATTCAGTCTCTGCTCACTTTCTGCGTCATCTTGGATCATCTTTGTCTCAGACTTCCACAAATGGGCTCCTGTCTTAGACACTTTTCATCACTGTGACTCAGTACCTGAAATGCACCAATTAAGGGAGGAAAAGTTTTAGTTCCCAGTTTCAGAAGGTCACAGTCCTTTCATGGGCAGCTGGCAACAACGGAAGCACATGGCAGAGGCAGAGGTGGAAACAACTCCTCATGACATGGTAAACAGGATTCCAAGTCAAGTTCAGTCTCGTCAAGTCAAATCAAGTCCCAGAAGCAAGTATATACTTCTGGGTCCTATCACAGTGATCTGCCCCATCTGGATCCAGCCTCAGTGTCCCGACCCTTCCAGGTTTAAGTCCCCATCACATGCCTGTAATCCAGTCCACGTGCCTGTAATCCAACCTGTCACAGCCTGTCCTCCTCCAACACTCCCATAGCCCACTCCTCCAGAGCAGTCCCCACCTCCCAACAAGTCATGTTCTATAGACAATCCGTGACATCCAAATACACGAGACGTTTGGGGACATTCCAGATCCAAACCACAACAGCTCCCAACTTGCTCAATCTCCCCCTGCAGAAGTTACAACTTTTCCTGTTCTTCTCATTTGTCTTTTGTAGATCCCCAGGTCTGTGGCCTTCCCCCAAATGCCAGCATCCAGAACTGCACTGCCAACTCCTGTAAAGGTGAGTCTTGAGTCCCACTTTGCTGTGTGGCCTTCATTAGCGATAAATTCACCATCTTATGTCCTCAGAGAGAATTTCCCCTGGAAATTGGCCCAAGCCTGTTCGGGCAAAGTGAATTAGACCTGCCTTCCTACAAAGTCCTCTGCTGCCTCTGCATTCACCCACTTTCATTTAGGAGACTTGGAGCCCGGTACTTGCTTGGGGTTAAAGATGACAGCAGTAAGGCAGCCGTGGCTATTGTCTCCCAAGACTTGAAGTACAACCACAGAGGCTGACCTACAACGAAAACACTGAGCAGTTCAGCTGGAAGAGAAATGTAAGCAGCGTAAGATGTCCCCAAAAGGCATACTGCCTCAGCCAGGGGTCAGGGAGGCTCTCTAAGAGAAATCCAGAAATAGAATAAAGGAAGAGAGCTAGCAGGCCAAAGTTGCTCCAGGGAAGTGTGCACGTGTGTGCACGTTGGGGGTGGGGAGGTGCACACACACACACACACACACACACACAGTACAGCCAGGAATGTTTGCTTCAAGAGATAGATATTCTGTTTTGGAAGCAGAACATCAAGAGAAATGTCAAAAACGAGGCTGTAAAGATCAGCAGGGGTTGATCAGATGACCCTGTGTAGCCCCTTGCGTCATGCAAAGTCTCCTGGCCTTGATTCTGAGGGCACTGGGAGCTGGGAGAGGCGGGTGAGTTCAGGCAGACAGGTGGTCATGTGATCAGATTTGCATTTTCGAAAGGTCACTGGCTGTGGTATGAAGGACCCAGGGTGGAGTGGGGGTGATGAGATGTCTGTAGCTTGTGGCAGTGGCTGTGCTCAGTTACTCTCGAGAATGTCCTCACCCCAAGCACAGTGCCTCTTCCAAGATAGCCACAGCCGATGGCTAGTCCATGGGGCAGCCCCACAGTCCAAGGCAGAGCAACCCCAGGCCTGCCCAGCTCCGGGGTTCCTGGGGAGCCTTGTTGGGGCTGGAGCTGTGGCTTCCTTACGATTTGACTCCTACTACTGCTCCTGCTCTGGTGCAGAACTCTAGGGCTGCTTGGTAAACTCTCCAACTCTGAGCCTGTGCCTGGGAAAATGGATGTGAGAGATGCAGTCAAGAGTAGTGCAAGGGAAGCTGGCCCATAAGCGGGATGCGAGCTGACTGTGTTGGTTCTCACCTGTAATCCCAGCATTCAGAAGGCTGAGGCAGGAGGATCACAGATGTGTAGCCTGCTGGGCTGCATAGGTAGTTTGAGGCCAGCCTGAGCTATATAGCAAGACCCTTGTTGAAAAACAAAGTAGGATCCAGGTCCCCACCACCCACTAGAAGAGTCATGAGACTACTGTGTCAGGGGGGTGTGGTGCTCTGGTGCCGTCTGGTGTGTTGGAACCATGCAAGAGCTAACCCTGCACATGTGGTGACAGTGCCAGACGGCCCAGGAAGTCCTGGCAGGGACAAGCCCTCTCGCTTCTTTTCCAACCAGAATAACCAATGGAAGTTTTTAAATATACTGTATATAATGATCAAATCAGAGTAATTAGCATTTCTTTGTATTGGAAAGCGTTGAACTCCTCTTCCAGTTATTCTGAGATACATGGTGAGTTGCTGTGATTATGGTTGACCTACTGTGTGGCAGGCAGAACACTGGAATTGATGTCTGTCATCTAGCTATATTTTGTTACCATCTCCCACAACCTCTCTCTGTTCTGTCTAGCACTTGAGAGGTTAAGGCCCAAAGTAATATCATAATGAAATAAGCGAACCTAATGGAATGGGCTGCTTTTAATGAGCCCCGCTGGTGCCTGGGGGAAGCCATGAAAGTCAACCCATGAAACTCGGAGAGTCTATGTCCATGGCAAATAAAGAGACTCATATCTCCTGCAGTCAGAAGATAGGAAAAGTCAGGCCCAGGCCTTCCTTGTTGGAGGAGCCACCCCAGTGGGTTGCATTCTCAGCCCCTGCCATGCTGCTAGGTCCACTCAGAGCCTGTGTGGGGTGAAAGGGGATTCTGAGAATTGCATGGACACCTGCCCTTGAGAACCTTAAAGGCCCAGGCTCCTCTAAGCCCTTGGGCCTACAGCAATGGCCCACATCTCTCAGACTCTGTGAGGCTGCTTAAGGTCATGTAGTTGGGTGAACTCTTCAAGGTGTGTGCTCCTGCTAGCACTGGCCTCCACCCCTTTGCTGGCCCTAGCCCAGTGTGCAGGGTCAGCTCACAGCACATTAGCTGTGGAGGGTCACACCTTCTAAGGAATAAGTACCCATGCGGCCAGACGGGAAATATGGACAGGATGCATCCTGGAGTGCTGGATCACGGCAAGGACAGACAGGAGGCTGATCCCGGATAGGCTGTCAGCACGAGGGCATGCTCCTGTGTACGTGTGCTGCGCTGGACACCCTGGCAAGCGCCCTGGGAGCAAAGGAAAACGTGCTACCAGGGTGGTCTTGGAAGTCTGGAGAAAAGAGGGACCCACATGGAGTGGAGCAAAATGTCAGAACCACTGGGGCAAATGAGGAAGAAAGGCTCAAGCGTAGCATGTCGGTGCTCCCAACAAAGTCCCTGCATGGAGAAACCCAACAGAAGATAGTAATATCCAAGAATATAAGAGGAAATGTGTATTTTAATTATATGGAATTGATTTGCCCCTCTTTTATTTTTGAAAAGTTTTTATTTATAAGACACTTTCCATCTCAGTTCACTTGAGGGGAAGTGCCCCCACCTATTTTTCTGGCTCGCAGTGATTTTGAATATGAAATATTTCTGAAGGGAAATTTTCTTTCCTATGAGGTTTTAGTAAGCAGATTGTTCAATTTTTCTTTTTCAGAGAAATCTGTCTGCCATATCTTTCTCGAGAACAAATTTGCTTAATTCTTATCCTCCTGGCTGGTGAAAAGATTTACCTTGGATAGCATTACTGCTTGGTTTTCGTGATTCAGTTTTTTTGGCTGGGCCATGTAATTTCTCTCCTTGTAATTTTCCTTGGTACGCATTGTGAATCACACACAAAGCTTGTTTTTAGTCATTTTCTATTAGCGAGGCTTATGAGTAACATCCCTATCTTACCAATGGCGTTTAAAGCCATGTCAAATAATAATGCTAGTGCAACAACACAGTGATGGTTGCCTCCGGTGCCAGTCTGAGGGCTTCTCTGTCATCAGAACATCCCAACCTCACAACCGTCCAGTCTGCCAAATCCTGTGCTAGTTAACTTTCCATTACTATAACAAAATGTCTGAGAAAATCAACTTGAAGGAGGACAGATTTACCTTGGTTGCAGAAGTGTCATGGTTGCAGAAGTGTCAGTCCATGGTCACTTGGCTCCTTGTTTCTGGACAGAGCATCATGGTGGGAGGGTGGGTGGAGCAAGGCCGCTCACCTTGTGGTGGCCAGGAAGCAAAGAGAAAAGGTGTTCAGGGACAAAATATTCCCTTCAAAGGTACACCCGCAGATACTCACTTTTTCCAGGAGGGCTCACTGCCTGGTGATTTCCTGCCTCCCAGTAATGCCATAAAAACACAAATTCATCAATGGATTCACAGAGTGATGAGGTCAGAACCATCACGGTCCAATCATTCTCCAGATCCCTGCTTCTGAGCACTGCTGCCTGGGGACCGAGCTGCAGCACATGGGCCTCTGGGGGACATTCCAGAGCCAGACCATAACAGTTGCTGTCCTACATGAGAGAAAGCCAAAAGGTCGAGTTACAGATCTCCAGAAACTGAGCCACTGAGACCTACCTGTATCTGAGACCTTCTGATGAATGTAGGGCAGCCCAGCCTTCCCTAGGCAGCCCTGGGCAGAGTGGTTGGTGTCAGAAGTTCTGAAGGTTTGAGCCTCAGAAGTCTAACAATTGCATTTCCTACCCCCAACAAATATTGAAAGAGGCTTTGAGGAGTTGCCAGGAATGGAAGGAGATTTAGGTAATCTGGATCTCGTTCCTGCCCCAGAAACAAATGATTTTTCACCTAGGGACTCCAGTTCCCCATCTATAAAATCAGGGCACAGACCGAATCAGGAATTATGTGTTGGTGGTATGAGGGCCAGTTGATGGCCATGGATGCGTTTTGTTGGGGAGCCGCACTAGGAAGTGGGGGGTTAAGTGTGAATTCTGTTCGGGTGGCCATCTGAGTCTCCCTTTTGTCACAAACACATCTGATCCATAGGTTTGTGTATTCTTCTGGCCCTTATATGCTTCTGAACTTGCAAATTTGGGACCAAATGGCCTCTGAGACCAATGTCCATTGTGTTTTTCCCCCTAGAATCCCAGAATCAAGGGGACATGGGACACAAATAGAGCATAGTGCGCAAGAGACCAGGAGAGTGTTGAAAGCCCTGCAATTCATAGCATCCTGGACTGGCAGACACTTGGCTAACCTTGGCCTGCCCTGCCCACCCCCAGCGCAAAGAGGACTTCCTTTCCTACAACCCCTTCCCAACTTGCTCCCCGGCCGGCTTACATGACAGATACAATCAGGGCTGGTATTCTCTATCCAGCAAGATGACATTTCAAAATACCCAGGCATCAGGTGGACTGAGACAATGTCAGGGAACTCAATAGGGTTTCTCTCCCGCCCTAATGAGAAACACAAAGGAATAAATCACAGAGTCGTTCTATAGAGCCTGTTCGTAAGTGCAAAAAGGGTGGGGAAGAAAAGAATCCTATCAGTCCAGAGGGCCTTTCTGAGTGCTAGCTGTCTGCTCTCAAGCCAGGATGTAGGCCTTGGGCAAGAGTACCCCTTGCTCAGCTCAGCAAATGTCTTTGTGTGAGCTTAGGGGAAACATTTCAGCCGAAGATAGAATTAGATCCACAGATGACAGTGTGCGGGTGTGTGCCCCTGGCAGAAGCACCCATAAATGAATTCTGCTCCTTTGTTTTGGCTCTCAGCTAGAACATCCTGTCTAAATTAATGTTTCTAACAACATTGTTTAAATCCTACCAACATTTCACAAGCTATTCTTGAGGTGGGAACATTTTAATTGTTCCACCAAACTTTCTGATGTGCAGCAGGTTTAAAATTGTGCAGAGGGGACGCTGAGTCCTTAAAGATACAGTACATACAGTGATTGTTTAAACCCGTGATCTGTCTTTACGTTATTGACAAAATACTTAAGAAACTGAGATTTGATAAGCTGTTCCACTCTTTTTTTTTTTTTTTGGTAAGCCTTGTAACACTGAGCTTTATGCCCTGCACACACTGAGAAAGCTCTTAATAATTGTAAGCTTAACCGAGTTTATCAAATATTTATTAAGCCCTCTACATGTAATTATAGAGTTTTGCTAGAATAGGGATCCAACTCTAATAGCTTCATGCCAATTCCAGTTGTGCAGAATAGACTTAATTTATCCCAAATAGCTTGAAAAGGGGAAATATGCTGTTATGAACATGAGTCGCCGTGAAGTAGACAGACCTAGGTGACTATTTTTCTTAATGCTACTCCTGTGTGGTTTGAACTGGCAGAATCCTTGAGCAGATTTTTCAGATCACCTTCTTCCGCTTTATCAAGCAAGATCTGCCTGCTCCTTCACAGCCCCGCCCACTTTAGACTCACAGGAGGTCTGTGCAAAGCAAAAGAAAAGGAAGGAAGAAAAGAAGGGAACTAACCACGCAGCCTCCTGCGTAAGGAGGAGAGCCTTCCCAGCTTGGCTGGGTCTGACTGAGTGAGCCCTTGTCAACCAGGCTCTGGAGTAAAGGCCCGCAGCCGTCGCTTTCTGGATCTTCTCAGACAGGTGCTCTTCGTACCTTGGCCCTTACCTAAGGCTCACTTCACAGAGGCCAGGAGAAAGCGCTGCCCTTCCGGAAGGACAGGAAGAAAAATAAACCCAGAGGTGGAAAGGGAGGTGCTCAGGAATATGAGAATGACTGACAAGGGACATGGCGACTCTCTTCATATAAAATCCCGTGTGGCCACGTTGACCCTCTTGGGCAGAAATCATCATCCTTCAGTCTTGCACACATGTGTTCGCTCAGTCATGTGGTCCATTTGGATGAAGCAGCTCCTGTGTGCATGGCACTGACTGGGATTCTGAGAACCATCTGCCTGGGTTCCAGTGACTCCCTGCCCTGCAGTGAGCGCCTCTACCCTGTGAATCCGACGCATTCATCCTGTGTGTTTGGAAGAATTAGGGTTGTAATTCCATTTGTCCATTCATCTCACATACTAGGTGAGGAATGGACATGTGCGCCAGTTGGTGAAATGGCATCTGGACCAAAAAATATCTATGAGTCCAACTCTTTCTTAAAATCCCAGAATTCCAGAAGGAAACCGTTACAGACTGAATTGCACCTCCCTCCTCCCCACAGTAAATTCACGGCTGAAGCCTCAACCCCAGGGTGACTCCACATGCAATTTTATTTTCTGCAGGTTTTGTGCGGTCATCCATAGTCAGCTGCTGTCTAAAAATATTAAATGGAACGTTCCAGAAATTAAAAATTCAGGGGTTCTAGATTGCGTGCTGTTCTGAGCAGTGTGATGATGTCTCCTGTTGTCCCACTGCACCCTTCCACGGTCCAGCAAATTCCTACTGCCTCTGCTACTCACCCCACCTTGCTGACCAGATTGACTGTGAACGTCCCATGACCTGCTCTGACAAGATGTTGGCACTGGGAACAATACCAGCACACAGAGCAGACCACAGGTGTGTGCCAAGGGACTGTGGAAGAGAGGAGTCAGGAGCTCTGACCTGTGAGTCAAGAGTGGACTGGGAAACAGGCCCTGTTTTCAAGTGACTCTGCTCTGAGGCTTCCTGGTCCCTGCCTGAAATACTCTAGGCACTTTCTACTTTAGGGAAAATCTCTATGAAGAATTAGACCCAACCAACTTACACTTGAAAAGAAAAGGTAAAATCCCTCCATCTCTTCCTTCCGATCCCATCACCCACGCTTCACCTCCTGGGCTTACAGCAGCCCCTCCTGCGTGAACAGGAGGCCGGGTGCAGTCTTCAAGCCCTGGGCTTATGAATTTATCTCTGTGGCTGTCAGGAAGGCTGGTGCCAGGCAAGGCAGTGGAAAAGGATTTGCTTGTTTTCTGTTCGTTGTGAGTGGCTCGGGAGTGACTTGGAGGCCCCGGGGCAGTCTTCTCTGACAAGCTAATTCTCAGCAAGGTCTTGAAAAGTGAGGCTTGGGCTGGCACAGGCCACACTGTAGGCTGGATTATGTCTTTCTTCACAGGATTCACACCTGAAATATGGGAAAATTGCTGCAGACTGGTCATTACATTTGAGCTAAAGATACGAACCAAGAGGCCAGATTTGCTGTGGTGGACCTTGAACCAAAGTTAGCAGGCAAAAGAATCCCCCCAAACTCCAAAAGTTAGCACACTTTTCTACCCAATAGTGTTGTTATTCCTATAAAAACAGAAGTATTTATTAAAATGTTCAGTCAGTTAGTAGTAAGTCATTTTACTAATATCATAGCTTATCTTTGGAAAGACATAACTCAGAATACAGCTTAGATACCTTATTCAATCACTCTTTACCATCTCTACTATCTGTTTTGGGGGTTTGGGGGGTATTTTTGTAACTTAAAAAAAGATGGCGCAATTTAACCCAACCACTTGGGTGATGTTTTTAGGAGGCATCCTGACATCTCCCACACTTCCCTACGTTTTGGAATCCCCAAAGCCTGTCTTGCACCACCACTAGCTTCGCTGCCTTACCCCACATTGACTGTCACTGGTATCTGTTATTTTCTGTTAATTCCAGGAGGCATCATTCCTATACCCCAGCCAAAGGAAGGCAAACAACTTCACACCATACTTTTAGTTATTTTTGTAAGAGCTAAAATATTATATTTAGGATACATTTAACAGATTTCTGGATAAATATGGTAAAGACAATTTTGCTCTGTGCCCACCACTCAAGACCCTCCAAAACAAGAATAACAACACAGCGGGACAAACTCTTCCATGAAGCAAGGAAGCACGTGACGTCCCATTCACAAATTATGGCTATCAACTCTGATATCACTAAATATTTTAATGCTGGACTTACATGCAGGAGTTTTTTGATTAAGCAGGTGACAGATATACTCCAGCATCTTTTAGAAAAAGAAAAAGAAAATTAGTTCCAACATATATTTCAGGATATATGTGAACAAACTCCAGGTGGGTCAAATATCCAGATATAAGTGTTTCCTCTTAACCTGGGTGTAGGGAAAGGCTTTTAACCATAATTCAAAACCCAGATCAATAAAAGGAAATAATCACAAATAAACTACATAAGAAAAACCTTTTTCATATACATAAAGTCAGAAGACAACTAACAAACTTAGGAAATTATCTCATATCACAGGTAATGAGTTCATACACTTAATGTATAAACAATTCTTTGAAACTGAAGGAAAAATGGCTTTTAAAAGTCACAGAAGAGAACTGGGTAAAAGATCTAAACAAGTGATTCATAGTAAAAGATACAAAATGATCCTAAAATGTATAGAACCACATTCAGCCTCACTGGTAAGATAACTGCAGATTAAAACTGCACTGAGATCATTTCTCAGTGATGAAATTGGCTCCGTGCCATCAGGACTGAAAGGAAGTAGGTGTCCTTTGGATTATGGGTGGAGTACAAATTTATTCCACCCTCACAATGGGAATTTTTCTAGCTCACAAATCTACATGGGATTTTTACCTCTTGACCCAGAAATCTCACTTTTGGAAGTTCCTCCTGATCATATACCTAAGACAACAGGAAACTTTGGGACCCATCCTAAACTCACCCACGTGGCAAAGTGATCGAATACCTTATGCATTCAGTCAAGGGCGGACAGTACAGCAGGAAAACATGGACATCTCCGCCTTGAGTGGGGCGAATTTCTGGCATAGACTGTGAGGGGAAAATGTTGAATTACAGCGGAGCATCAGGTTAGTGCTGCCTTTGCATTAAGAAAAGGGCCACTTCGAAAATAGTCACCTATGTGTTCATTTGACCAAAGACAATTATTGGAGAGATAAGTTAGATACTAAAGAGATTGAATACCGACAGGGTATAACTGAGAACAGGAGGAGACGAATAGAGGGAAAGAGAGAAGAATGGCTCTTCCCTAAATCTGCTTTTTTTGTGCAGTCCTGACTTCGGAGCCATGTAAAAGTATCATATGGAGAAAAGGAGCGAGAGAATAAAAATGAAGGAAGAAAGGAAATCAACAAAAATGGAAAAGGAATTTAAAAAACTGAATACAAACAAAATCAAACCCAGCCATACTGAGATGGGGGAAATAACTCAATTAACTTTTGAAAACATTATTTGGACTATATACCCTCAGGCTAAAAACAAAAAGGGCTCTAAATAAATATTGAATTCTAATTAGTAGGCCTCTTTTTTTTTCTCAGAGATGTGATTTAACACTTTTGAAACCACTTTCCGTACAACCTAAGACTGAGCAAACAACTATTATGGATAGTGGAAGTCAAGTTTCTTACTGTCACAAAAAGGAGTGACAAATGTGGAAAGGGGTCAGGCTAAGAGGGGTCCTGGGGTACCGGGTGAAAACTGGAGGTGCCCATGTGGACTTGCAGGCTTTAGTGTACAGATACAGGAATGAATGTAGCTTGTGAGAATACGAGTAGATATGGATGGATGCATGCGCGCACGCGTGCGTGTAATTGTGTGCATCTACTTCTCAGTGTGTGCTGAGAGAAGTACCAACACCCCACCAGCCACCAACATACCTTGCATCCAGAGCTTGGCAGGGCTCTTGAGAGAAATAGCTTACCCGAGGACAAGACAAGGAAAACACGAGACAAATCTAGACTATCTTATACCAGTAAGTAAAGAAAATGATAATAAAGAAACACTCCAAGAATCTTGGGACCATGTGGAAAGAAGCAACTCGGAGGTGTCCCCACTGGTCACATGCGGGACAGCGTGGGCATCAAACCGTGGTGGGAGAGGACTGCTGCCCGTGGGGTCCATGGCTCTGCCCTGATAGAAATAAGTGAGTAAGCAGAGGAAGGGGAAGCTCTTCTTTTTGGTATATTTTATTTCCTGACATTTATATATTTAAGGCACCTTTATTGAAATATAATCCATGCACCAAATGATCTGCCAATTTAAAGTGCACAATTCAATAGTTTTATTATACTTACATACGTGTGCATCATGGTCTACTTTGATGACGTCTCCATCACCCCAGAAAGAAGCCCTGGACCGTGAGGACCCCTTTTCCAGTCCCCCCCCCCAAGCTGGGGCAACCACCAGTCTGCTGTCTCTCTGTAGGAGAATCTGTTCTGAGCAATCCATGTCAGTGGGTTGACAGAACGCCAGATCATTGGGCATTGGCTTCTCTCATTTAGTGCCTTCAAAGTCCATTCATGTCACACGCAGCAATCCTTCATTGCCAAATACTATTCCATTGTGTGTACACGTTTCTGCTTCACCATTCATCAACTGATAAGCATTTGTAGAGCTGGGGATGTAGCTCAGTTGTTGAAGTGCTTGTCTGGTGTGTACAAGGCCCTGGCTTTGACTCCCCAGCACCACATAAACTGGGTGCGGTCTTGCACACCTATGATTCCAGCAAGCAGGCAGCTGAGGCGGGGGACGGCCATGAGTTTGAAGTCAGCCTGGGCTACACAGTGAGTTCAGGACCAGCCTGGGCTACAGATTGAGATCCTGTCAAAAAAAAAAATTTTTTTTCGTATCGTCTCCTCTATGCGGGTCTTCTGAATTTTGCTGCCATGGTCCCATGTGTATACATTTTTGCATGGATTTATTTTCTCATTTATCTCTGGTGGATTTCTATAGATGTGGATTTGCTAGGTCATATGACAGTGTTTTCTTTTTTGAGTTTTGAGACAAGGTCTTGTTCTGTACTGTGACAACTCTTTTTTTTTTTGGGGGGGGGGAGTGAGGGTAGACAGAGTCTCACTCTGTAGTTGAGGCTGGTCCTGAACTCACTGTGTAGCCCAGGCTGGCCTTGGATTCAATGGCAATCCTCCTGCCTCAGCCTCCCAAGTGCTGGTATCATAGGCGTGCACCACCATGCCCAGCTAATATGTGGTGGTGATGGGAAAACCCCAGGCCCTTACACTTGCTAGTCAAGCAGTCTAATCACCGAGCTACACCTCTAGCCCCTCGTAGGGAAACTTTACGTTTAACATTCTGAGCAGTTGTCAAACCACGGCTGCTTCACCATCGTCACATTCTGCAGTTTGCGTCCCTGGCAGCGATACCCCACATGTGCCATTCCTCGTCTCCTTACCGTCCTGTGAGGTGTCAAAGGGCGTCGTGTTGTAGGGTTGACTGGCATTTCCGCGATCACTAATGGTGCTGAGCATCTTTTCATGCCTTTGGTGGCCAGCTGCATGTCTTCCTTGCAGACGTATCTCCCGAGATCCACAGCCCACTTCTTACTGGGTTGTGCGTCGTTTGCCACTAGGTCATGGAAGTTCTTTGGGTACACTATCAATGGATGCTAGGGCGTAATTTCAAAGTATCACTTTAAGAAGATACTTAATGACAAGGGATGAACTAATCCCTCGAGGACAGGAAAGTGCTGTAGGTACCAACCATCTTCACCTTCTCCATTGAATTCTTTAACCAAAAAAAAAAAAAACCACCTCATATTAGCCCCATTTTACAGATGAAGGCACTATGGCTTATAGAGAAAAAAATAACTGTCACCATTCGGATGGGAAGTGGGCGGAACATTTCTATGAGTACTTATATGGCCTGCATTCTTAATTGCAATGTTCTACTGAACATTTTACTTCTGATGCATCTACTGGGTCGATAACTCACAGAAGTGAAGACAATTCAGTACTGTTCTGAAGGAACATCTCGGGTCATCCACAGAAGTCACACATTACGGCTCTTTATCACGTGTCCTTCTTGGGTCCTTTGCCAGGAAGAGAACAACTCTCTTGAACAATACTTCTGCATTGTCTTATCAGAAAACAGAAATCATACAACCCACTGCCCCTTTGCCTTCTCTGCCAGGAACTTAAGCAAAACTCAGCATTTACATTGGGATGAGCCGTTGGGTGCCTGGTGGATCCGTCGGAGGGGGCTGTCCTGTTTCTATTGGTGGTTCCATTGTGCCTGATCCGTCAGAGCCTCGGATTAGGCTTGGAAGTCAGTAGAACATAAAGGACCAACCAGTCATGCTGGTTGCCACCCCTCTGTGGAGGGAACTTGGCCCGCACCTTCACGGGCGATTGTATGGCCTGTAGAGCTTAACAAAGCTGTTTTTCTAAAAGAGTAAATTACTTTATGAAGTTTAAAGAACCAGAGGAAGGGAGCTGTGGAAGGTGCCCTTTTGTGTCCAAGGAGGGCAGGCAGCAGCCTTTGAAAGCCAGGGCAGGGGACCGACGGGAAGGGATGGGTAAGTCCTGTAACGGGGGATCTGTGAACTGGCTGGGGGTGCCATGTGCCGGGCCTAGCAGGAGGGTCTGCGGGCTCAGGTTGTTAGCCTTGAAGAAAAGGCTGATGTTGGGGAGGCCGAGACATAACCCGACTTTGAAGTGGCTGCCCGGCAGAAGGCAAATGGCAGCTGCATTTTTTTGGCAATAAGAGGGAAAAAGAAACAAATAGTCAATCAACCAGACGAACTACTGCACACCCCAAGAGAAGTCTACAGGACGCGCAGACAAGCCGGTAAGATCTGTGCAAGGAACTCAACTCCATCCCGTGCAGAGGCCCCTCCCCCCTTTGAGGAAATGAATAATTAATGGTTCCTTTGAGACCCACAAAAGTAATGTGCAGCCTTTATTCAGGGCTGCTGTCTATAGGCAGTCAGCTTAACGAAGCTGCGCTGCCGATGGGGTAGCCTGCTAGACATCTTTCCTGTAATAATCTTTCTTTTCTTTTTTTTTTTTTTCACTTTGGAAGTAGTCTGCGTCTGGTTTCTACCTGGCAGGAGACAAGCACCCACTGCAGCAAGTGACGCTGTAGTGGGTGATGCCTCACGTGTCAGGCTGGGGACAGGAGCCTGTCCCCCACGCCCAGGGCTGCAGACTGTCAGCTCTCCTGGCACAGCCAGCCCACAAACTGTTTCATTTGGCCCACACAGAGGCTTGATAAATTTTTAAATTAGTTTCCATTAGCCATGGGAAATTCATGAAAAAACTCATTTTTTTTTTTCAGCTCGTCTGGAAAAAATTGGAAAACTTGTCCTCGTGGCCCATTTTCTCACTTGACAAGGCCAGCCGAGTCGAGAAGCGGTTCCTGTGGTGGCCACGCGCACGTGCAGTGCGACCAGAGTACACGGTGAATGTTAGCTTGGAAACAAGCATTACTGAAAAAGACACCGGGCCACAAATCCCTCTTAAAATCCTTCCCCTTTTCCAACACACTATCCCCTTGTTCTTGCTGCTTTCTGAAGCAGTTCTAGAAATTCTCGTTCCTGAGAACTGTTCTGGGTCACAGGTGACCCAGAACATAGTGGATACTCCCGCAAAGCCACCCAACGGAAGGGCGGGCTCAGCACACATGACGGCGTGTCCTCATCCTCCTTATCTATAGGATCTGGCCCCCTGTGCCTTCTGGCTCATCCCTAAATTCAAAACAACCAGGAAAGGTCAACTTTTTTTTCTTTAACAGATTCAAGACACTGAGGCAGCCACACGGCACAAGTAAAGATCCTCCCGAGGGAACATGTCCAGAACTGCTTCCCAAAGTGGCAAGAGCGGTGGGATTTTGCAGGGAATTAGAGGTAATGTGTCCCCAAGCTGAAGTGATGCTTTTTTGGTGCAAACACTCACCACCAATGCTCCCTCGCCAGCTACTGTGCACCTCACTTACCACTGCTCCCGGCCAGGTCCCTGTAGGCTGCAGCTGCAGCCAAGCAGGGGACAGCTGCTGGTCTCTTGTGGTGATGGACAGACAGGTGGCCATGCTGAGTCGTCCATGCTGTCTTAGTTACTTTCTTGTTACGCCACGGAGCACCCAAAATGCATGATTTAAGGGAGGGAAGATTTACTTAGCTCACAGTTTCAGAAGGTCTCCCGCAGTCCATTCATGGGCAGGAGCCTCCAGTGGAGGCACAGGGCAGAGGCTGGGGAGCTGCCTGGGGCATTGCAGACAGGAGCCCAGCGATGTAAGGAATGAGCTGATCTCGGGAGACTCAGGCAAGGCCAGCGCTTCCCAGGAAGAAGCTGGAACCATGTTTCTTCTTCCTTCCTTTACTTAGTTCAAGCTGCCAGGCCCCACCCTGCCCCTAGACACCTCGCTTTGGGTGGCTGCTCCTCCCTCACTTCCTGGCCCACAAGTCAAGGACACCCACCCAGAGCTCTGCCCTGCATGACCTAACAAGCTAATAAAACCCCTCCAAGGCAAGCCCCACGCACCTGCCACTCCCAGCCGGGCCCACCAGTGGCACATGGTTCCTCAGTTATCCCATTAAGTCCAAACGCATGAGGCTTTTGGGGGGACGCTCCAGATCCCAACCGCAGCACATGCTGATAGTCAGGGTAGGTTGAAGGGAAGACGCAGGATTGGAAGCAAGGAGACAAGCAGGAGTTCAGAGCAGGGCAGCAGGAATGACGGTGGAAAGAGAAGTATTTCGGGGAGCCGGTAGGCAGGATGCCCTGAGTGACCCTAGTCAGGAGACGGGAAGCTCCCGAGGCAGGAGGCAGCCTCAGGAGTAGCGGGGGCGGGGGGGTGGACACAGACACATTTTTAGTTCATTTGCTGGACACTTGAGGGAGCAAGTGCCGCCTCCCATTGAGCAAATGTCAGACCTTGCCCAGACCTGCGCTCCCCTTCCCTGGGCGTATCAGGAGACCAGGCTGCGGCTTCCCCCACCCAGCGCGCCCTGTGCATAGCTGAGACTCCGCTGCTTCGGCCCCAGTGCTTCGCCTGTCTCAGCCAGCTGCCACATCAGGGCAGTTGCCCCTTGTGCTCTGGCACGCTTCGTGGTCCTTGTCCTGGGGTGCCGCGCCCTGGTCTGCTGAGGAATCGGGCTCTAGGGTGCATCGTGCTGCTCCTTCCTGAAAACTCTCCTCGCCTGACTCCACAGTCGCTCCTCCTCTGCGGTCCCTGCTTCTTCCCTTTCACACTAGATGAAACAGAATTCAGTCTCCTCCTGGAGTGTAGAAAGCCAAAAAGAAGATTACTCGTACAGAACATCTGGAGAAAACGTGACTTTTCTTGATAAGGAGGGTGAGGTTGTGGAGCAACTGAAGGGGTGAGACCCAAAGAAAGATGGCCCCTTCTGAGAATAAAGAGAAAAAGACCTGAGCACCAAGTTAATTCTGACAGAGAAAAGGCTCTAGGTGCCTTGTAAACACATGAAAGGAATCGAGGCAGAAATTTCAACAATTTTCTAAAGGCCAAGGGAGGCTGAGCATGACAGTATGGATCTTATGGGTGCAAACTCGGGATTCCCTCCAGCTTGCATCCAAACAGAACTCGCCCAATGACTGTATCAGATGCAGGACGAGAGCAGAGCCGACCGCCTGTGCGTGCAGGCTCAGAGGAGGGAGGGGCTGTAAGCTGCTGTCTGATGGACAGACAGCCAAGTCACCCCATAACATAGGGGAAGACCCCCAAAGCAAGGGAAAGGTAATGGACTATAGATCTACCCCAAGGGGAACTGGAAATCACGCCGGGCTCAGAATCTCACACCAGTCCCACTAGAGGTGTCCTACTGCTGCCTGTGGTACAGGCTAGTGCCTTCGTCCCAAGACATAAGGCAGAGTTTGGGTATCACAGAAGAGAGGGTGAGTCCTCTGAGAAAGTCCACTGTGACGACACAGGGATGTAGGAGCTGCCTAAGATTCAGGCTAAACTGGAAAAACAGAATGTATTTGCCCACCATTGTCTTCCTCTGTTTCCCATTTCTATAACAAAATATACTGATGCCGGATAATGTATTTAAAAAAGGTCTGCGCAGCTCAGAATTCTGTTCAGTCTGAAACTGAACAGAGAACATCTTTGTCCGCCACTGTCTTAGTCTGTTTTCCATTGCTATAACAAAATGTTCTGTTGCTGAGTGATGTATAAAGAAAAGAGGTTTATTTGGCTCCAAGTTTTGGAGGTCCACAAGCATGGCACCCTCTGCTTCCCTCTGGCCAGGGCTCTTTTGGCCGCATCACAGTGGGAGCACATGTGAATGGGAGGGTCATATGGTGAGACAGGAAGCTGCAGGAAGTCTTGCTCTCCTGTAACAACTGTCTTGAGAGAATGAACCAGAGCCAGGGCAGCGATGTTAATCTCTTCAGAGGGCACATCACCAGTGACCTAGCGACCTTCCTCTAGGCTCCACCTCTTGAAGGTCTCACCACCTCTTTGCATAGCCATGCGGGGTCCTAGCCTCTAGCACATGAACTCTTTGGAGAACGGATTTAAATCATACCTAAACCATGACCGTCACTCCCAGGCTGCAAGCGCCAGGTGACTACCACTGCAGTCTACTGCAGAAAGAGGAGCAAGAATATCATCTCCAGCTCCCCAGCCTCCACCCTAGCCCAGGATACTGCCAGGAAAAAGGCAGCAAAGTTGCATTGATGGCAAACAGTGCATTGATGTTAAGCAGAACAACGAAACCCAAACCCAGTTTCACTTCTGAGAAGATCAGCTCAGCCCCACACTCACAGCTCAATGGAAGGAACAGCTAGGGATTTGCAGGCATAAACTTCATGTCTCATAGCATTCTGTGGGTCACTGGTTAGAATTTGATCAAAAATAACAAGACACACCAAGGAACACCTGAGAATACCCCGCTACCAATATGTAAGTCATCAAAAGAACAAGACAGAAATGACCGAGATGTTAGAACTATGAGACAGGGGTTTCAAAGCAGCTACCATGAGTAGGTTAGGGTCTCAGGGAAGGAGTCTTGTGAGTGGCCTTCATGAACAGACAAATTAGCAAAGAGGTGGAATCTGTAAAAAAAAAAAAGTCAACTAAAGATGTTAGAAAATTTTTAAAAATAGTAACAGAGGTAATGCCTTCCAAGGAATTATCAGAAGACTTCACGCTGCTTAGAAAGAACAAGTGAATTTTAAGGAGTTCTGTGGAAATTATACAAATGAAACACACACACCAAAAAAAAAAAAAAAAGAATTTGATAAAAGTATACATCTTCCAGTATCCAGGGGACAGTGAGTGGCAGTCTAACATGTGTAATTGGAATCTCGGGAGGTGAGAAGAGAGGCAACGGAGCAGAATGAACAGCTAGTTGTGGAGATAATGAGCACTCATTTTTCAAAAATAAATAAATTACAGCTCCACGAAGATGAGAGGACCACAGTAGAATGGCTAGTCCTTCATCCACATAGGAAAAAACCAAAGTTTACACACATCCTGTCCAAACTGTAGAGACCAATTAAACAGACCGTCCTGAAGGCAGCTGGAGGAAAGCAGCCACAAAGCAGCGTGGAGGGCTTCTCATCAGAGAGCGCACGCCCCACGAGATAAGGGTGTGACGTCTCTGAGGTAGTAAAAGAAAAAAACTGTTGCCTCAGAATTTTATCCCACAAAAATGACCATAAAATGCTTCTCGGGAGAATTCGGTATCCACAGGCCCAGGATACGAGAAAGGCAGAAGGGTGTGCCTCAGGCAGAAGAACGTGACCCGACGGAAATGCACATCGACACAAAGAAATGAACATCTCCAAGGGTAGTTAACATGTAGGGAAAATCTTAAAAATATTTTTTCTTACTGAAAATTAGTCTGGTTGCATCAAGCAAAAACAGTCACATTGTGTTATAATGAAAGACTTGCATGGAGAAGAAATAAAGAACTCTTAAATAGGAAGACGACATAATTTTTTAAAAGTGGGCAGACACTTGAGCAGACATGCATGGCAATGGTGCATTCGATGACGCTCGGTGTCCTTAGACATCAGGGAAATACGAGACACCATTATCCGCCATTAGAATGGCTTAAAACGAGCAGATAAAAGCCAACTATCCCAAATGCCTGTGGAGATGGGAACGAGCCCTTCACGCAGCGTGGGCGAGAACACCAAGAGGGGCCTCCACTCGGGACAGCAGCGTGGCAGTTTCTTACAAAGGCTAAACATGCTTCCCCTGTGGCCAGTGTACCCCACTCGTAGGTATCTGCCCAGGAGACATGCGAACAGAGGGCTTCGTGAGACTTGAGTGCGATGTGTACGCTGCTTCAGTCGGAATCGCCAAAACCTATTAAGAAGCACTGAGAGGCTCTTGCGCTGGAGAGGGACAGGAAAACCACGGTCCACGCTGACCGTGCTACACCGCTTGGCAGTGAGGAGGAGGATTAACCCAAAGACACCAGGCTCAGGAAGCTGTATGCTGTATACATATATATATATATAATTTCTTTTATGGGTCTGAGGATTGAACCCAGGGCCTTCAGAATGAGCTATATCCCTTTTTTTTTTTCCATTCTGAAACAGGGTCTCCCCAAGTTACTAAATTGCCCAGGCTGGGCTACACCTCTCAGTCCTCCTGCCTCAACCTCCCGGAGGGCTGGCATCACAGGCAGGCACCACCATGCCCAGCTCATATGATTCCATTTATATGACATCTGGAAAGGGCAAAATTCTAGAAACTGAAAGCAGACCAGAGATGCCAGAGGTAGAAGTGGGTAGCGGGCTGACTGGGGGACATGAGGGAGCTGTGGGGTGGTGGCGTGGTTCTATGACCCTGTACTTCTGTTGAAACTCGAGTACTGTGCTAAAGGACAACTCTTCATGTGATGTTCCTCAGCGAGAGAACAGGCAAATCAGGCACTGTTCATTTTAGTCTTGGGTTGCACCTTGTTGAAAGGCTGCTGCCAGGTTGTGTGGTGACACCAGTTCCCCCTGCAGGGGCTCTGTGACATTCTGCCCAGGAAAAGACCAGATGCAGAACAGTCACACCGGCACATGTCAGGCACCTGCTACCGTAGGGCCGGGGACACCGTGGGGGTAACCGGATTATTTAAGGTGTGCACCTGCTTGTTCCTGTGCACGCAGGAGTGGTGAGCTCTCCACGGGCTGCCATCCCTGCAGAAGCGGGGGAAGGGCCAAACTCTGTCTTCGGTCCCCTGTGGAAGGCAGTCTCTCTTCAGACACAGCCTGGGACTCCCCGTGGATAGACCTGGGTGACAGGGACAGGTGGCAGCTCATGCCCTCCCCTTCAGCCCTTCTCACGCAGGCAGTGTCCGATGGCAGAAGAATCAAGCTGCCCCAGGGGCCACGCAAAATAGGCAGAAATCTGACTCCTCTGCTCCTGTGGCCACAACCAGACGATGGCCTTTCGGGAAGCCACCCAGGGAGCAAAAGAGTCATATATATGTGAACAGCGCACCTTACCCTCCCCATCAGCCTGGGAAGCGCCTCTGGGGCGCTCAGAGGTCCCAGACCCTCGGGTCAGGCAGCGCCAGATCAGGCAGGCAGGGCCAGTGGGGGAGGGATCCTGCCAATGACTTTCTTTGCTCTTGACACAACCTTTCTTTGTACAAGTTCCACATCAAATCCAATTACAATCCTGCTGACGGAGGCCGTGCTGAGGTGACTTCTTGCGCCTGCTGTGACGCCGGAGGTCTCACCGTTCCTCAGGCCTCCCAATCTTCCCTGCTGCATCACAGCGGCCCCGGGCCTCTTTCCAAGGCGGTCACGCCGTGAGGGCAAGGTCACGCGTGTTATTCATCTTAGAATTTTCCCTCTCTTCCAACACTGAGCAGCATGGGGTATCAGCTTCGGAGTGCTTCGCCCAACCCACGTGACAGTGCCCAACTCTCCCCACGAAGGGTCTGCGTCGTGACCCTGCAGTGCCTCGACCCGCTCCAAAACTGCCCGGTGAATGAGTGAATTTGCCATTCTTGCTCTGCTCTTCCCAGCCGTCAACCACTGTGACTCCTTTGCCACCCAGCCAGGCGCCCGAGGACTTTCAAGGACGCCTCTGGCGTATTGTCCTTGCCGCCACGCTGCCAAACAGGCACTTCTCATCCAAGGACAGAACAGCGCGTTCCCTTCCCCACCCTCTTCCACAGGCTCTGTTCGCCGTCCTCAGGCCCAACAATAGCTAATTCGAGGCCGTGAGTCACACGGGCTGTGAGTGGGAGTTAGCGGGGGCTGTTGGGCAGGTGTCACAGGATCATCCAGTGACAGGGAGCTGCTCCTTTTGGGGGGCAGAACCCAAGCCCCAGCCGCTGCCCTGCCCTAGTGGCGGCCCCCAGGAGCTGCCCCTGCCTCCTGCGGGCTCGCGTGGGGCTGCGCAGGCAGGATCCACAGGCCAGCCAGGAGACCATTTGTTCTCTCGCCCTGCAGAGAGCCGAGTCCCCAGCAGGCTCTGCTCGGGTCCCTCAAGCCCCTTTGAACCTCGTGGCCGTTTGCTCAGCTCTTATCCATTTATGAAACAGATTCACCGCCCTGCCCGCAAAACACGCGGAACATGCGTGGCCGGGCGCTTCGCGGACAGCTGAGAGGTCTCTCTCTCTCACCGTTCCCGAGGATCCTGGGCGCCTGCAGGGCCCGCTGGGGCAGGCGGCCAGCGTCTCAGCGAAATCAGACGGAAATGAGAGCTCAGGGCCCGTGGTGACGGTGGCCGGCAGCTGCCCCAGCTCCGGCAGGATGGCACGCTGGGAGCCAGCGCACCCGGGGAGGACACCCGAAAGCATGTTCAAGCTGCGCCTCAGCGGGGCAGTGGAGGCCGTGTGCCCTCATGCCGCCCTCAAGTCACTCACAGCCTGGGGATTGAGCAGGACAAGGACATCTGCACAGCGACCTGGGGGGGGGGGGGGGGGGGGCGGTGCACAGTGAGCTGAGGGGCTGCCGAGGAGGAGGGAGCTGCCTTGGCACCCAGCCAGAAAGGGAGAAGAGCCCTTGTTCCGGTCAAGCACGGCTGGCCGAAGTCAGGCCTCGTGGTGCAGGCCTGTAATCCCAGCACTCCGGGAGGCTGAGGCAGGAGGATCACAAGCTCCAGCCTGGCCTAAGCAACTTAGTGACGCAGCAAGATCCTGTCTCAAAATAAAAATTAAAAAGGGCTGGAAGTGTAGCTTGCGCAAAGTCCCTGGGTTCAATCCCTAGTGCCACCACCACTAAACCAAACCAAACACAACTGTCAGGACCTGGGGTCTCCGAATTCTTCCCATTCCTTTCCCTTTTCTGGGCAGCCCTGTACACAGCAAAGGGTAAAACCACACCACGAGTTCGAGAAGCACATTACAGTGTTTGTTTTCACAGCTGCTCACTGCCTCTTAGATGTTGTGCTGTGTCCATTTCATGGCTGAGAAAACTGAGGCTCGCCGAAGCGAGAGGATCTGCCCAGGGTAACCAGGCCGGCGGTGGGAATGCTGAGACCTAGTTCTGTCCTGGGACAGTCTGTTCCTTACGAGCCGTTTTCACTGGGCTCCCTATGAGAAGGACACGACACTTAACCTTGAGCCAGTGCCCAAACCACCGCCTGTCGGGAGGCTGCAAGCTGAGGGTCACATGTGCCACCAGCACTGGCAGGAGCAGGTCACGAGGAAGTTCACTGGGAACTAAGGTGGCCGTGTCCTCAGCAGAGAGGCCCCAGCCTCTGCGGAGTCTGCTTCTGCTGCCTGCCCAGGGTCTGGCAGGTGACAGGGCACCGAGAGCTAATTAAGTGCTGTTAACTTTGCCCACCCTGAGCCGGGCTCCGAACCCCTGGCCGAGTGGAGGTCATCACCTGATGGAAGTTTTCCTTACTTCCAAGTTAACCTGCATCCTGTCCACCTGTCCAGTGACTCTGGACGGACACGAAAACCTTACACTTCATGAAGATGCAGCTTTAAAAATAAAGTTGTTGCCCCCTCCCACGTAGATGCAAGCATGTCTTCCAGACCCGGCTTCCTTTGACAGGGGAAGGCACGCTTCGTCCCTAACACCCCGCGGTGCTGGGGTGCGGGAGGCCCCTGGACAGGAATAAAGGGGTGAGGCCACTTGTGTTCTGCACAGACAGATGCCTAAGAATATCCCCGAGCCACTGGAAGGCGTGTGCTTCCCTTCAGCTCTCCTCCTGCAGGTGTTTATCACGGTGACCACCAGAGCATCTGGGCGGGACGAGAAGGGACTAAGGCTCGGCACCCAGCGTCCTGACCACTCGGGATCCACGCTGCACTCCCTGAATCAAGATCCTGAGGCCAGGAACCCCCAGAGGCGCCCACGGGCATGGCTGCTCACAGACAATCCCCTCACCCTCGGGAGGAAAAAGACAAATGCCAGTCAACACAGAATTCTGAAGATGAGCCAGAAGTGAGGCCCAGTCGGTGGGAATCAAAGGTCTCCCCAAACGCAGACGTTTTTATTTGGTGTTGCCAGCTCTCACATGAGCTAACCGAAAAAAGGTGTACATTTGTATAGGAGCTGAGACACCTCCCTCCCATCAGTTTATGGTTCCCCTGGAACCCAGAGCCCAGAAACGTGGCATTCTCAAAGCCACCTTGACCCCCATAGATCACAACAGTGGGCTTGGCCACCACCGAGCTCCTGGTCCCAGCAAGCACCCGTCCCTCCCTGCTGCAAATTGCCTGGGGTGCAGAGGGTGTCTGTGAGCAGCCATGCCCTGTAGGATCGGGATTCAGGGAGCGCAGCATAGATCCCACCCTTTTAAAGCACCTCTGCATACCTCGCCAGGCCTGCTAAAGTGACAGCCCTCGACTTCCCTCCCCGACACACTGCCTCTTCTGTCCCCCGCCTTCCCCCACCTCTACAATGCTTCCCGCCCGGGGACATGCGGAGCCCACCTTGCTGGTTGTCAGGGGAACTGAGGTTAATTAGTTAACCTGGATCTCAACTCGGATGTTGGCAGCGTGTCTCAGCAGGTACTCTTGAAAACAGCCATCCCTGGACGCAGGATTTCCTCAAATGAAATAAGCTTGTGCCCTGTGCCACGCTGCCCGGAATGTCCTGCCCCACGTGGCCCCTGGAGGTTTTCTCTAGTGCGTACAGTCCCCCGGGAACCGGAAGTAGCTCGTTCTCCTGCCTAAGGCTCGCTCTAACACGGTGAAATAGAAGCTTCTGCTATATCATTTGAGGCCAAAAAAAAGTCTACTTGGAATGAAACTTCCCCCTAAACACTGTGCTGTTGTTTCTGCCAAGGGAACTGAAGTAAAATACAGAAAAACAAAGCTGTTCATAGACTAGAAAGTCCTCAGGCTTCACCCCGGGGTTAGTAGAAAGGACAGGCCATCACAGGGCTTGTGAGGGCCAGGCAAGAGGATGAGAATTCTCTGTCCATTCCAACATGCCAGGGAGGCATGATGGGCCACCGTGACAATCTGAACACTCAACACATTCTGTTCCCACCAACCCACCCATTCATCTGTCCACCCTCCTACCATCCACCCACATGCCCACCCACCCATTCACACCCCTCCACACTCCTCCATCCACCCACCCCCCCATTCACACCTTCCAACCTCCTACCACCCAGCCACCCACCCACCCACCCATTCATCTACCCGCCCTCCCTATCACCTATTCTCTCATCCGTCCATTGACTCAACCATGTTCGTCAGCCCTCCCACCAAGCCACCCACCCACCTACCCATCCACTCATCCACCCATCTACTTATCTCACCATCTACCCGTGCCTCCATCTGTCCATCCGCCTGCCACTCCATGCAGTGATCCTCCACCCATCCACCCACTGGTCCATCTCTCCACCCACTCCCCCACCCATCCACCCACCCGTGTGTCATGCGTCACTTACCGGGCACCCGTCATGCTTGAACTCCTTCATCTATTTCCACTACCATAGACTGGCCAAGATTGGGTAACCTGTAACAAATGGGACTGTATGGGCTGAGGATTCTGCAGCCTGGGAAATTCATGATCGGGGTGTGGCATCCACCTGGACCTGGCTGTGACACCATGACAGAAGGGCGAGGAGAAGGTGAGAATGAGCAAAGGTGACCAGATAGATTCCATTCCCTTCCCGGTCGCCATCAGCCCTACTGACCCAAACACCACCCAGCACGGCTGCGCTGGGGACAAGTTCCCACCACAGTGTGCGTCTTTTGGGGGACACATTCAAACCGCAGCAGCCCCACCACAGTTAGCACAATGTCTAATGCACAGTGGGGGTTAACTGTGCTACTAAATGGAGAATTCGGCCGCGGACTCACCGCCTGGCAGGCTCACGGAGCCTCGCGTGCAACCTTTCCGGGCGTTTTATTCAGGCTGTGTGGCCGAGGCCCTGCTTAGGGTACAGTACGAGCTGGAGCCGAGAGGCGCACAGCAGAGGCAGCTGAACCTTCCCTGGAGTGATATCCTTCCGCTCTGCCCGCCAGTCCCCAGTTCAGCCTGTGCATTTTGGAACTTTTGGGAACAGCCTACAAGGCCACAAGGCCCGACTCAGGCCTCGAGCTGGGAACCGGAGGGCCTGAGGACCCCACCCAGGTGCCCTCAGCCCCGTGGGAAGGTGGGACTTCAGTATCCATCTTGCTTATTATTTCCAGGGAGACTGCAGGTCAGCAGAGCAGTTTCACATCCGCCACTCACCTGGGCCACGTCTGTATCTCCATGTCCAAAGCCAGAGCGCAGTGCCACGTGCGTGTCCATGAAAGGCTCTCCCAGCTTCCCGCATTCGAAGCGGTTCCCTCTTGTGGTCATTCTGACGTTGGAGAGGGGCCGGAAGTCACACAGTGCTCTATCCCATGAGTGAGGTAGATGAGGACACAGTGATCTTTCTCTTGACGCTGCCATAAACATTTTGAACCTGTGCAGGACGTCAAAGCAGTCACCATAGAATAACTGAAGACAGAGAAGAGAACTTCCCGAACTGCTTCAGAAAGTGCCAAGGACCGTGGCGGGGTGCTGCCCAGAGCAAGGCGGAAGATTCTGGCAGGATTCGCAGCCACGTGTCTTTTACTGAAGTGAATTTTTGTAACTTAAATATTCCCTGGACAACTTGGGAAAAACAAATTTCTCCCGAGGATAGCTTCACCCTGAGAGGACAACAGAATCACCCGTTTCGTGCAGGCAGGCCCCCAGGACCACTTGGTGCAGGGCTCAGAGGCGGTGTGTTATGGCACTGGGGCCCGCCGGGGCTTGTCTACCTGATGACAGCGGCCACCACTGTGTCCAGCACGCACACCGTGAGCCAAGCATGTGACTTGGCAGTTGATGTTAAAATAACCTGGCCGCTTGCCACCAGCCTGCCACTCCTTGCTGCCGCCTGCCTTTGGCATCTCACTGTCCATGTCCTGGCCAACGCATTTGTTCTCACACGTCCCTCTGCCTACTGCCTTGGTGCAGCTCTGTGTTTTCTGTTCTGGTAAGAAGTCACTACTCTTCAGCCTCAGTTTACCCCTGTATTCTCACCTCCTTCCCTTCGTCACCCTTGTCCCTGAACCTTCTGGACCGAATTTCCAAAGCGTGCTGTAACCTAACCGCTACACACTATAGCACAGTGCCCACCTGCACAATGAGTGCTGCTAAAACCTAAGCCCCGCCTCCAGCAAGGGACCTGGGGCTCAGGGACGTGCCCACACCCTGACCCCCACTCTCCTGTACCCTACACCGGACCTGGGGCCACTCAGAGAATGATCACTAGATAAATCAATAAACACTGCAATCAAAAGAGCCTGCAGATCCCCTCCCCCCCAGCCAGACCTGGATGAACGTGAACTTGAACCAGTTCCAGGCAGTAACCAAGACAATGCACCGAACAGCCTGCGGCTCAGAATTAACTAACAGCCGTCTCTTTGTCTGCAGCTGGTGAAAGTGAAATTGATGTGCCCTGCGGGGTGGAGGAGGCCCAGCGCCAACTTAGGCTCTTGTCAAAGGCTCTAGCCTGAATACTCAGCGCTTGGGTGCCGAGTCTGCCCACCTGGGTGAGCCAGGCTACAGGACAGCTGCCCACCTTCCTTTCCTCCCATCTGCCGAAGGCCCTTGCCTGAATTAATGAGGCAGTACAGACCCCAGACGGACTCCGTTTCCTGCCTAGGTCCGCAAAGATTGGAGGAGGATTGTGAGACCTAACCTCTAGGGGCCAGTGGGGCCTCCTGGTCCTCTGAGAGCCTCTAAATCTGGTTCTTCCCTGCGCAAGAGGCCAGAAAGCCACCACACATCTGATCGGAGCCTGTGCTGCTTCCACGAACCCAAGAAACTGTGCAGTCCTGGGAACAGGGTGAAGGCACCCCCAGCACCTCTGGTGAAGCCCTGCAGGCGAACTGCAGCCCCTCGTGCAAGCACAGCCCAGCGCCCGGACTCCCACGAAGCACCTGACTGCAGCAAGCGGCCTGCCTGCCAGCCAGTGCAGCATGCTCCAGCCACCTGGCTAGCGTGATCGTGCCCTCTGTGCCGCGTGACGGTTTCCTGGGACCAGAGACACAGCCACCCAGCAGCACGGAGCTTTCCTGGCACTGCCGCCGGAAGGGACGTGTATTCAATGAATGATACATGAGGAAAGCTTTTCTGGGCTTCTCCTGGAAAAATGACAACACCACTGTGTTTGTCTCAATGGGGCACAAAAAGATAAGGTGGCAGCTGGGAGAGGCAGAACTCTGGAGGCCTTTTTGCCACCGTGAGGGAAACGGCCTAAGGCCCGAGCTGCCACCCTTGAAGGCAGAGACTGAAGGGAAACAGAGCTTTGTCAAGCTGCAAACAAAACCTGTTGAATCAAACCGACTCTGCGATCCGGCTCTTCTCTGGACCTTGTAATACTCGAGGCAGTCGATCTCCTTTGATGGTGATTTCCTTTTTCTGGTAACTGACTCACTCTACCTCGGAAAACAGCTTTCTGCAGAGGTAAGTGCTCTGCTCCTGGAAGCAGAAATCCACGTCCCTTGAGCCGCAGTCTCCCTGTCAGTAAAGTGGGCAACCTGCAGAACTTGCAGTGGGGGTGAGAGTAGACACGGCCGTTGTATAGCTCCTGACTAGACCCTACGAGGGTGCGCGCCCTGGCGACAGGACGGCGCCGAGAGTCACGGCCTCTGCGGGTGGGATGGCAAGCAAAGGCTCTCAGCCACTTCCAGCTGAGACACGTGCCACGATGCCCGCGGGGCGGCATGGCCGGCCGGCGCCAACGGGAGCTGGGTTCGCGGTGTCCCAGCTCCCGTCACGCCTTCGCTCCTCTCTGAATCTTCCAGTATTAGCCACCGGGATTACCACATTATCATTCTCGTTCATTAATGAACAACCGTGTTTCCTGCAAAACAGGTGCAGACGTCTGGAATCCACAGTGCATCCAGCCTTCCGGCCAGCAAGACCCAGGGAAACTGAATCCATGTGCTGGGCCTACAGGCGACTGGAGGCCTGGGCACGGTCCCTGTGCAGAGGGGATTCTTACCCGCCGAGGCTGGCGGGAGCACACAGGCCCTGTGAGGTTTGGCCAAGCTCCCCTGCCTGCCAGCTGGGGCTCACCCCAGCTTCTGGAGACAGGCAGGGTTTTCGATCGCAGGAAACACAGGGGCCCACCAGAAAAGGGAGACTTCGCAGACAGAGGAGAGCGAGGTGACTGGGGCACCCTCCACCTGGCCTCAGGGCATGCCTCGGACACCACCTGCCCTGCTGGCGGCCCTGCATCTGTGCAGGCCTCTGCGGGGTGCCCATTCCTGCCACCAGGCCACTTGGCACCGCTCTGACAGGCCACCGCCAGCTTCCCTGCCATTTGCAGTCCTGGCCTAACGCCCTGTCTCGTCGGTGACCACACTTCCAGGAAAGCCAGGGAGAGCTCTGGCCCCCGCTGCCTCGGATTTCATTTGGCCCTGGCGCCAAGTGCATCTAGCGGGGGAATGGCGGCGTGTCCGGGCACTTAAGCCATTTGTGGTAAGAGGATCCGGATGTGTGAGTGGCTGCATTCCCTGTTATTGGGTAATTCTTTCCATTCAATGAAAAACAGCTTTTTTTTTTTTTTCAACTGACTGCAGCTCCATTCAAGTAATAACAAAAGGAATGTATGGCAGTGCAGGATCTATGGGGAAGTCTCGAAGGAGAAAGGTGCCTGCCGTGTGGCAGGAAGGGGTGGCCGGCGCCATGGAGATGTGGAGAGGGAAGGCAGGCAGAAGGCAGAAGAGGGCAGGGCCAGGGAGGGCACAGATGCGATCAGAAAGTACTGTGAATGTTCTAAAAAATTACAGTCGAAGACACACTGCCAAGCAGCTCCCTCGTTCCGAGCACCTTCGCCCGTCACTGACCGCATGGTGAGGCAGGTCCGGAAGTCGTCTCGCCTAGGTGCCCTCGGTTGCACTGTGGCTGCCTCAGTGTCCTGAACTGAGTCCACGTGCTTACCTGTCGTGTCATGTTTGGCTTTGGGGAAAAACAGAAAAGTCCCACAGTGCCAGATGTAGAGAGTAAGGCAGACCAGGACAACTGTCACGTCTGGACTGACGTAAATGGCTGGAGAGGCTTCAACAAAATGTGCAGGAAGGCTGGGCGTGGCTCACCGGGAGCCCAAGGCCCTGAGTTCAATTCCCAGCACCACATGAGCACACACTGGTAATCCCAGCACTCGGGAGGCTGAGGCAGGAGGATTGCCAGGAGCTTGAGGCCAGCCTGGGCTATGTAGTGAGTTCAGGACCCGTCCGGACTACAGAGCGAGACCCTGTCTCAAAGAACACAAAACATACTGTAAAAGTCTAGGTTTAAATTGTAACAAGACACACTGCCATTAACCCCACTCCAAGTGCTCAATACCCCCCACTTCCAACACACTTATTCCATCATTCCTGATAATGGACCCTGTTGCTGTATATTTTTTAAACAGTCATGCATCTTGGATCGCTCCTTGTAGGTGTGGCAGGCTGGGGACACCTGGAGGCTCCTGCCGATGGAGGACAGAGGGCCGGCCAGCGGGGAAGAGAGTCATGCGATGTGAGCTGGGCGCCTCCTCCAGGGGACGCTGGAGGTGCAGAAGTAAATGCCAACCTCCACTGGCTACCTGAAGGACACCGAGCCCACAGGTAAGCGGAGTGAGCCGAGAGCCGGGAAGATGCCCTTGTCCATTTAACAGCCATGTATCAGGGCTGGTGACAGGGTATTCTGCAACATACCAGGTCTGGCCTGGCCTGGGGCATAGAAATCCCACGATTCTGGGAGGCTGTGGCAGGAGAATCTGAATTTTCAAGCAATATGGCAACAGCCGGTCTCAAACTAAAAACTAAAAAGGCTGATGCTGTAGTTCAGTGGGAAGGCTGTGGGTTCAAAACCCAGTACTGCAAAATCAATCAGTCAATCGATCAGATCAGTTCTCTGCCTGCCCAGAATCTCCAGGCACTGGGGTGCACCAGCAGGGAATGAACACAGTGGGGTGGAGCCGGTGGGGACTCCGTTTCAGGCAGCAGGGAGGTCGGAGCCAGGACGAGTTGGGGAAGGGTGACACAAACGTGGCAGTGGAGCACTCGGCGGACCCCTGGCTGGGCACACAAGCCGCCCTCCAGCCGAGCCCGCCCAACACACACACCTCCCCCTCCACGCAGCCCTCCGCCCTCCCCGGGAGCTGAGGAAAGGGTGCAGGCTGCCCCTCCTCCCAGTCCTAGCCTTCCCACCTTCGTCGGGCTGACTGCGGATTCTGGCTTCTTTCTGGACCATCGCTTTCCTAGGAGCCCGGCCTTCACTGGTGCCCATGTGCACAGAGATTTTTTTCCCCCAATACTGGAGACTGAACCCAGGGCCTTCTCACTGAGCTACATGTCCAGCCCTTTTGGTTTGTTTTATTTGGGGAGGGGTCTCTGTGTGTTGCCAGGCTGGGCTCAAACTTGGATCCTCCTACCTCAGCCTCTGACTGTGCTAGTACTGCGGTGAGGGCTGTCAAATGCCCATGTAGAGGAAGCACCATTGAGCCCCGTGTCACAGCAGGCGAGTCCCAGAGGGAGCTGCTCTGCCAGGCGGGAGGGTGGGGGCTTCACAGGAAAGGCCCGAGGAGGCCGAGGTGTCTGGACGATGTCCGGTGGCGCCCTGTGAACCCTCCGGGAGGTCCTGCAGTTGCACAGCCGTGCTCTCCACGGCCTCGCTTTGTGGGACTCGCATCCACCTCCTCACACCAAAGTATCACTGGCCGCCAGGAGACCCGAGGGTGCGTCAGAGTTGCTGCAGAGATTTTATATGATCAAGCAAAGAGTTGGTCACCCGGCCTGCATTTAATTCTGCTACCCCGGGTTTCACGCTATTAAAACTTTATAGAATCCGTTCCCAGCCTCCCCCTGGGACCTTCCCGCCACACTGCAGAATTTATGCTCTTTCTTTTCCCAAATTGAGGATTTCATGTCTTTCCTCGCTGGGTCTCACTTGAGCCAGAGAAGAACAAATTATCCCTGGGCAAAATCAGTTTTCACCAATGGTAACGCTGCAGGAAAGAAGCCGAATCCACACTACAAGCAAATTGGAGAGGCATATTTTGAAGATGCTCCAGGAAGAACAGGCCGCTGGCTACACCCACCACTTAGGTACAGTGGGACCCCAGAACACGCCTGCATCCTCCACAGCCCGTCACCCAGGCAGCTCAGACTGGGCAAGGGCGCGTCATGGGTACCACACAGCTAGGACTGGCCTGAAGGGGGAGGACAGGGAGGGAAGGCTGCGGATTGCTTTGGTCCTGCTGTGGGCTATCTGGCCAAGGAAAGCTGAGTTACTTCAGACCCCTGGTTGGTGAGTCCCACACCCTCATCCCAGAAAAATACCAAGAAGGAGGCACCTGGACAGTTCAGGTAGTTACTCTTTCACAACAGCCTCTATCATTAGATGTGACCTCAGACTCTGACATGGTTTCTCTCACGGGAAGGCAAAAAAGAAAGCAGGACAAGGGACCAGGAGGAAGATGTGCCCAGCAGTCCTAGACCCCCAACCTCATGGCTGGCAGTCACACTTCCAGCAACCTTAATGTTCCCAAAGTGCCTTTTCCTCAGTTTACCCCCCAGAACCCAATCAGAGAGACATCCAGCTCACCATGATGCTCACTGAATGGCCAAGGAAGTGAGGCTAGGCAATGGAAAACTCTAGAAGCTCCAGGGCAGCCCCTTGCTCAAGCCCCTTCCATGATGGCCCCAGAGGATCAGGGACACAGTCAGGTCCTCTTTAGAGGTCCCATGACCCCTTCACAGGCCCCAGCTGGAGACCCATGGCCTCACCACTCAGGGCAGGTCTCTCAGCCACATCCCCTGTGTCCTGCACCAAAGTCGAGAGCTTTGAATGAGCCCTGCTTCCCCATGGCACAGATGCGGGAGTGGCTCCAAGTCCCTGGTATGTTTCCTCTTGGCAGCGCTAGCTATAAGCACATTTGCTTATTCCAGTCCATTCCTGGAAATATGAAAGACAAGATCGTGAAAGAAACTGATTAGAACTTGAAGCAAATGCCTCTGGCATGGGGTGGGAAGCAGGGTCGTGCCCGAGCCCAGACCTCCTCCCAGGAACCAAGGGGACACGCCAGCAGCACGTCTTCTAAGCAACTGCAGTAAAGATACACCCAGTGGAGAGATGCAGTTTCAGACTGTCAGCACAAGTCCCGGTCCTCTCCCTTTGGAAGCCCGTGGGCATAGTCACTTCCTCATCACGGGACCCAGTACCCAGCACCCAGCGCTGAACAAAGGGGAGGTCCACCCGGCTCACAGCGCCTGAGCTCTCAGTCCATGCACAGCTGGCCAGATTCAGCCCGGAAGCAGAGAGAGGGGAGGAGCCGGGGAGGGAGGCCCTAAGGCCCCGCCCTCCAGCCAGGCCCCGCCCCCTAGCGGCACCGGAAGTCGCCCAGGCAGGAGGCCACTGACGGGCGCGGAGGCCCCCAATATCCGGTCACCCGTGAAACGCAGCAAACTTCAGGGGAGACATTTTTCGATTAGAACTGTAACTAAACGCGTCTTCAACTTTCTGGAAAATCCTGGAATAAAAACAGCCATCGTCCTTGCTCAGAACTGGACAACACATTTTTCTCGTAAGTGTAACAGCTCTATCACGAATCGTACGAAGGCGGCTCGGAAATAAAATCACGTCTGACCCGCAGAGGAGCGGATCCGCTGCACCCCGGGAGCGTGACTCAGCCCCGCGCGTGCTCCCAGTGTCCCTCGCTGTGCCTCCGCCAGCCCGAAACTAACGGGTGTATTTATATCCCTACCAATCTGTACGTTCCAGGGGGACGAATGTGTTGTTTACTTTCAAGACCAGACAGAAGTAAGAATCCTAATTGTGGCTGTTCCTCTCCACAGACAGCACAGAGCTGACACAGCCTGTGTGTCCACGTTTGGTAACCCACGGCAGGAGCTCACAAGGGGTGAAGGAAGCCCTTTGGGGTAACTCTGAGGGGATGCGAAGACCACCCACCCCTCGCTGCTGAACGTTTCCAAACAACTCACTTGTCTCCGCCCTAGGGTGTGAAGCCCACTGATGGCCATGCCGTGATGTGATGCCCCCACGGTCACGCATTGCAGCCTCAGTTCCGCAGGAAGCGAGACGGGAGGTGGGATCAGCGCGCGGCTCCATGCCCAGGGCTTTCTCGGGAGGAAGACGTCAGCCGCCCAGGAGTGGGTCGTTACAAAAGCCAATCCAGGCTCCCCGGCCCCCTCTCACCTCCCTGTCCCAACGTGACCACTTCCTACCACGCTACAGCACAGGGGCCGAGCAGACACGGCCATGTCTGTAGACTTCCAGCCTCCAGACTGTGAGCCCAACAAGCTGCGGTCTTTAGAAATGACCCGACCTCAGTACAGTGAAATTACCTGATTTCCTGGTGCAAACTACACACACCTGGGGTGCAGGTTAGTCACTGCTGGTGGCCTTGGGATGCGACTGGAGATCCAGGAACACAAGGGGGATGAGGTGCCATCGTCAGGGTAGTTTCACAATAGATTTCTTTAGTAAGTAGAAGGAATACATTTTAAAGTAATGATCTAGAAAGTAGCATAGTAAATATAAAACCCAGTAGCAGAGTCCTGTATTATCCCTACCAAGAATTACTGTGGACTATATTTAGATATGAGTGGCACCATTCGCCTGGCAAGGCATAAGTTCACGCATACCAGCGTCACCACAAACATGTAACGCCTTGAGCTAGCCAGGCACGGTGTGCAACTACAATCCCAGCACTCCGGGCGGCTGAGGCAGGAGGATTGCAAGTTGGAGCCCAGCCCAGCCAACTTAGCAACTTAGTGAGAACCTGTCTCAAAATAAAGCGTAAAGAAGAGCGGGGGATGGAGACAGCTCATTGCAAAGGCCCTGGGTTCAGTCTCCCAGTCTCCAGGCAACAGTAGTAGCAATCGCAGCAACAGTGATGACCATGATAATGTGTTGAGCTGTGACGTCCCTGGGTGATATGAACTGTCAGCCCCTTTACATTCTTAACTGGGACCAACTGTGGTATTCATGGTCCATCAGTGATGGACACATCTGTACGTGGCACATGACTGTAGTCTGTCATAGCAACAGAAAAATGGGCCGAAAGCCCATGTGCCTGCCAATACCATGCAAGGAGATGCTCAGTCCCCGCTGCACGCTTTGGGTGAGCACCAGCGCATCACCAGGGTTCCCTGAGGGGAAGTCAGGAGCTCAGAGAGGCTAAGCAGGCTACTACAGTACTGGGCTCTTATCCAGCCCTTCCTGAGTCCAGGCCCTGGAGTCCCAAGCATCCCTAGTACTGTGTGACCTTTGTAAGAAGCTCACAGAGACTTAACTCTGGGATGCCTAATGCTGCCAGGAGTGGGGGATGCCCACAGGAATTGGCACAAGCATGCCCAGCTTGCCAGCCGCCTTCCCGTAGGGTGCTGCTCCGAACAGCCTGACCGAGCCTCTCATTGAATTCTCTATGGGCTGTCATATCTGGGGATTCAAATTAGCTTTGAATATCTGAATGGATAATTAATTTCCACTAGTGTATTTGGGGTTGTAGCTAGTTGACTAAGCCTCTTTTCTTTCTCAGACGTTTGTTCTTCATTTATTGAAACGTAAACTCTACACACTGAACGTGTGTCCTTTAATAAAAATGGATGTATGTTATGGAGCTGGCTGACTTGTATTTGCAACTTATATTTGCAACAATATGGCAATTTTATGAAGGAAAAAACACCACCAAACCAGAATTTTGCCCCCAGAAATTTCAACCTACCTAAAAATGTCACACTCTGCTTATAAAATACCATATGGGGTCCCCTCAGCTTGTGTACCTGGACACAGATAGCCTGAGGATAATAGGTGAAGGCACTCTCTGAAGGAAAACCCTCTCTGTGCATTAGTACAGGTAGGGGGAAATGCCCAGCACCTACAGCATAAAGGAAGTGAGCCCTACTTTGGCTCACGGTTTCAGTTCACGGTGGCTCACGGTTTCAGAGGTTTCAGTCCACGGTTGCTGGCTCCAAGGCAGAAACACCATGGCAGAAAGAGATGGTGGAAAGGCGTTGGCTGGAGAAAGCTGCTCACCACATGATGCTGGGAAGCAGGCAGAGCAGGAGGAACCAAAGAAGAGACAGCCCCCCCCCAAAGGCACACCGCATGACCCCTGTCCTCCAATAGGGCCCATCCTCCTCACAGCCCATTCAGTGATCCCACAATCAAGAACAGAACCTGGATATGTGGGTGATGCCAGAGTTCCACCCAGAGGGGCTGCAAAGTGTGTTTAATAATGTCATGTCCCCCAAAATTCATGTCCCCCAGAATCTCATAACATAAGCTTATTACAAACAGGGTCTTTGCCAATATAAGCAAGGCAGCATAAAGCCAGTACAGTAGGGTAGATACCAAACACAGCGACTGGTGCCTTTCAAAGAAGGAAGAGACCTAGAGATTCACAGAGACCTGTGTGAACAAAGTTGGAGTGAGGCATGGACAAGCCGGAAACACCAGGGAAAGCTGAAAAAGACAAGAAGGGTCCCCTGCAGAGCCATTGGCGGGAGGGCACCTGCTGCCTCACTCTGTGCTACTATAACAAAATACCTGAGACTGGTTAACTTAAACAAATCTGTCTGCCCACCAATCCAGAGATCCAAGACTGTCTTAGCTGCTTTCCCATTACAGAGACACAGTCCCTTGTACCCACAGTCTAAAGGAGGAGAGAGGTTCAGGCTCTTGGTTTTGGGGGATTTAGTCCACCATTGGCTGGCTCCACAGCAGAAAGGGCATGGCAGAGGACAGCGACTCATCCTATGGGGGACAGGAAGCATAGTGCAGGGGAAGAGCCAGGACAAGAATCGACCCTCCCAGGTCAGGACCCCCGAGACCCATCCCCAACCAGGTCTGTCTCCTGCACCTTCAGCTGCTAAGCTCATCAGTAGATGAATTACTGAAGAGCGCAGCAGGCCCGTGATCAGTCACCTTCCAAACACACAAGACAGGGACAATCTGGATCTCAACCACGACAAAGATGCAGGTGTAGAAATCAGGAGGGCTGTCCTGCTATGTCATCACGTGGCAGAAGTCGAGAGCGCGAGAGAGCAGGAGGAGCTCCGTGTGCCCTTCGGCCCCGTCTGAGCCACAGAGGTGGCATCCTCACAGTCCATTCACCTCTTAAAGGTCCCTCTTCTTAAAACTGTTAAAATGGCAATGAAAGTTTGAAATGAGTTTTGGAGGGGACAGACATTCCAACCACAGCACCTACAGATAACCTGCATTTTGGGCTTTTGGTTCCCAGCACTGAGAGGATATTTCTGTTGTGTGGTCCTGGGACACCAAACAACCTGGTTTGCCTGTGAGCTCGGAGCATCACGGAGCCTGTGACATCCGCTGGCTGGGGGCCAGGTGGGGCCAGGGGTAGCATATTGGTCCCAGCTGCCTTTCCTTTGGCCTTGCCACCTGTCACCTGAGTGGCCTGGGAAGCCACGCCTCCCTTCCCCAGTGGGGTGTTGGCACCTGCTTGAGGTGGAGCCTCCCAAAATGACCCCTGCAAAATCGCAGCCAATAGGAGAGATCAGCAAGGAGTACAGGAAGGGCTTCGCCACCGCGTTCCTGGGTCCGCCCCAAGGGGACAAGGGTGGGCTCAGCCAGAGTCACCAGCTGGCATGCTGCTCTGACATAGTAACATAGACTCCGGCCAGTGGCTCCAGGACACACATCCCACAGAAAGAGGAAAGCTCGCAGGATGGAAGAAGTCGGGGAACTGGGACAGCAGACTCAGTGCTTGGCTGGGGACACCAAGCATGGCCTCACAGACACCCAGATCATTTGCCACTGCACCTCAGAGAAGCAAGGGCCTGACTGGGCAGGGCCCACCACCTCCAGGAAGCCAGCTCTCCGGGGCCACCTGCAGCTCCTCCTGAGGTCCTATTGGCCATCCGGGCCGGTGGGAGCAGGTAGGAGGAACACCAGAGGGAGCTCCAAGGTTGGTGCCCAAGGAGGGTGGGGCATGGTGCCGGGGGCCAGAACCAAGTCCCTGTCCCTATCTAGGGTCATCCCTGCGGGGAAAACAGGTATGTCACATGGCCCACAGAGTCAGGGTCTACTCCCCCCCCGAAGAACACCTGTGTCTACAGCACCCCTCCCCAGCCCAAACAGCATCCTATCAGCTGACTCTGTGTCTAGCTTGGCCCTCTTTGAGCACAGCTGCAGACAGTGGGGCCCATAGGAGGGAGGGAGGGAGGGACAAGCAGCCAGCAGCACCCTGGCCAGGGGGCAAGAGCAAAGCCACAGCCTCCATCTCTAGGCGCTTGGGAGACGGGGATGGCAGGGAGCGGGAGGGCAGGCTTGCCCCGCCAGGGAGGCTGGGGACACAGGGAGAGCCCACCAGCGGCTCACAAAGCCCGTGGCAGCTGGTGGTCCCTGCAGGGGGGTTAAGGATGTGCGGAGGGCCGAGAAACGGGAATCAAATACGACTGGACAAATGTGTAGGTGAAATCTAAAGACAGAAGTGCTCAAGCCCAGGAGGGCAGGTCCAGCAGGCGGGCAGAGATTCACCAGGCACCTGCTACCCGGGGCAGACACAGGGCTTGGTGCTGAGGACGCGGAGGAGCGCAGCAACACTCCAGGAAGACAGGTTCCGCGCCTCACCCTGCCAGGCCCAGCAGGGCACGGAACACACGGGGTGCTCAGAAATGCTTGCAGGGGAACCCAAGCGTGAGCGCAGCCTGGCAACTTAGCAAGACTTGGTCTCAAAATAAAATGCCCGGAGGTGTAGCTCAGTAGGACAGTGCCCCTGGGTTCCACCCCCAGCACCACAAAAAAACACGACCAAAAAAATCAGCCCCTGCCCACAGGATGAGTCTAATAGAGAAACAAGAGTACAACTGAACTCGCAATCCTCCTGCACCAGCCTCCAGGGTATGGGGTTACCAGCCTGCCACTCTGGGCCTGGCCTGAGCTATTGATTTGCGTGCTTCGGTTTGAGGAAGCTGTGCAAAAACACGTATGAAAACTAAGAGAAACAGCCCAGGCAGGAAACCCAGCCGGACTCCCCACCACGCGTGCCCACAGTTACACGGGCGGGCCAGCTCTTCCGGGGGGACAGAGTGTCACGGGGTGGAGGCCGGCTCCTAATTTCTTACCCCGTAATGACGGAACCTGTCAGACGTCACACGGGGTCTGAAGGAAGCTGGCAAGGGTCGCGGTACAGAACCCATCACACACCTGGCCCAGTGGCATGGGCACTCCGGGAGACTGAGGCAGGAGGGTGGCAAATTTGAGCTCAGCATAGGCAACTCAGCAACTGTGTGAGGCCTTGTCCCAACATCAAAAACGAAAAGAAAGGAAGAACCCTGTCACAAACGCTCTAGGGGATGGGCAGGCCGTCCCCAGCACCAGGAATCATGTGGGTGAATGAAAACCAGAGCGGAGTTGTGACCCAGATCTGAGGTGGCGGAGCAGAGCCAGCCCGGCGGCCCAGGGACGACCGGAAGGTCTCTCCTGGGACCCTCGGGCACTGCCCGCCCTGCCCACGGACCTTGGATGGTCCCTGGGTCCTCCAGACCCCTCCTGCCGGCACCTGGCTCCCACCCAGCCACTAGCTCTGGCCTTCCTCAACCTCATCCCCTTCTGGCTGCTTCTAGATCATTCCCAGCGGCATCAAAACAAGCTTATTTCTCCCATCTCATAAGAGCAAAAAATATTTTTAAAGGAAAGAAAAAAGCATTGCTTTGATCCCAGCCCGGTGACAGCCACCCTCCTTAGTCTCACTCTGCTTTGTAGTAAAACTCAGAAGCGGGGTGCGTCTTCTCCCACCCCTGCTCCTCTCCCGGCCTCCTGCACCCCAGGGCGTGCGGCAGTGAAGGCTGAAGGCTGAGGATCATAAATTTAAGTCCCGGCTGGAGAACTTAATGACTTACAGAGACCCCGTTTCAAAATGAAAACTAAAAAACGGGGCTGAGAATGTAGCATAGTGCAGAGGCCCTGGGTTTCCTCCTGGGTACCAAAGAGAGAGAGAGTCTGCCTATTCTGGAGGCCGGGAAATTCAAGGTCACGGTGTGGGCAGAAGAGGGGAGCAGGAGAGAGACTGGAATCAGGATTTGCAGAAAGCAGGGAGGGGTGTGGGGGATGGGACAGGGGCGGGGCACCCGAGGGGAGGGGCTCCTGTTCTGCACCCCTGGCCCAGGTCCTCTGCGCTGCACACTCTGCCAGCCAACTGTCTGCTGGGCTCGTGCTGGGATTTGCACGTGTCCCCCAGGGGTGCGTGTATCCCCAAGCGATCATGGTCCCGGTGTGGTGGGGTCGACGTGGAGGGACCTTCGGGAGACCAGGCCTCGTGGAAGGGCTTTAGGTCACTGTGGGCACTGCCCTTGGGAAGGGCGGCTGCCCGTGTAGACAGTCCCCGAGACCGTAGGTGATGGTGGTGCAAGACTGGCCCCTTCCTGCTCCACCCGATCTGGGAGCCCATTCATTCGCCTGGATCCCTGAGGCCACCTCATCACTGATGAGCCCAATCTACCCTTGCTGGGGGCCTGCAAATAACATCATCCCTTTTATCAAAACCCCGTAGTGCCTCTCCAGCTCTTTGAGCACAAAAACCAGATTCCTTCAGTGACTTCACGCTTGTGAAGCCCTGGGCACACTCCTGCCTTGGGGCCTTTGCACTGACGATGCTTTCTGCCTGGATGTGCTTTGCCCTGACCTTCCCTTAGCTAAGTCTTCGAGTCGTTGCTCAGGTGCCACTTGCTCACCGAAGACCTTCCTAACAGCCGTTGGATATCGCGTCTCCCCTCCAAGGGCCCCTGCTGCCACCTGTGCTCTCAGCCCTCCCCCTGGTGGCAGTGCCACCTCCCATAACGCTTCTCTAGCCTGGCACGGACTGTCCCTGCATGTCCCGCTTCCTGGGTATGTGCTCTCTCACACCCAACGTCAGACCAGGAGGGAGGCCGCCTGGCTTCTTAGTCACTGATGTATTCCAAACACCCGGAATAGTACCAAGCACCGAACAGAACCGAGCACAGGGCCCAGCACCCAGAGCAGCACGGTGCTCACACAGGAGAGCCAGACACCTGTAAGGGCACCAAGCACCAAACAGGACCAAGCACCCAGCACCCTCCCTCGTGTCCACGGGATCTTTCCCACCAGGAACCACGGAAGCAGGTCCTGCATAGAAGCCCTGCAGGACCATGACCAGGGGACACGGCCTGTGGCGGGGGCGGAGGGTGATTCCCAGGTGACGCTGGCTCAGAGACTCACCCTCAGCCCCAGCCCAGACCCAGCTGCCGCTGCTTTTCTGAGACAAAGTCTTGCTCTGTAGTCCAGGCCCCAGCCCCTCCTTCCTTTCTTTATAAACTGGTAGCAGCTGGGCGTGGTGGCACACACCCGTAATCCCAGCTCTCCAGAGGCTGAGGCAGGAAAGTTGCTGTGAGTTTGAGGCCAGCCTGTGCTCCATAGTGAGTTCAGGGCCAGCCTGCTGGACTACAAACTGAGACCGTGTCTCAAAACAAAACAAAAAAGAAGAAAAGGAAACAAAAAATAAATAAATAAACAATGTGGGAAAAATAGCATGGCATCCAGCCTGCAGCCTGCTGTTTTTTGACTTGATTTATTTTTATGTTTTAACAACAAAAAAAAAAAAACAACAGTAAAAGTTAGCTGTAGTACTTACATACATACATTATATTATGTATCTTATACGGGACCCAAGACGGCTCTCTTCACGCTAAAAGAAAGGGGGAAAAAATTGATAGGCCATAGATTAGACAGGCCTGCCACCCAGTTTGGCTGAGGATCACCTGTGGCGGGTGTCCTGCTGGCTTGTCCCTGGAGGAGAAGGGACCTGGGCCCAGCTGGAGCCATAGGAGTGGAGCCAGCTCCTGCCTCCTGAGCGCTCAGTATGTGCTGGGTGCTTGTGTCACCCTAAGCTTCAGCCCAGTGTCTTGGAGGGGCACCCACAGGGACCAGCCAGCATGGCGGACAGCAAGAAGTCCACCCCGGGACTGGCCCACCCTAACCCCAGAGAGGCGGCAGTCGTGTGACAGTCGGCGACACCTAGCAGGAAACAGGGGAGTGAATTTCACCTCAAGGTGGCGGCTGCCCTTGTCCCGGGTGCCCAGCCGGCAGCCTGCAACCCAATAAGGCTCTGATTGAATCAGCCCCGCGGAGACGCAGGGCTGGCGTGCAGCATGGGGACGGGCTGGCAGTGGCAGTGTCACCCCAGCCAGAGGAAGGAAGAAACAAGAAAGAAAAAAAAAACCGAAATATTGGGAGCCTAATATAGCGGGTCGCAGGTCACGGCGGGAGAGCCTGAGTTGGGTGGTTATGCCACTCTGGGTGCTGTGTCAGTTGGTGGCAAAAGAAAGGACTTCTGGGGTCCCGTCAGGAGGAACCGGGTGCTGCCTGGGTGGGATCATTAGCCACGGGATGGTCCTGGCCCTTTGATCTCTGCTGAGTCAACCACAGGCCTTCTGCACCTGCTGCCTGGAGCTAAGGCCTGGGGTCCTTGGAGAGTGAATCTCTCAGGTTCATTTCTAGCTACGCGGGGCTTGGAGGGAAAGCCAGAGTCCGGTGGGGTGTGGGCAGAGGGTGTCCCAGAAAGGGCTGAACCTGACCTGACCTTGACCTTCCCAGCCCCAAGTAGCCTTGGGCCCTCCTCACAACGTTCGTGTGCGGTGCTGTCCCCTACTGGCCATGGGAAGTCAGTGCTCCCCAGGGTGTGAGACGCAAGACTTCATCAGATGCCACAGGACGGATGGGGAGAGCTAGTTCAGGAGCCACGAAAGGCCTCATTTCAAAGTCAGTTTAGGACTGCAGCCAGCCCTGAGTGACAGATTCCATCTCCCATGTCCCCCTGACCCCAGCCAGAAGCCTCCTGACTGACATCTTGAGTCCAGTCCCAAGACTCTACCTGGTTGTCACCTCCGTCGCTGGGGACCTGGGTCCTGAGGAGACTCAGGGGCTGTCTGGGAGGTAAGTCTGGGGCACATGTAGTCGACCTACACTCGGGTAAGGGCTGCAGGCCTCCGAGAGCGAGTCAAGCCATACCCACTTAACATCCCAGCGTTCTGGGAGGCTGAGGCAGAAGGATAACAAATTTGGGCCCAGCCTGAAGGATTTAGTGACTTAGCAAGACCTTGTCTCAAAACAATAAATTCAAAAAGGGGAATGTATCTCAGTGTGAAGGCCCTGGGTTCAATCTCCAGAAAGGCAAGAAATAAAGTGAGTCAGAGCGTGACACCCCCCAGCCTGTGACAGCAAACCCGGCCTGTGAGGATCCTGCTAGTCAGGTGGCCTAGATTCTTTAAAAATTAAATGAAAAGTTGAAAAACATCCTGGGAATTTTATCAGTGGAAAGGAACCCAAGACATATTTTTCTTAGATCAGATCCCCGGAGGCCAAGCCTGAAGCGGGGACTGGGGTACTCCAGGTTTATTGGGGATCAGGACAGCTCAGGGGAGAGAACACAGTAGATGTGTAACCTGGAGAGGTGGGGGTCTCTGTTAATTGTGTCTTATATAGAAAAAATACACAAGCTGTGATCACAGAAGTACAGAGAAGGTTGCTGTTGTCTTGTGATACTGGGGGTCAAACTCAGGGCCCTCACCCCATAATATATCCCTATACCATTTTTATTGTTTAGTTGAGGCACGATCTCACTAAGTTCCCCAGGCTGGGCTTAAACTTGTGATCCTCCTGCCTCGACCTCCCAGAGTGTTGGGATGACAGGCCTGCATCACCAGGCCTGGCTACAGTGAATGCTTAAATATAAAAATAATTATCTGGGGGGGCTACTCCTGAACCTCACGACACTCCCAACATGAATTAAGGAACAGTCTGGGCGTCAGTGGGCAGCACGACACACTCAACTGACTATCTTGATCGGTCTGTTCATCCGGTAGGCTTGGGATGTGTGCCAAGGTCACCTACAAACACAATGGGCTTAAGGCCAAGATGGCGGTGGCAGTGCCAACCTGCAGCCGTGCAGCAGGAAGAGCCTATTCCTGTCATCCAAGATTTTTCCCTTCCACGCTGCCCCTGGCTCATCCCAGGACACTTCCAAGCACAGGACCCTGAAATTGTGCCAGCCACACACCCAGTTGAGCCCTTTCATAAGGACAAACATGGAGGACCGTCAGGTGTGACACACGCATATCACTGTAAAGGGAAGAAGCAGGACCAGGGTGGGAACAGAAGAGGGTGGGTCAAGCCAGCCCAACATGGAGAGGCGGCTGCATTTGTTGACAGTTCTCTTTGGGGACAGCCAGCAGAGCTCTTGTCCCACGTGGAGGGCCCCATTTTCTGGGCCCAACCTCTTAACCACCCCGTCAACGGCCCCCTAAAGCCTTGTATCAGCAAAGTCCGACACAGGTTACACCCTTCCAGAACTCTTCCCCACACCAGGTGTGATGGGGCTCATCTGTAAACCCAGGTGCTCAGGAGGCTGAATCAGGAGGATCACAAGTTTGAACCCAGCCTAGGCACCTTAACAAGATGCTGTCTCAAAGTAGGAAGGGCTGGAGTGTAGCCCAGCAGCAGGGCTGGGTTCAGTCCCCAGTGCCGGGTGGGGATGGGGGAGCCCGTCCCTCGGTTCTGCACCCGAGCGCACCTACCCATCTGCACCCACCTAGGCACCTCCTGCCTCTTCCCAGGGGGAACGCTTCTCACAAAGGGCGACAGGGGCTCTCTGCCCTGCACTTTGTACCCTCCTGTGAGCCAGGAAATGCCAGTGTCCCTGAGTCATCCACAGGCTGGTAGTGGCCCCTCCCCTGTGCTTCCGTAGTCACCCCTCACCCCCGCTCCCTGAAGAATCCCCAATAAACTCAGTAGTTCACCAAACGGGACGTTGTCGTCACTGGCTCGGCCCATCCGCTGTGTCCCAGCTGGGGTAAACAGACCAAGATGAATGCTCAGGTCTCCCCAGAAAACGTTATTCCCACAACAAAGACACAGCGCCATCAGCCCGCCTCAGAATAGCTCCTCTCGCCTGGAACACGCTATCCCTTTTTCTTGCCAGTTTCTGGAGCAGTTATGGAAGTCCTTTTTCACGAGTGTCCAGCACCTCGATGTCCTGAATCAAGTCAGTTTTCCCTGTCATGGTCATTTTGACTTGGGGGAAGAACTAGAAGTTGCAGAGACCTGGTGTGAATGAGGTGGATGAGGACACACGTGCTCGCGTGCTCACGTTCCCCCACGCACACACGAGGTCAGCGCACACCCTCATCCGCACGCATCTACCCATCGCCACCCCTCCCAGTCCCGCTTCCCGCGGGGAGCAGGTATAGAGGTCTGTGCCCCAGGCTGCCCCAGGGAGGATCGCCCAGCAGTCTCAGGCCCTGCTTCACCTCTGGAGGGAGAAGGAGGGTGGGGGAAGGGAGTCCGCCCCTTAAGCAGTGAGCCCAGGGCTCACGGCACCCACAGCCCTGAGCCAGGACCAAAGGTCACGGGCTTCCTGCACCACACCTTCTCCCACATCCCCACTGCGTCCTGCAGCCACCAACAACCGCCCGGCCACTCACTCCTCACGTGTGTCCAGAGCGCTGTGCACACCCACCAGAGCCCCGCCCAGCCCCTCCTTATCCCTGGCTTGTCCAGAGCCCCAGCCATGCTGTGCCACAGCCCCGCCCCCTGCCGGCCTCATCTGGGTCCAGCCCAGCGCCTATTGGCCGTCCAGAGCCCCACCTCCGTCAAAGCCCCGCCCACTCAGCCATGCATTTCCGGAGCCCCGCCCACTCCGCCAGGCATTTCCGGAGCCCCGCCCATCCCGGCTGGTCCAGGTTGCTCCCAGCCGCCCCGTTCCAGGCTCTGAATCTTCCCAGCTCCCATTGTCAGCCTAGACAGTTTGGTTTTGTGGCTTCTAATTTTGTCTCTGCCTTTCTCCATTTTTAGTTCTGTTAAAGTTTTAATTAAAACTCTGAAAAATAAAAATAAAAATAGACCCGTGCTGGCGAGTCTTCCCCCGAGGTGTCGCTGGTGCAGCATGTGAGAGCCCGCCCGGCGGGGCCGCGGCGCTGAGCGGGCCACAGGGCCCATCCCCAGGCTGGCGGCGGAGTCCTGCCTAGCGCGGCCACCTCCAGCGCCCGGAGTGAGTGCCAGACCCGAGGCCCCGCGCAAGGCCAGCCGCCCTCCGCGCTCGCCCATCTGCCGTTGGAACCGTGCCAGCACTCCGGAAGTCACCTGCGCAGGTACAGAAGCCCTCCACGACTTCCCGCGCTCTGGGCCAGAGGCTGCCTTCAGGAGGAAGGACCCCTCCAGGTGGGTTCGGCCCAGCGGCCAGCCAGCCGCTGGATCCCCCCCAGGCGCCCCGCCGTGAGCGATTGTTTGCAGCCCGGAGAGAGTGGAGGAGGGATGGATTCGTCTGGAACATCTATAAAGGGACCCGGAAAGGCCCAGGCTGCCGTCATCACACCGCGGTCTGCGAGCCCTGTTCAGCCTCTGGAGACCCGTTAGAAGGCTGATGTGACTTCCCCTCCAAGACGCAGACAGAGAAGGGTAAATGTGAAACGGGTACGTGTCCGGCAGGAAGGGTTACCGTGACCCCAGCACCCTGGGAGGCTGAGGCGGGAGGATCACAGTGTGAGCCCACCCTGGGCACTTCAGCAACTTAGCAAGACCCTGTCTCAAAATCAGAAATAAAAAAGGGTCTGAGGATGGAGCTCAGAGTGAAGGACCCGGATGATCCCCAGTACCGCAAAAAGAGAAAGGCGCAAAGAAACAAATGAACAAACTTTGGCAAGTTTGTAGAAACCAAGAAGGTAGGTAGGACTCGCTGGGACAATGGAGTCATGACTTGGTTTGGGTGTGAATTTCACACAGCAGGATGCAGGCCTGTGCAGGAAACGCAATTAGCACCAGCGGTTCCTCACCCGTCTCCCCCAATCTCACTTACCCAATCATTAGCTAATTAAAGAAAATGCTGTCCCTCCACAAAATGGCCCTGACTTCAGGAATGGGAGGCCAGGAAGGCATGTGTCACTTTGGCAATTCTGTCAGGCCCGCTTTGAGAGGCAGGAAGTTCCCAGTGATGAAGGACATGCTTGGGGCGAGCTCAAACCCAGGGACCCAGAGGCCAAGGTCAGTGTTCTCCTCCCTGGAGACTGTCCACTAGGAGGCGCTCCACAGATGGCCGGGAGCTATGTCCTCCCCTTCACTCTCAGATGGAGAGCAAGATGCCTCCCACTCCAGCAACTGCTCTGGCACTTCTGCCATATGACTCGGCCTCACTGGGCCTTTGCCCTGCAGAAAGACCATGTGCCTGGGGGTCAGAGGGACACGTGGATGTCAGAACCCCCGAGTCAGGTCTTCATTTTGCTATGCACCAATTAGGTGACCTGGGGTGAGCAAGGCCTCTCACTTCCCTGAGCCTCCGTTATGTCCCTGGTGAGATGACACTTGTGTCATCTGGAACCAGCAGAATGCATGACATGGTTAGCCCAAGGAAATCCTGCTTTCTCAGCCACTTTCTTAGTGCTGGCCACTTTACCCAACACCCACCATTTAAAGGGAGAGAGAGCGTTATTCTGGCTCCCGATTTTAGAGAATTCTGTCTGCACATCATCGGCTGCGCCATGGCAGAAATGGCAATGGCAGAAGGGCCTGGCACGGAAGGAAGACACCTGCTCGCCTCATAACAAGAAGCAGAGAGAGGGGAGGAGCTGGGGCAAGAATACACCTTCAAGGTCACGCCCCGGTGAGCCCTAGTGACCGCTGGAGAGATTGTGTCAATTTGAGGCCATCAGGAACCACGCCTGGATTAGGATTTAGGAACCACGCCTAAATTAGGCAACTAGGAACCAGCCTGGATTAGAGTGTGGGTGATCTGTGGGTCAGTGAATGAGAGAAGAGCACCCACCTGGATGTAGAAGGCCCAACTGGGGACTCGAACTATGTAAAAGGAAGGAAGAAGATTGTGACAGCTCTGTCCTCTGGGGAGAGACTGGACTTGGTGGGACCTGGCTTCCTGTCTGTGATGTCCTGAGGAGCTGCCTCCACCTCTGCCATGTACTTCTGTTGCTGCCGGATGCCCCTGAGTGGAACATGACCTTCTGAAAACTGAGCTAAAGTCAACCTTTCCTCCCCTAAATTCATGGATGCTGGGTATTGAGTCACAGCAACAAAAAAGTAACTAAGACCACTCCCTCCAACTAGGCCCCAGGTCCTAACAGCACAGGACTCGTGTAGGGATGAATCTGTGATGGGTCCATCATCTTCCAAACACAGGGGACATTTGTGGGCTTACTGTGCTTGCAGTGACTCAGACAGCACCATGTCCCCCACTGGCCTATGACACCTGAGCCTCTGACTCTGAGCCTTCATCTAGCACCAGAAGCACTAGTCTGGTGTAAGCGAGGAACTGAACTAACTCTTGAGCTTACAGAGAGGGCTGCCCAGTCGGAACCACTTGGCACGTTTCCCACAGACAGTAACCCACCTGTGCCTACTGGCACCGGCGGTCATGCCCACATCTCTGGTGAGACACTGGGGAGTCAGCTGTCAGTTACTATGCAGGGAAGCCACAGAGAGGGCAGACATGTGGACTTGTGGGCAGGGTGGGTCACTCATGGGTGGTGGAGACCCTAATACCTTCCAACATGTGACATTCTGCAGGGCCCATGGCCTCTCTCTCACACTGCGTGGAGACTGGTAGCACTCTGCCCCTCACTCCAGGCCCACCCCTGCCCCATCCTGTACTCTCACTTTCCCCACACTCGGAAGAACTGCCAGTTGTTTGGTTTACTGCTTTTTTGAGACAGGGTCTTGCTCCATAGTCTGAGCTGGTCCTGAACTCATAATGGAATCTAGGCTGACCTCAAACTCCCAGCAGTCCTCCTGCCTCAGCCTCCTGAATGCTGGGATTACCAGCACGCACCAACCGCACCCAGCCAATCTTGATGTGATGCTGAGGAACGGAACCCAGCAGGCTACGCAGGTGCGCTCATCCCCGAGCCACACCCCCAGCGCTGGAGCACCCTATGTTGCCTCCGAGGAGCACATGGGGGTCAGCTGCTCTCCAACAAGGTGGCGAAGGAGAAATGCTTCTCTGGGAGTGTGCCCGTCCGGCCCTTCCGCAAGCCCCCTGTATGCAGGAATGATGACACACCAAAACAGCTCAGTGCCACCACTGCGGAACCACCACTTACTCGGGCTCCGCCCTGGGAGGTCATGTTGCCCCAGGGCCCCGGCTGGGACGGTCAGTGCCGTTGACTTGTAGACGGGCTGGTTAAGGGAGATTTCTGAGGGAGGAAGTGCTGTATGGAGGGTGACCATTGCTTCTGACCCACGCTCCTCGCCTGCCTTGAGACGCAACACATGAAATGGAGACAGTTTATCAGGCCCTGCAAATACCTGTCCTAATGAGTATTTGCATCAGCCTGGCACTCACCTGGGTCCCCCCACCCGCCACTACAGCCTGGGCTCACAGCAGTGCAGGACTCCCGAATGGCCTGCCATTGGCTCCAGCCAGATGCCACCCCACACTCCTCCTCCAGGGAGCCAGGCAGAGGGGGGAGGGCGTGCGCTCTGGCCAGCCCACCAGATGGCACATCCTTCCATCAGACCCTTGTAAGCACACGGCTGAAGTGATACTTCACACAACAAAGTTTCAAATAAGCTTAAGTGAACCTGGGTGTGGAATCCCAGCACTCTGGGAGGCTGAGGCAGAAGGATCTCAAGTTCAAGCCTTGCTTAAGCAACTTAGCCAGACGCTGCCTCAAGTCAAACATAAAAAGGGCTGGGGATGTAGCTCCGTGTGAAGGCCCCAGGCTCCCTTCCCAGCCCCGCAGACATAAACACACGAGCTCAACTTGATCTCTCCACGAAAAAGAACACAGTACAACCCACGACCACTGTTCGTGTCAGGAACTGCAGTGAATTTTGCTTTTATTACTGCGTGGAGATGTGTTCTCACTACCTGACCACTGGCAGAGGAGGGGGAGCAAGAGGAGGAGTGTGTTTCCCACACAGGAGATCTCATAAGCCGTAGTAAGGATGGGGCCATTATACTGACACATTTTATAGTAATGTTTTAACAGCCAAAAGCACTTTCATTTAATATTAATAAGACAGCTGTTTGGCTGAAAGTGGCTGCAAACCTCGTGGCTCGTCTGTATTTATGAATGACAGAGCCTCCCTCCCTCTGCAGTGGTCTCTCAGCGGCCCTCATCGCCCCAAACCAGAGGAACAGCGGTGACAGGAACCGAGGCAGATGGCTGCCATTTTTGTCCCTGATCTTTTCTCACAGCTCTGAAAGTGGTTAGCTGGGGACAGGAGAAATCCCACCCTACAGACGGCAGGTAAGTAGCAGCAGAAGATTCCGGCGTGTACCAGGTATGGTAGGGCGTGCCTCTCTGGGGAGGCAGAAGGAGGAGGATTGCAAATTCAAACCCATTCTGTGCAATATAGAAATTTAATAAGACCTTGTCTCAAAATATAAACTTGTTGAGGGCTGTGGCCGTAGCTCAGTGGTTAGAGCGCTTGCCTAGTAAGCCCAAAGCGAGATTTGCTTCTCCAGCACTACATAAAAATCAGCTGGGCGTGGTGGCACAAGTCTATAATCCCAGCTTTCAGGAGGCTGAGGCAGGAGGACTGCCATGAATTTGAGGCCAGCCTGGGCTACACAGTGAGTTCAAGACCAAGTTAGCTCAAAAAGCTAAAGAAGGGATCCCACATGTTTTTACCAAAAATGTTTGAAAATCTAGTCATGTTTAACCAGACTCAACACTGCCCTATGTGTATTCCACGTGCTAGCCTATGAATGCCTGAAACCTCCATGTTTTTATGTACTGGTTTAAAATTAAGACCTAGGCATGGCAGAACATACCTGTAATCCCATCATTTTAGGAGGCTGAGACGGGAGGACCAATTCCAGCTCAGCCTATGCAACTTAGTGAGTTACTGAGTCTCTGTCTCAAAATCAAATATGAAAATAGGCCATGAATGTAGCTCACTGTGAAGGCCCCGAGTTCAAGGCCCACGACAGAACTCTCTCAGGTGTGTGTATAATTTAAATATATGCAATTTAAATTTAAAAACATGAAAAAGATGTAAAAGTTCATAAAGCATAAAATCTTACATGGTTATCCTTCATAAAAATGGAAATGATTATGTGTTTGTTTGTTTGTTTGTTCAGTGGTTCCAGGGATGGAGCCCACCACTGAACTGCAACCGTGGCCCTTTCTTAAATTTTGAGGCAGGACCATGGTTTGTGGCTCCACTGGCCTCAAGCTCCTGCCTCAGACTCCAGAGTAGCTGGGATTACAGGTGTGTGCCGTTGTGCCCTGCTCCAAATATTTTTTCATTTTCATTTTATTGTTTACTTACATATCTCATCCCTTTCCCCTTCCTGCCCTCTCACAGCCCTACTTCCCTTTCCCTCTCCACAAAGTCCATCTTCTTACATTCTTCCATATCACTTACATTTTTTATGGTTTGATTTTTTTCATATGACAGAAACCATATGATATTTAACTTTCTGGGTCTGATTCATTTCACTGAGCATAGTGATCTCAGGGACCATCCATTTACCTACAAATGACACAAATCTGACCTTATTTATGGTGGAGTAGTACTCCACTGTGTATATATACCACATCTTCTTTATCCATTCATCTGCGGTTGGGCATATTGGCTTCTAATTCCAAGATTTGGCTATTGTAAGTTGTGCTGCTATAAACATGGGTATACACGTATCACTTGCATGTGATGACTTTTTTGGGGAGATACCCAGAAGAGGTATCCAGCTGATCATTCTTTTAAATTATATTTCATCACAGATATCAACACATCAATATTATTTTTTTAAAAAAAAATAACTTTTAGAAACAAAAATTAAGTAGATTTAAAAAGAAAGAAATCTCATTCTGATGAGCCAAGGTCCTAAAGATAAGGCCATGTACAAGAAGCCTTTCTGTCTCCTGGCCCTTCCACTGGAGCCAACTTTAATTTGGAAAGACACTGAAACAGCCCCGAGCTCAAACTTCACCTGGCAAAGTGCTGACAGGACCTTCAGGGCATGGCAGGAGTTGGCAGGGCTCCTGGATTTTTTTTTTTCTTTTTCTTTTTCTTTTTTTTGAGACAGGATCTCCCTCTGTAGCCCAGGCTGATCCTGAACTCACTGTGTAGCCCAGGCTGGCCTGAATAGTGTTTTTCTTTTTTTTTTTTTTTCTTTTTTATTCAGTTCCTCCCCCAGCCTTACTTTTTCGGCCCAAAACAGCATTTCAATCCAATGATCGGCCCAGCACTTTCTCACTCATAATAAAAACACTGCTGGTCAGGAAAATTTCCCTGTGTCCACCTCTGGTGCAGGCAGATAGAATTGTTGAGACCGTGGAGAGCCTTGCTGGATAACACTCGGGAAGCATCATCACTCGGTTCATCCCAGGCACGCCACACATGAGAATCAAAGTCCTACACCCGTGGTAGGCGCAGGACAGTGGCCCCGGGGCACACTACATCTCCTTAGGGGTGGCTCCAGACAGGCGGAAGGGCTTGTTGAATGTATTTGTTGGCCCGCAGCTGTGTAAAGACATGGAGGGCGTCCGTGAGGTTAAAAAGGTGGGTGTAATCTGACTTTGAGGAATAGTTGCTTGCGGCGCTGATCAAAGGGGTCCCAGGGTACCCAGCCTTGCGAGGATACGCTCCAGAAGCGGCTCAGCAGGTGAGCGGAGTGATGGATGGTCCGCCATGGGCACTAGGAGCTGCCACGCTGAAAGCTTATTTTAGCTGGGATCTGACCCCATCCAGATTTGCCACTCTGCGCAAGGACCTTGGATCATCAGGGACATGGAGGCCTCCAGGCAATTACCCGGGGTAACCCGGCCCTGGGCGCACAAATTACTGGGGAATCGATTGTTTTATTTGATGCTAAGCAGAAGCGTGATGTGTGCGGAGCTCCAGTGATGCACTGAGTCAATACAAGGACAGGAACACTCCCCCAGCTCCTTCCCTCCCGCTCCCCTCTCTTACCTCTCCTGGATCCAGCTCAGTCCAGGGTGGGGGGAAGGCGGAGCCCCGGGGGAGACAGGTGTGTAGCCAAAAGTGCCTAGAGCCTGTGGTCTGAGGCAGGGGGGGTCACAAGTTCAAGTCCTTAGTGACCTAGTGAGACTGTCTCAAAATCAAAAATAAAAATGGACCCAGGATGTAGGTCAGCGTGAGAGCCCCGGGACTGATCGCCAGGGTCACACACACACAGCACATGCCCACCACTGATTTGGACCAGCCAGGAAGAACCAGCACAACCCATCGTGACCCTGAGGCCGCATCTGCTGGCCTTGTCCCTGGCTTTGCACTGTAGTTCAGTTCCGGCTGCTGCAGCCTGGTAGCAAAATAGATGGGGAATGCTTAAGTTTCTAAAACTTCAGTACAGTAATAATTTGGACTCCCTACAAAATCTCCCCCCTTGCCTTGCTCATACCCACCCCGCCGTGTGCGCCACTCTCTGAAGCAGCTCTGGAAGTTTCTTGGGTGACCTTTGGGGCTGCCTCAGTGTCCAGATCCTACTCCAAATAGGGTCATTTCTGTCAACAAAAAGCATTGCATTCTGTCCTTATCTACCTTATTCACCAGACCTGGAAAGGAGTGGCCGCTGGCTCTTCCCCAAAGTCAAAATAGCCATGAAAGGTATTTTTGGATCAGCTGAGCACACTGAGGCAGCCGCAGCACGCACAGAGGAAGGAGGACTTCCAGAGCTGCATGGGAGGTGGCAAGAGAGACGCCGTGAGCAAGTTCAAAACGAGGGGCAGATTGTGAATCGCGATTCGGGCCCTTATCTTTAACTTATTATACCTGAGTGAGGAAATTTCACACAGGCGAAGCACCACCTGCTGAGGAGAGGTTAGGAGGCCCCTATCAGCCAGCGGCTGAGAACAGGCTCACCACCCAAGAATTCTCATCTTGAAGGGGGCTTTGGTAGGATTTTTTTTTTTTTTTTTTTTTTGAGACTGGCTCTTGCTCTGTAGCCCAGGCTGGTCCTGAACTCACAATTAAGCCCAGGTTGGCATTGGACTCCAGACAATCCACCTGCCTCAGCCTCCTGAGTGCTGGGATTACAGGCGTGTGCCACCACGCCCAGCGTTATGTGGTGCTGGGTAGTCAACTCAGGGCCTCACACTTGCAAGGTCAGCGCTTTAACCACCATGGCATTCCTCCAGCCCTTTGGTGGAGTCTGTAAAGGCAAGATCTCCAAGGGTGGGGGAGACACACAGGGAGGGGTATTGCAAAACATGATAAGCAGCAGTAAATTCCAGACTCCATAGCTAGCAGTGATAAACCAATGGTGACAATACACTGACAGTGATTCAAAATTTAATCTATACCTTGTGCCTGATTTCGGGCAAGATTTCTGATAACAGCCAAGGGCGGGGGCCAGCAGGGGTCAGTCACCAGGTCAGGCAGCGGCTACACAGGGAAGGGGCCCAGGCAAAGAGGACATCAGGGAAAATCTAAAATGGCAGAGTGCTTGCCACTTCAAACCGTAACAAGTACTTTTGCTACAATAAAAATGTAAAAACATTGTATTTCTGATGTCCTTGTGACTAGTCTCCCCTCAAAGGCCCCGCCACCTCAGACCATGGACCGGCCGCAAGGCTTGGACACATGAGCTCCGGAAGGACACAGCATTCGGCCCCGGCAGCGGAGTCACCGTGATGACTTTCCCTCTGCCTCCAGCCGGGGCGCCCACGTTCCTACTTCCCTGTCTCCCCACTTTCTGTCCTACCAGGCTTGGAAGATTAAATTCCAGAAGTTTATGTGTTTTCAGCAGGTGGCCGCAAGACGCAGCTGTCTGAACTCCAGCAGCTACACACTTCCTTGGCCAGGGACTTGGTCACATGTGAGGGAGGACAGCCCCTGGTTGCCAGTCCACCATGGTGGAGCTGACCCAGCCCAGGGAGCCTCTCCCCACTCCTAGAGAGGCCCAGGAGGCCTGAGCAAGGGAATGATGGGAAGCCATGGCAGCTTTCAAAAGGTGGAAGTGCTCCCACTGGATCAACAATGCAACAATCTCCAATAATCCATTGGTTCGTATTAAAAATTCCCCAAATTATACTAAAGATGAAGGCATAGAAAGCAGCCTCGCTGTGTTTTGGGGAAATAGAATCAAGTAGAAGGAAGCACCCCTAAACTTACCTGCACCTGCGACACCCAGCCGGCTTATCCCTTCCCTCCTGGCCTTCACCCAGGTCTTTGCTCCAATCTCCCCACAAACCCAGAGTGAACTTGCCCTATAATCACCCCTCCTGCGCCCTGGCCATGGAAGCCGGGAACGCCAGCTCGTACGGGGCCTGCGTGGCCCGTGGTTTTCACACACACATACATGAACAGCGCGCATTTAATTGTTTTTTAAATTTCATGGCAGCGAAAGACACGTTGCCCACCGTCCCCACCCAAATCCAAAGGCAGGCTTGTGAGGTTACGTGTCCTCACCCACCCTCGTCACCGAATCTGGCACTGTGTGACTGTTTTGGTTCCATCATGAGAGCAGCTGAAGACAGGTGTGGTGGCACGCTCCTGGAATCCCAGCACTCTGGAGGCTGAGGCAGGAGCATCTCTAGCTGGAGCCCAGCCTCGGCAACCTGGTGGCCTGACCCTGGCCTCCCCTCCTGCTCTGTGTGTCAAGCTGGTGACCCACGGCAGGCTCTCTCCCATCGGCGCAGTGGAGATGAGAAACAGGCCAGGCGGGGCCAGGCCCGGCTTAGCCAGACCCTGTCTCAAAATAAAAATAAATAAATTAAAAGGACTGGGCAGGTTGCTCAGCGTGAAGGCCCTGGGTTCCATCACCAGTACTGAAAAAGAGAACGACTTATCCCCAAGTCATCACCCCAGAGCTTGAAACTGGGACATGATCTGTTCCTCTGACCTCTTTTCTGTGGGCCTCTGTCCCATCAGTCCCCTTGCTCCCCCAGATTTACCCAATATCTTTAATTTTTCCTCTACTTTACCATTTTCCACATACCTATGTCTAACTAAATACGTGGATTATACATATACATAGATGCACATGATATGTATAATAAATGTTTCTTCACTCACACAGTGCCAGGCCTGATGGTGGTACAGGACTATAATGCCAGTACTCTGGAAGGCTGAGGCAGGAGGATCACAACTCAAGCCTATTCTGGGTGGGCAGTTTAGCATCTTAGTGAGATCCTGTCTCAAAATGAAAACTCAAAAGTGGCCTTGGGGCGTAGCCCAGCAGGAAGGCCTTGGATTGGGGTCTCAAGATTAAAATATATATATATATCTAGGTACACAGAAATACTAACAGTAGTCAGGCCTAATTTACAGATGAATTTTAATTTCCTTTTCATTGTTTTCTGTATTTGAGAGCCTTTCTAATGAGCACACATGACTTTTTTGATAGAAAATAGTGAGACCTATGGCTGAGATACCCGAGTGGCCTCTCTTCTGTGAAACAGGAGGAAAAAATACAGTTTCTGCCCTGGGGTCCCTCTGAGATGCCTCCAGAGAAGGTTCGGATTTGTGTATCACAGCAGAGGAGCAAATATTGCTTAAATAAATCTCAACAACAACATCCTGGAGTGTTTGACAACGGAGCCATCAAAATCCGACGCCCCAGGACGTGGCCCCCCTGAGACAACCCCCACCAGGTGTGCTGCTGCTGCTGCTGCTCTGTGCGTGATTTATAAAACGCATGAGCAGGCCGGTGGCTTCTGGTCTTATTTTAGGGATTTATTTCTACTATTGAAGACACGGCAGTCCTGTTTGTTACCTCATGGTACTGTGCCAGGGATACTTGCCAACTCGGGCTGAGAGTAGGAGGCCACCCGGGACTTTGTCCCTGTCCACCCTTACCTCTGATGTGGCCCCTGCTGACCTAGGAGGCACCGCTCCCAGCTATACTCTCCTCGGCCTGTATGTGGATGGCATCTGGAAGGATCTCCCCTAGGTGCTCCCAATGTCCACGTTTTCTCTCTGCTTCTTTCTTCCTCTTGCCTAAAACAGGGATTCCCGACCCCTGGGCCATGGACTAGTCCAGGGAGGCACAACCGAGGGTGAGCAGGGGGCCCGAGAGGGAAGCATCACCTGGGTTTACAGCCGCTCCCCACCACTGGCATCACCGCCCGAGCTCCATCTCCTGGCAGACCAGCAGCAGCATTAGACTCGCATAGCAGGGTGGACCCTGCCGCGAGCCGCGCTGGCCAGGGATGTAGGTTGTGCCCTCTGTGTGAGGATGGAATGCCTGGTGACCGCAGCAGAGCTGAGGAGGTGATACTAGCGCCGCCCTACCCGCATCCGTGGAGGAACTCTCCCACAAAACTGGTCCTCAGTTCCATTAATGTTAAGGATGGTTAGCCTAGAAGACGGCAGGGAGCTTTGGGACCTCAGAGACAAACGTCCTGACCCTGGCCTCCCCTCCTGCTCTGAGTGTCAAGCTGGTGACCCACGGCAGGCTCTCTCCCATCGGCGCAGTGGAGATGAGAAACAGGCCAGGCGGGGCCGGGCCTGGCTCAGAGCACCTGCCTGGCACACAGGCGGCTCCAGGTTCCGGCCCCCAAGTCCCAGCTCATAACAACAATGAATGCTCAAATGAATTAATCAACCTACCAAAAGATCCAAGGGCATTGCGTTCCCTTGGGCCAGCGCCGGCACCCAGGCAGCGCCCATCCGCACTGGACAGTCTCACCCCCGCCTCTCTGAGGCCCCGTGCCAGGCAGGGCACGTCCCATCACTAGCGTGCCCTTATGTTATTGTGGGTACTTAACACACAGCAAGTTAAAATCCCCAGACCAGTGAACACTCAGGATTCAGGACGAGCCCATCCCCGCCCAGCCCAGGCCCCTCCACGCCGCTGCACCTGCCTGTCGCGGGATTCCACAAGTCTTGCACTTGGCGCACTGGGGAGATGCAGACATGTAATTAGTATTTTATTACTAAACTATGTACCTTTCACCTTAAGTTTTTTTTTTTTAATCTTTAGCTAGGCATGGTAGCATACACCTGTAATCCTGGCACTCTGGGAGGCTGAGACAGGAAGACTGCAAGTTCAAATCTCACCTGGGCCACTTAGAAGACCCTGTCTCAAAATAAATATAAAAAAGAGTTGGGATCTAGCTCAATACAAAGGCCCTGGGCTCAAGGTCTAGTACAGAAAAAAAGAATTACTATTAGTCTTTTGTTATTGTCTTAACATTAATCTTTTATTATTTTAGTGTATTTATTTGGTAAGGAAGAGGTTTTGGATTTTTTTCTAGGAGTGTCCCCTGTTCCCACCTTACGGCCACCTCCCCCAGCTGCACACACAGACACACACATGCATGTGCACATGCAGACTCACACAGAGACAGCTACACACTCACACACAGTCCCATGCAGGTTCTCCACAGATGACACATACATGCTAATATTCATGTGAACAGACACACATGTGCCTGCAAACACACACCTGCACACGTACACATCACGTGTATGACACAGATGGACCCTGCACCCAGGTACACACATGCACACCTGTCTACACGCAGACACGCACACTCGTGCAGACCAGCATGCACACACATCTGCACACGCTCACACACACACACTCCCCACGGTCACCTGTCACCACACCTCCTCACGAGCACCCTCCTTCTGGGTCCCAGCTCCTCACGTCCTGCGTTCAATTCCCAGATGAGTCGGTGGCAAGCGTCTCCCCAGGAAAGTCTGGGATCCCTGGGGGTTCGCAGCAAGGGAGGAAAGAGAACAGTTGCATGCCACGTGGTCTGGGAGGACCCAGAACAGAGCACATGGGACCGTCTGCAGTCCCATGGCACACAGGCGGCTCTGGGTTCCGGCCCCCAAGTCCCAGCTGTGCAGTGCAGCGCATCACCCGCAGCCTTGTGATGATTCCTGGGCAAGCATCTCCCTGTTTATAAGATTCTGTCGGGCAGCAGTCTGGCTGAGACTTCCGTGGGAGCCCTGTGGGCTATTTTCACAGCTTCCTGTACATTTCTAATCAACTCAAATGATGTTTTTAATATCAACTTGGAGGGGGGCAAATACATGTGCGTGTTCCTGGGCCAGTCACAGCCCAGTGGAGCAAAGGTGGGCTCCTGGTGGCCTTGGGGGTTCTGAGAATCTCTCCCCAAACACAGTCCCCTTGTGAGGGACTGGGGGGACGCAATTCAGCAAGGCGATCAAACATGCTGATTCCCATTTATTTTTGCCCTTGATTTTCTTAACATTAAAGTTATTAAAAATAAGGATGTACCTACCAGCTATACACAGTATACTCACTGCATGATGAATTTTATATGTGACCCAAGACAGTTCCTCCTCACTCAGAGAACCGTGGGCTACAAGACGAACCTGCTCTGGACACGTGGGCCCTCTCCAGAGCACAGGTGCCCAACTGAGGCACCGTCCATAGATCGTATGCCTGTGTCTGCGGAGGGGACGCCAGGTGCAGCCCAGCTTGGGAGCCTGGGAAGGACTGGCCCTTGGGACAGGGAACCAGGCTAGGGGCTGCTCTCTCTCTAAACTGAGCAAGCAGGCAACTCTCCATCCCTTCCAGGTGCTCAAACTTGTGATCCTCCTGCCTCAGCCTCTCAGAAAATTTTATCTAATTTTAATTTAAATAGCCACACAAGGCCCTCAGCTGCCAGGTGGATGAGCACCGTCAGGTTCCAAATTCTCCCACCAGCACACAAACAGCAGGTGATGTGTTTGCTCCCCCCAAAAACAAACACCCCGGAGGCAGGGCACAGGGCTGGGGCTTGGGGTGGGCTCGCAGGCACCTGGTGATCCTGATGGCAACACAGAATCTCCCCCAAGGGAGGAATCCAAATTAAAACAGGGCCAGGTGTGCTATCACATGACACTCCAGAATCCAAACACCCAGGGCCTTGGGGTCTCATAGGAGCATGCCGGGCCCCCCTCAGCACAGCTGGGCGCTGGGCAGCCACAGCTCACCTACCTGCACAGTGTCCTTGCCATGGGGAAAATCTACATACACAGAGGAGCCGCTCAGAGAAGGCCGCCAAGAGCAGCATCAATAATAAATGAGTAGCTGCCCGCTGCCTCCTACTTAGTCCTTGCTAGGACGAAACACCCGACATCACAGCTTCAGGGGGGAAGATGTATCCAGCAGTCCATTCACGGTCAGCCGGCAACAGTGGGCGCACAGGGCGGAGGCTGGGAGCTGCTAATGGCACTGCAGACAGAGGCCAAGGGAAGCCGGAGCCAGGAGAAGGAGGAAGGAGTTGATCTGGGGGGACTCAGGCAAAGCCAGAGCCTTCCCAGGAAGAAGCTGGAACCATGTTTGCTTTTCCTTCCCTTATTTTGCCAGTGGGGCCCCCCACACCAAGGTGGGTGCCCCCCTCGCTTCCTGGCCCCCAGGTCAGTAACACACACTTGGAAGCCCTTCACTGGGCTCTCCCCAACCCCCCAAGGTGACACAGTCCCTCCTGTCAAACCCCAAGCATCTGCCCCTCCCAGCCAGGCCCCACCTCCCCACGGGGCTCCACCGGAATCCCACTACATCCAAGTATGGGAGGCCTTTGGGGACCTTCCAGATCCAGCCACAGCACCATTCCAGGAGGCTGTGTTTGCCCCAAGGATGCACGCACAGTACCTCCAATCCTAGAGGGACATGCCCCTTCCTCAGAAGGGCCAGGCCAGGGGCCACCAGAGCAGGTTTTGTGCCAGCCAGGGCACAGAGCACCTCCCCCCCCCACCCCCCCACCCCCCCGCCAAGGGCAGTGTCTTAGTCATTTTCTCATTGCTGGGACAATAAACCTGACAGCCACAACTAAAAGGAGGGGAAATGTCTTTGGTTGACGGTTTCAGTGGGCTCAGTTCATGGTCAGTCAGCTCCAAAGCAGACGCCACAGGGGCAGAACTGGAGGAAGGATGTTTGTACCAGGGTCCCAGGAAGCAGACAGAGGATGGGGGAGCAAGCCCAGAACTCACTCTCCCAGGCCACCCCCCAGGACCCTCCCCTTCCCACCGGGCCCCACCCCACACACGTCCACGGAGCAAAATCTTAGATCTGAACCACGCAGGTGGGCACCAGGATAATTTTCTATGCCCTTCCCACTGGCTGTGTCTGGCTCCAGATGTGAGGTCCCAATAAAAAGGACATCCCAGGAAGACACCCCTGGATGGTGTCCTACTAAGCCTTGGGGGCCACAAGCCTGCTGGAACTGGGGGGTGGGGTTCAGTGAAAGACCTGGAATGCCAGGAGTAGGGACCCAGGCTGAGAACCGGGAGAGCAGCGACAGCCCTGGCTGTGGGCTGAGATTCACCCTGCCGCTTGTCACCTTACTGGGGGTGCTTGTGAGCAAACACTTGAGCCATCTTTGGTTACAGAGTCTGCTGTGCAGAGGACACAGCCTGAGAAGCACTAGAAACGTGCACCACCGGCTTAGACGGGCCTGAGGTGCAGGCTCACGGGCGGGAAGTCACACACCAGAAGGGATAGGCTGGACCTTATTTACTGGAAGTTGTGGACTGGAAGGCATTTCCTGGGAGGCAGTCCCCGGAAACGTGTCAGGGGCACGGGATGTGAGACAGGGAGCGTGCTTTGGTCTGAAATGGATCCCCTCAGATTCGCATAATGAAGCCCCAACACCCAGTATCTGGAGACAGGGCCTTTATAGGGGTGATTGAAGGTAAACGCAGTCACGTGAGTAGAACCCTAACCACTGGACTCCTCTCTCTCTCTCTCTCTCTCTCTCTCTCTCTCTTTCTCCTCTCTCTCCCCTCTCCCTCCCACCTCTCGGCACAGAGGAAAGGCCACCTGAGGACACAGTGAGCTGTCAGGTGCCTGGTTACAGCAGCCCAGGTAAAGGGACACAGGAAGGGGGCTGGGGACGCAGTGTCAAGCTAGTTACCCTCTGGCCATGAAGGCGAGCTCGGGAGAACTCTGGCAGTGGGGTGCACCCCCTGCGAGCCACCTGGGAGGGCCGCCGGAGCGTGGCCAGCCGGCCCTGCGTGGTGGCCGCTCTCAGGACACCGGAGGGCCCAGCTCCAGCCCAGCTCAGAGAAAGCCCAGGGCGGGGGGCTGCAGCTGCTGCGGCGGGCTCTCAGGCCCCCGCCCAGGGAAGTCAACCCCAGGGGACTGTGGGTAGCCGCAGCGAGCTGCGCACCTGGTGAGGATGGGGCGCAAACTCGAAGGACCCAACCAAAGAGCTTAAGCCGGATATGGCGGATATGGCGGCGCAGGCCTGCGATCCCGCGCCCTGGGGGCTAAGCCGGGAGGCTGACGACTCCAGCCGGGCCTGGGCAACTCAGCGACTTAGTGCAACCCTGTCTCACCATGAAAAATAACAGGGGCTGGGACCCAGCGGTGTGCAGAGGCGGGAGGGCCTTTGGGGACCCGCAACCAGAGCTGCGCGGTGGCCCGTGACAGCTGCTGAGGAGCTGGGACCCCGGGCCGCCCCAGCAGGCCGCGTGGAGGAGGGAGGGAGCCACTTGGGGAGCGCTGGGCCCACCAAGGGGCCCGGCTGGCCAGAGATCAAGGCCAGGCTTGGGCCCTGCGAGGGGGACGGTGCTGCGGTGCGGAGGCCAGCTCCTCCCGCCCGCCGCGCCCGCTTCCCGGAGGGCCAAGAGTAGATGATGAAAGGTCTGCATCGACCCCCGCCGGCCGTTTATTTCTGATTCCGACCTCCCCCACCACCCGTCCCCCGGGGTGGCCGCGCGCGGGCCTTGAGGAAGCCGCCCTGGGACGCGGCCGGGCTCTGCGCGCCGGGGCCCAGCGCTGCTCCAGCGCTCTCCGCAGCCTGGCCCCAGGACCCGCTCCCGGGTCTTTTGTTTTGCTGCTTTGGGGTTGCTGAGGGTTCCCCAGAGACAGGGTCTTGCTAAGTCATCAAGTCTCCCAGGCTGCGCCTGAGCTTGCCACCTTCCTGCCTCGGTCTCCCAGAATGCTCGGATTACTGGCATGCACCAATATACCGGACTTCTGTCCCCATTTGTGGAGAAAGGAGGTCACTCGTGGCCTGTCAGCCGGGCTGGTCACTGCTGCAGCCCCGATTGTGGCTGGCAAGAGCTTGTGGGCTGCGGAGACCCGGCCAGGAGAGGACGCGAGCGCAGACATCCTCTGCTCCGGCCAGAGCTCCGCCTTGCAGAAACATAGATACTTTCTGACAAGAGACTTTTCCAAAGAGTGTCTCTCCAAGAGAGCGTTCACTCCTCTTCAAAAGACGAGGCTGCCACCGAGACGCTTTGCCCAGGCGCTCCAAGGCCGTAAATTCTCCTATCTCGGCTCCTGCTCTGTGAGTTATAGCCGCTTCCCGGTCATTTCTTATTCGTCATTATTACAGTGACATATCCAGCTACCGAATTGTCTCCCAACTAATCGCGCTCCTTAGATGCTCAGCCGGCCGCGGTTTCCTCCCTCCCGCCACGTCCTGGTCCCACTTCCGCCTTATCTTTCCCCCCAAGCAGGCACGAACTGCTCGATTTTATTGGTGTGCTCGTAGAGTGCAGCCCTGCGAGAAAGGAGAAGAAAAGGCAAGAAGGACCAAACGAAAGAAAGAAAAAAGGAAGAAAAATAAGGAAAATCCTCTATACCAAATCAAAGGGGCCAAGCAAAAACAAACATCATACTGAATGGCTTCATCTATACATAATTTCAGAAGCTACAAACTAAGCAAAAAGTAGATCAATGCTCACCCAGAGAGGGAGGTGAAAAGAGAGATGGATCAAAAGGGGGGGTACATTTTTGAAGAGTGATAGAAATGTACTTTTTTTGAGACAGGGTCTCACTCTATAGCCCAGGCTGGTCCTGAACTCACTATGGAGCCCAGGCTGGCCTTGGACTCACAGCAATCCTCCTGCCTCAGCCTCCCAAGTGCTGGGATGACAGGCATGCGCCACCATGCCCTGCTTATGTGGCGCTGGGGAATTGAACTCGGGTACTTGGTGCTTGATGTACCATTTGGTAGGCAAGTGCTTTAACTGCTGAGCCATTCCTCCAGCCCAGAGTGATAGAAAATTTTAAGTGCAATTTGAGTGTAATGCTGATTTCATGGAGATTTTATATATATACATATGTATATATTGTATATATGGTGTAAAACTGACCAGCATTTACACTTTAATATATGCAGTTTACACCCTAAGTACACGCAGTTTGCACTTTAATTGTATGATGTTTAATGTATTACAATTACACCTTCTCAGAACTGAAAACTAAAAAAGTCAACTCAAGGACCTGAAATAAAACATTTTAAGGAGATCCTGGCATTTCCTCCATCTCTTAATTCAACTTCTAATTCAAGAACGAAAAGAAACAGATACCCAGAGGAGGCGTCTCTTCAGACAGAGGTGGAAATACACCAGGCTCGGAGATGATGTTACTGTAATAGTTTAAATGCACGGTTTCAGCTCTGTCTTGTTAAACACGGTTTAAAATCTTAACATAAAGGGCTGGAGGAACAGCTCAGTGGTGAAAGCGCTTGCCTAGCAAGCACTAAGTACCACGTTTGACTCCACAGCACCACGTAAAACAGGTGTGGTGGGGCTTACCTGTGATCCTAGCACTCAGGAGGCTGAGGCAGGAGTATTGCTGTAAGCTCAAGGCCAGCCTGGGCTACTTAGTGAGCTCAGAACCAGCCTGGACTACAGAGTGAGACACTGTCTCAAAAAAAAATCTTAACATGAGCAAAAACACAAAGAAAACTCCTGTTGGGCAATGAGTACATTCTACGATGGTCTAATGATGGGCCTTTTTTTAAAATTTGCCTTATTTATGTTAACAGGAGCTTTTATTTCCAAGTCTCATGAACAGGACTGCTTGTTTATATTTACTAAAAGCACAACGTGAAGAGAACAAGCGATTTCTTCACAGATTATACCTTTGGGTTCCCAGAGGCATGGTCCGGAATTCAGCTGGTCCTCAAGTGACTCCCACTTCCGGTTTCTGTGTTTTGTTTGGCATGAGCCCTTGGACAGCTGCAGTTTTTCTCAGAGCCTCTGTTTCCCCATGTTAATGCTCTCTGGCCCCCCAGATAGCCCAGTTTAGGACATACTGCATAGTCATGTCTGACCTGTGGTCTGCCATTTTATTTTGCCCTTCTTTTTAATGTTATAATATTTTTAAAGATTTAGTACTTATATACAGGACATTAATTATATGTTTTTCTATATGGGCTAAGACAGTTCCTCTTCACACACACACACACACACACACACACACACACACACACACACACACAGCAAAAAATCCCAGCAGACCACAGGTTGAACCCTCTTGCATGGGTTCTCTTCCTAGACAGGAGCAGCTGATAATTACTAGATTTAGAGCTACTTATCCCTGGATCGTTACCTTGGGAAAGGATCTCTGAAGAGAGAATGCGATGACATTCCTGCTCTGAAGTCAGGCCTGAACGTTATTTGTCCAGCGACCCTGCAGACTTGCGCACGCATCATAAACCGTTCAGGGAAACGATCCCCCTTCCCGGCGCACACCTGCCGGGCCCCCGAATGGCAGCTTTATGAAATACGAGGCTGGGCCTCCTTTATAGCCGTGCATCCATCTTCAGACTCCTTGACAGGCGAGTCCCTGCGAGTTGTTTTATTATTTCCAAGAAACGGTAACTGAGCCTTTTATATACCTTCTGTTGTCACGAGAGTGGTTGCACATAAAACACGTCAACCAACAGCGAGGAAGGCATCCTTCCTAGCCCGCCACGTGTGCCCTCTGGGCCTGCTCCCGGGCGCGTGGGTAGGGTCAGTGAGTGGAGCTTTTGTGTGTGCAGGTTGGCAGGACTGGAGTTGAACCCAGGGCTTCTGCATTGAGCCACGTCCCCAGCCCTTTCAATTTCATTTTCATTTTCGAGATTTGATCTTGAGAAATGGTTAAGTTGCTCACACTGGGCTTGAACTTGCAATCCTCCTGCCTCAGCCTCCCAGACTGCTGAGATTACAGGTGTGTACTACTGCACCTGGCTGAATATGGCTTTTCTGACCTGGCCCCACGTCCTAACAGTACACTCAGCTATGAACTCATCCCTGGATGGATCTTCTCGTGAGCGCAGCACCCCTGGATCCAACCACCTTCCAAACACAGGAGACTTTGGGAGGACGAGTAAGATATGAACCACAGCAATGGCCCTGGGGACTATGACCTTGGTGGACTTGACCAAGACTTGGTGATCTGAGCGACTAATTCCAACTCGATGCCTCATGAGAAAAAAATTTCCACTCCATTTGGCCACAGAGTCTTTGGGATTCATCTAGTGGACCAGCGGGGACCCCATAGCTAACGCAGCTCCCAGCGTCTCCAGCCCATGGCGGAGCCCTGGTCCTGACCTCCAGGAGTTCACAGCGTGTAGTAGGATGGACTCCAGCTCTTCCAAGAATGATCCAGAGAGGAAAAAACAAAGGAGGCACAAGCCTGCAGAAGGAAAGACGTACACGGGGGACCACGGGCTACACTGCGTGTCCCCCAGTTTCACGTCCTCCCGCACTGTGGTCCCTGACATTCTGGCACAAGGACTGGTTACATGGAAGACAGCTATCCCGAGGCAGAACGTGGGAGTGGGGCAGGGTTGGGTGGCTCACATGCGTTACATACACTGTGCACTTTAATTTTTCTGTTGTACCACACAATGAACTAGCCGCATACCTCGCCATAATGCAGAATTGGTGGGAGCTCTGAACTGATTCTCCTGCAGCTACAAGCTCCCACCTGGGGGTGACAAGAGACAGTGATGCCAGGCACAGCTATACAGTTCAACTACAGTCACCGCACTTGCCACTATGGGGCATGACACCAGAGGCAACTTAGCTGTCCCTTGACACTCACCGATCAAAGTTTTGAGTCTGCCAACAGTTGATGTATCCTGGTGTCCATGCAGTCAAATCTCTCTGCTCACATCAATCTGTCTTTGCGGGCACTCCCCAGCACTAGCGTCACCGCCTCAGCTCCACCTCAGATTATCCGGCATTAGATGCTCACGAGGAGTGCGTGGCCTCAATCCCCCCTACTCAAGTGTGCACATCACAGCAGGCTCACGATCCCATCAGAACGTAGCGCCACCACTCATCTGACAGGAGGTGGGGTTCAGGGAGCAGCGCCAGCGATGGGTAGTGGCCGTAAATACAAATCGAGCCCATCTCCTGCTGCGTGACCCACTTCCTAACAAGACACAGACAGTGCTAGTTTGTGGACGGGGATGGGGGCCTCTGTTCTAATGCGTTCTGACCCTCAGGGCCTCACACTATGACTTTATGTGGGAATCAGGCTACTGCAAGTAAGGGTGGGAGTGGGCGGCCATCCACGAGCCAGGACCGTGGCCTGCAGCAGCTCTGGTGACCTCTGACCCCGGCAGGACCCCTCCTGCTCCTGCTCCCCCCTTGTGTCCCGGCTGGCAATCACAGAGACCCTTGTCAGCGCAGGACTCGGCCAGCTGCAGGCTTGGCCCAGCAATCACTAAACATTCCCAGGCCCGGATAAAAGTGTCTAAGTCGTTGCCCAAAACTCTGAAAGAAACTGGCCCCAGCCTGGCGCTAAAACGTCTCCTATCCTCGCCTCTGCTCCCTCGCTCCCCACACGCCCCTCCTTCATGGGGACACAGCCATCCCCTCTGTCCTCTGCCAGTACATCCCCGGTACTCCTCCCCTGGCAGCTAGTGCTTTTAACGGTCCCCATCTTGGGACACTGTGGTGCACCCTGTACTGGAAACTTTCAGTCACTTTTTGGGGCAACTGGAGGATTCTTGGTCCTTCAGCTCAGGATAGCCGCACCCAGTCGCCAAGCCGTATGGGTCCCACCCCGTCCCTGCTCCTGCCCACTCCCGCCTCCCCAGCTCTTTTATTTCTATTTTGAGACATTATCTTACTCCGTTTTGCGCTTGAAATTCTCGTGCTTCAGCTCCAGAGTGCAGGATTACAGGCGTGTACCACCATGTCCGGCTGGACAGAGCTTCCTGCAGACTGACAGCATGCTCCTGTCCAGCAGGCAGGTCTCCTGGGGACACACCTGGGGCCCTGTAGTCCCCTTTCACCTGCAATCAGCACAGGGAGTGAGGCACAGTCCGAGCCCATGCTGCCCAGGCCCCTCCCACGCCAAGGATCAGCCTGGTGAGACAGCTCTGTAGCTAGGCCAGGAGGCCTCTTGCCAGACCCAGCTGGACGGATCTGCCCCAGCTGCCCCGCCCTGGGCTCACCAGCCTGCTCCTCTCCAGACAGGAACCACTCATTTAGCCAGACTCCCATGGACTGAAATCACAGCCGTCCACTGCCTTCCAGAGGCCTCGCCAGACCGTGGGCACAAGTGTTCTGTGCTCTGTACTACCCCTCCACCCCTCACTCACTCCAGACCCTAGCAGTCACTAGAGGGAAATCCCAACCAAGGCAGCAATGTCACTTTCCTGGGCACCCTCGTTTCCAGGGGCAGATCTTTTTCTCCATCAAGCTAGCAGGACACAGTGATCAGGACCTCTTGCCTGCTTGGGCCTCTGCGAGAGCTCTGTAAATGCTGGGAGCTATGGAGTGTTCTAGGCTGGGAGAGGAGCCAGGCTGCAATCTGCAAACATGTCTAATAAATCAGCAACCCCAACTTTTTTTGGTACTAGGGACCAGCTTCATAGAAGACAGTTTTTCCATTGATGGGATCAGGGTCAGGGGAATGGGTACTGGCACCCCTGCATCCAGTCCACCCCAGATGGTCAGACGCTAGATTCCCGCAAGGAGCTTGCAACCTTGATCCCTCACATGATCGGCTCACGGTAGGGCGGGTGCCCCTGTGGGGACCCCACGCTGCTGATCTGACAGGCAGCAGAGCTCAGGAGGTGACAGGGGAGACGGGGAGAGACTACCAAGTCAGGCGCAGGTTTGCTGTCTGGCCAGCCACTCGCCACACCCCACGGCGCAGCCCATTTCCTAACCACGGAAGGATACTGGGGATGGGGGACCTTCTAGTAATTTACCCGAAGGGGCACCAGAGGAAGAGGCCTCGGAGGCCCAGGACTTGGTGCTTCGTGGTGATTTCTTCTTTTGTCATAAGTAAAGATTTGTGTATGTTGTTGTCATGCATTTTTTTTTTTCTCAAAGGGAATCCTTCAAATTGTCTGAGCTGCAGGCCTCACCAAACCCTGGATCCAACCCTTCTGGGGGCGGGAGGGCATACTCTGCCAAGACAAGCAGCGCCCGCCCGTGCCACAGGAGTTCACCTTGGAGGAGCGCTAATGGGCTGGGGACAGAAGGAGTCCTCTCCCCAGCCAAGACCTCTGCTGTCCCGCCGGCCTCCCCAACGGGACCACCACCCTAGGGACCGCCCCCTCGGATCGTCTCCACCTCACGGGTCTCTCTTTCATTGGAGAGAGAGGCCTTCGTCTTTGAACAACATGCCTTCTTCCTGTTCCATTCCAGGGACATTTTTAAACTAAAAGAAAAAAAAAAACCCTCTGAAAATCACTTTCAGTGTTGATTCACGAATTTGGGGGCCTCCCCCTCAGGAGCGCAATACTGTGTTTTCGCAAATGACAGAAATATCGGATGCCTTCCCTCGATCATCTGTCTGACTGACACATTTTCGGGACAGACGGTCACGGGGCTTAATTGATGCCTGTGTATGAGTTAACGAGCTGTGTGCAATGCCGCGCGGATCTGGGCGTGGCCATGTGGATGTCTGCGAGTCACGTGGTCTCCCCTGGGGCCACGCCCCTCCTCCTCTGCTTTGCTTTGTGTCCGCGGGTTCCTTTCCCACCCCCATGGAAGCACGTTCCATATGGGACTGTTTCCGGTGCCAAACCCTCTGTGCGGGATAAAGTCTGTCACACGTGGGTATGTGCCGGCGGGGCTGTACCCAGGGCCTGTCACCACATGAGTGACACTGCAAGCCTCCACCTCCCCGCTTAGGCAGGGGTCTGTCCCCAAGCCGCCTGCAGCCTGTGAGGAACCAGGCCAGCAGCAGGAGGTGAGCAGGCGCAGGCCAGGGCGTGACACTCCACACGTCTTTACAGCCACTCCTCGTCACTGTGTAGCCGCCTAAGCTCCACCACCTGTCAGATCGGCGGCAGCACCAGATTCTCAAAGGAGCGTGAGCTCTACTGTGCCAGCTGTGCGGGGGAGGGGTCTGGGCTGCATGCTCCCCGTGAGAATCTAATGCTCCCCACCTATAGAAAAACTGTCTCCCACGAACTGGTCCCTGGTGCCCAGAAGGTTGGGTACCGAGCCCTGTGGGTTCCACTTCTACCTGCCCCTGACCTGGCCCACTTTGGAGTCTGTGGCCCGTTGCTGTCTGCTACGCACGATGCCTCCCCTTGCTCTGTAAAGCCGCCACCCTGTGCAGCTGACACATAATTCACAGGGCGCCCTGGCGTGGGCGTGGGCACCGGGGCTGGGGTCACTCTGGTCCCGGGAGCAGCCTCTCGCTGATTCGCATCCCCACTGCCATGAAGGCATTAGCGAGGCTCAGATGGGCTCCTGCTTCTAAAATAGCAACTGGAACGTGCCACGTGCCCAGAGAGTGTGGGGACCGGTGTGGGGCCGGCGGGCCCTGCGCCCTGAGGACCGCACTCCAGTTCCATGCCTAGAGCAAGAGCACCGCCGGCCCTACTGGGCGTCAAGGGAGAAGATGAGTGTGTGTCCACAAAGCCATGGGTCCTGCGTCCTCTGGGCCCCACGGTGCCACTCTGCCGTGCTCAGAAGCTACACCAGCTCCACCGTCGCCGCCTCACAGGGAGATCTCACCAATGTGCAAGCGGCCTCATGGCCTGGCTTCATTCCAACCGCCACCCCCCACCCCAGGGGTCTTGGGCAAGTCTCAGAGACTGGAAACTGCGGGAATGATGGCCTGGTCCCTCCCAAGCTGCTGGGTGGTCTCCTAGCAACCGTGATCTGCTTGTCCCTGTGAGAACCATGCACTGCAGGGAATTCAGAGGGATCCCTTGTCTGAGAGACTGGGCTACCAAGATGCCACTCCAGGGACACCAAATCCCTGAGGCATGCAGAGACCAGGAGTCAGGTCCTGACTTCCAGTAGTGATGGACAGAAATTCCAACCCATGTTGGCCTTGCAAAAACAAGGAACTTATTAGAACCCATAGGGGAGAGGCAGCTTCAGGCATAGCTGTATCCAGGAGTAGAAATAAGCCCCCAGGGTCCCCACTCCTGCTGGTCCCACAAGGCCCAGAGTCAGGGCTCCAGTAAAGCCGCCTTCTCTTTTGGTCCTGCCAGTCCTCAGGGTGCCTCATTTTACCCTTTTGGTCTGTGCCATCGCTACTCCATTTGAGTGAGCAGGAAATTCACTCTTGAAATAGGAGGCATGACCCCAAAAATACAATGATCATCTGAATTACTAAAAAATGTATTATAATAAAAGATACGTGGCCACAGGTGCCCCTTGAAACCTCCCCCCTTCCTTCCGACACACTGAGCCCCACACTGCCCTTGCCACTTTCTGAAACAGGTCTGAAGTTCCCTTTCCTGAGTGTCCAGGCGCACCGTTGCGACCGCCTCCTGGTCCTGAGTCAATTCGGAATGTTTCCCTTTCATGGTCATTTCCACTTTGGGGAAGAGCCAGAGTCTTGAGCGCCAGATCCAAGGACTAAGGAGGATGAGGACGCGCCATCAGGGTTTTACGAGCCTACCTTTCCACAGGATGGCGCTCAGTGGCAGAAGTCACCTGGGTTTTTTATCTCATCTTGTACAGACAGAAAAGCAGAATTCCAGAATTGCCTCACAGAAGCTGGGCAGGACAGCGGCCTGTGTGTGCTTGACCGGGGCGGAGGGTTCCGAGGAGGACCCCCAGCAATTTTCTTTTATCACAATCTCTTTTTATTTAAACATTTCCTGCATATTCCAATAACAGCACTTCCTCCCCTCCTAGGTGGGCCTGGGCTGCTACAGCCCTTCCCCAGTGGCTGTCATGCAAGCACACTGTAGCCCCACAGGGGACACAGGGCTTCGGGCAGCAATCCTCACTTGGCTGGGACCGTGGAGAGGGCGGTGAGACCTGGGTGTTGGCCACGCCTGCAGTGGTCTGCTCGGCCTAGCACACACAGCAGATATGGAGGATCAAAGAGAATCTCCAAGCGGGCACTGCAGGCAGCCGCCTCAGCTCACGATTTATACCTGCCTGGAGGGGTGCTTCACCCTCCCGCTGGCCTGGCCGCTGGGCCCAGGCTGGCCTGGGGCTCCCTGAGGGGCTGTTTCTGTCGAATCCTTCACACTGTCCTGATTTTCCTCAGTTAACCCTTGTTTGAAGATTTGCTAGTCTCAGATCATTTCCCTGTCCTGTTTCTGGAGCCCACCCATCCCAGGACAAAGGTGGGGAGGGGAGAGAGAATACCCCACCCCTTCTCCAGGTGCCAAGGCCCAGGCTGAATCCTGAGGCTTCCCATCCACAGCCTGTAGACAGCATCGCACAACTGCAAATCCAGAGCTTGGGAGGCTGAGGCAGGAGGACTGCCATGAGTTTGAGTCCAGCGTGGACTACATGAAGTTCAGGATCACCTGGGACTACAGAGCAAGACTGTGTCTCAAAAAAAAAAAAAAATCATAGTCCCCAACCAGTTTTCCAGGCACCAGCAGTAAGTGGATAGTCCCAGCACCATGTCACAACTCAAGGATGCAGAGGCAAAGGGGATAAGGGGCCCACTGATCACCCTGGTGTAGTAGACCTGAGGTTGCCCCCTCCCCACAGGGGCCCAGGCCCTGCACTCGGCCCCAGCCCAGCTGTCCTCTCCAGCGTGGCCAGCCTTGTCCCCCGGGCTCCACCCACCTCCTGGCCAGGCTGGGTCTGGTCGCTCTCCAGTCCTGCTCTCCTCAGCTATCTTTGAGTCTCAAGCGACAGAAGTGGCTGACCTCCAGTTAATTCCATCCCAAACGGAAAGGATGAGCCGAGCACCGTGGTGCATACCTGTAACCCCAGCACTCTGGGAGGCTAAGCAGGAGGATGGCAAATTCATACCCAGCCCAGGGAACTTAGTAAGACCCAGTCTCAAAAAATAAATAGGTAAGAAGGGCTGGGATATAGCTCAGGATGAAGGCTCTGGATTCAACCACCAGTACAGAAGAAAGAAGGAAGAAAGGAAGAGAAGGAGGAGGAGCAATGGGAAAGAGATTGAGGAGTTCACAAACTCCTTTGGGGAAGGGAAAGGTTCCATGCAGCCACCCCCCCCCACCCCCCGCCACCAGCCACTAGCAACGGAAAGGATCTCCTGACTCCACCCAGAGCCAACATCTCTGATTGGCCAAACCTGAGTCACATGCTCGGGCTTCAAGATATGCTGGGAAAGGAGGGATGAGTGGAAGGTGGCCCAGAGAGACACAGAGAGAGGAGCTTTGTGGGTATGTAGGACAGGGCTTCAGGAGGGATCACTCTTCTGGCCCTGGCTGGTAAATGTAGCAGAGAGAATTCAGGAGCCATTTTGTTCTGTAATGAAATCCTGGCCTGTACAGCAGCAGTTATTCCCTCTGGAAAGTTTTAGAAGCCCTGGGCCACCATGTCTGAATGTCCAATCTTGCTTCCTGTTCCTACTGGGTGGCCTATGGAATTGCATTTCCCCTCCACTGAGATGCTCTTTAACAAAAGACGCCCAAAAAGATGTACTTCCAGCTCAGAAACAGAGTCCTTGTTTCTAGACCAGGATGCTCCCCAGGGTGGGATCTCACAGACTTGCGTCCATGTCTCCGTCATCTTCCAGCTGCCGGGACAACAGCAGACTCAGAATGAAAGGGAGAGGAATTTTGTGTGGCTCGTGGTTTTAGGGGATTCAGTCCATAGACAACTGGCTCCAAGGCAGAAGAATCACGGCAGAGGCATGGCAGAGTCCAGCTGCTGACCTCACGGCAGCCAGGAAGCAGAGAGACCAGCAGGGGCCAGGAGAAGGTGGGCCCTTGGAGGGCGTGCCTGGGCCGCTCCCCGCTCCGCCCTGCTCCTCAGAGCACATTCGGCTGTGAATTTGTCCATGGGTTAATCCGCTGAGGAGGACGTCAGGGCCCTCACGACCCAGTCACCTCTCCCGGCCCCACCGCTGAACACCCACAGTGGGGACCCTCCACACACCCGTCTTCGGGAGATACTTCATATGTAAAACCTCCCAGGGCTGGGAGTGCAGCTCAGTGATTAGAACACTTGCCTAGAAAGCATGAGTCCTGTTTCAGTCCCCAGCAACACATAAAAGCTGGGCAGGGTAGAGTACACCTCTGATCCCAGCACTCAGGAGGCTGAGGCAGGGGGACTGCTGCGAGTTCAAGAACAGCCTGGACTGCATAGTGAGTGCAGGACCAATCTGGATTACAGAGACCCTGCCTCAAAGCAATCAATCCAATCAACCCAATTTAAAAAAAAATAAACCCTAAAAGCCTACCGGTCTATCTCAACCATGGACCCACCTATTCACGTGATGACTTAGGACCAACTTGAAGCCACCACAACTGGCTCGGGCACCATGGAGACCCAAGAGGCACACAACTATGTCTGCCACCAGGATCTTTGCTCTACCCAAGAGTGACTCCAAAGTGGCCCAAAAATTGAGGCACCTTCAAGCCATACCCGGTGACAGAGGCCCACAATCCCGGCACTCTGAGAGGCTGAGGCAGGAGGACTGTGAGGTCCAGACCAGCCTGGGCAGCTTAGCAACTTCGCAAGTCCCTGTCTCAAAATTAAAACTAAAAAAAACGGGCTGTGGACATAGCTCAGTGCAAAGGCCCTGGACGTTATCCCCAGGACCAGCCAAAAAGAAAGAATGAAAGAAAAAAGAGAAAGGACAGGAAAGGAGGCATCCCCCCAGCTCATGCAAACAGTCACTTCCCAGGCCTTAACTTCCTTGATGTCATGAAGTTATGTGAAAATCGAGTTCTCCAAATCTGTGCATCCTCCCAAAAATAGTAATTCTGATGCCAGTGTGTTTGTCGCAGTGCCGTCCCCTTGACACAGTGGGTGTTCTAAGCTTTGTGCATTCCCTTAGCAACAGGGCATTCAACAGTTACAGGGGACACATGGCAGCCACCACCAGGCCTGACACAAAGTAAGCCCTGGAGAGATTCTTTGGCTAGAAAGTGAACGAAGACGGGAGTCTCTCTGGGCTCCACGTTCACTGTGACTTGATTCTGATGCTAACCACACAGAGCTGGCATCAGAGCCACGGGTTCAAGGTGTGGCACCCAGAAGGACTGCCCCTGTGTCAGGGGTGAATCACAAATTCAGGGGTTTCTAGGGCCCTACATCCTGGCCCGCCAGCCGCAGACTTGGTTCAATAATTGGCCAGAATGACTCATGGAAACCCAGTAAGTGCTGTCCTTCCTATTAGCTTTACCATAAAGGATGCGTGGCCACTACCTGTGACACACGACCTGAGTAGACGGAGGAAAGTCCAAGGGCTGAGTAAAGCACACCATGGGTGTATGTGGGGGGGTTGTGGAGGTATGACCTTGGGGACTACATCTGACCCCTGGCCCCTTTCCCTCTCATGCTGGTCCCCTGCCTGGCTTCCTGGCCACCAGGAATTAAACATCTCTGGCTCTTCCCTTAGCGTCAGCCTGCCATGGACTGAACCCCCAAGAACCCTGAGCTAAGTTAGACCTCTCCTCTGGTAAATTGTGGGTGCCTATTATCATGCCCCACAGACAGGAAAGTTGACTAATACAGGACCAGACAAAGGAAGAGCTGCATCAAGACAGGCCTGGGAGGGTCTCCCCGTGGAATCTGGCACCCCCATGTGTTCACCAACCAGAAGCTCTGAGCCTCAGAAGCCTGGGTTTTTACTAGAGTTTCGTCATAGACATTATTCATGAAATCTCCAGCGCACCTCGACCCTCAGGTTGGAGTGACATCAGCAGCTCTCATCCTGCCTTTGCTCTCTCTGGCCTGGCCAGTCCCTGGCCTGGTCAGCCCAACAGCAGAAACTCAGAGGCTGAAGCGGATGGGTCCAAGGGCAGCACACCCTTCTACTGCTTAGAAATGCTTCCTTCTAGGAACCCGGGAAATTCTTTATTATACCACTGATTCTTCATTATCTTTATTATTTTTTTTTTTGACACAAGGTCTGACTCTGTAGTCTAGGCTGGTCTTGAACTCACTATGTAGCCCAGGCTGACCTCGAACACATAGCAGTCTTCCTGCCTCAGCCTCCCAAATGCTGGGATTACAGGCATGCACCACCACAACCAGCTAACATTTATTATCTAATTGCTCAGATCATGTGGCCTGGTCCCAATATGGCCTCATCTTTGAAGGGACATCTCTATTTGATTAAAACTCTCAAATGGTATCTGAATCATGCTATGGGTCTCAAAGAAAATTATACATTAATTTTTTTTTCAGTACAAGGGATTGAACCAAGGGCTTTTGCGCTGAGCTATATCCCCAACAGTTTCTCAGGCTTCTTTTTTTTAATTTTTGAGACAGGGTCTCACTAAGTCACTAAGTTGCCCAGGGAGGGCTTGAACTTATAATTCTCCTGTCTCAGCCCCTCACAGTGCTAGTGTCTTAGTTACTTTTTTGTTGGTTTGAATGAATACCTGACATCCACAAACTAGGGGAAGAGAAAGTTTCATGTGAGCTCACGGTTTCAGAGCGTCACAGTCAACCAGGGGCAGCCAGCAACGGTGGAAGGGCATGGCAGAGGTGGAGGTGGAGGCTGCTGCTGTCAGCATCACAAACAGGAAGCCGAGTCCAGTCCCATCCAGTTCCAGAAGGAAAGCAGGAAGCAGCTGATATGTCCTTCTAGGCTGGTGCCAGTGATCTGCCCCTTCTGGGTACAGCCTCCGTGTTCTGCCCCTTGCAGGTGTGAAAGGTGTGGTAAGTTCCCACCACATGCCTGTAACCCAACCCACATGCCTGTCATCCAACCCACACACCTGCAATCCACCCCTCCACATTGGGCCCCAATCTCCCAGCAGCACATGGTTCCATAGTCAATCCATAACATCCAAATACATGAGACTTTTGGGGGACATTTCAGATCTAAACCACAAGAGGTAGGATTACAGGCCTGCACCACCAGGCCCAGCTGCCCAAATGTGTCTTGATACCCCTTTTCCCAGTCCTTTGGGGTTTTGAATCCCCCATCCCTGACAGCTGCCTGGACCCCTCTCTACATCCCTTACCGCCAACATCGCCCAGCATTGGCCCTCACCTGGGTCTCCATATGCCCTTCTCTCATCCAGGAAACAAGCTAAGCTGCCACGGACGGTGCCCCCAGATTGTGAATAGCAAGAAGTATTCTTCCACTTAGCCTGGATTGTTAGGGGGTTTTTGTTTGTTTGTTTGTTTGTTTGTTGGGGGTTTTTGTTTTTGTTTTTGTTTTTGAGATGTAGTTTCACTCTGTTGTCCAAGCCAGCTCTGAACTCCTAGGTTCAAGCAATCCTCCTGCCTCAGCCTCCCTGAGTAACTGAGGCTGCAGGAATGGGCCACCACACCCCGTTTTTCACATGAGCTTAAGAAGACATTTGTCCCTGACCCCTCCAACCTCCTGGCTCATCACAACAATTCCTGTTGGCACAGTGACCCATGTGTCATTTAAGGCGGGGTTTCCAACCCTCCTGAGTATCTGGGCAGCAAATTCTCCTCTCTTCCACTGTCACAGAGGAAAGGAACGTAGCTCAGAGGACAAGGACGTGCCAACAGTCCCTGTCAATGGTGTCAGAGCCAGTCCTCCACCTCGATCCCCTGACCCTGAGAGCAGGGCACTGCCAGAAGCCCATCCTGTCCATGGAGCCGCACCCCACCAGGCGGCCACTGTTCCCACCACCAGCCCACACCAGCACAGAGCAAACTCCTCACAGCCCTCCCTCCCCACTCCCAGTCGCTCCAGGAGCCCTTCTGACCAACTACGCAAAGTGTAAGCAACTAACACGTACCTCCAGCTGGAGGCCCTCTGTGCTCCCCTGCCCACTCCCCTCACACTGTGACACCTGGAGGGGACAGGAGCACAGAGGAGTGGAACGTTCATGAGCTGTTCTCCAACCATAGAGTAGGTGAAACTGCCCTTCTGGGATGCACAGGTGCGACTCTCCCCAGATGGCACACCTCGGAGGGAGCTTGCGGTGTTTGGGAAGGCGGCTTCATGAGCATGGTCTCTCTGTCCAGCAGGTATCTGAAGGCTGGATGAAGGGATGGAGGGGTGGATGGGTGGACAGACAGCGGACGGACAGAGTGTGCTCCTCAGCCGCCTCATCCCACACCAATGCCTATGCAAGTCTTTCCGGGTGAGCGCAAGTTGTTTATGGAGAGCGGCAAGAAGCCAATTTGCAAACCCTCCTGTTGGCTTCACAATAATTCATGCTCATCTGCATCTAATAAAATATGGAAGCAATTTTGCAGGAACATTTTGTGCTTTAGCGATTCATTTAACTATTTCCTCCAGGGGCATGCCGTGTATCCTCATCCAGATGTGTGGGGAGTTCCGTGAATAAATCTGCAACTATCAACACGATGCCCCCCACCCCCACCCCATGCCACCCCTGCCCCTGGAGCCTGGCTCTGGCTCTGGAAAGCAGTCACCCACACAGCCTCCCAGTTCTGCCCCGCTACCGAGGTGGCCAGAAATTGCTAGAGGAGGTGAGGGTTAAAGTTATGTGCCTCAGAGAACTTTCCAGAAATTTCCAGAAACAAATCGACCCACACACTTGTCAGGGCATCAGAGAGATGAGCTGACTCTCTACCTCATGAGCCGCTGATGATCGAGCACTAGGCAGGCCACTGAGGTGCCACAGCTGCTGGCCTGTCCCCTCAGACGCCACACAAGGCCCGTTCACTGGACTACGTCGCCCGGGTGAGCTGCCCTCAAACCCCTGGCAGATTCAAGAACCGGTGAACACAGATGAGGAGCACTCGCCCTGGGCTGCCTCGCACCCCGGTCCCAGCTTGCTTTTCTGGGTCACCAGGTTTATGTAATTAAACTTTTCATTCTGATTGTCAATTCACATGCAGTCGGAAGAAATAACCCAGATGGCAGATCCTTTACCACACTCTTCCCCCAAGGGGGACATTTGCTAGAATATGGGAGGATTTGGGTCACCAGGTTTTAAGAATGTAATCCCTGTTTCGTCATGTTTCACAGGAAGTGTATTTTCAACAAATTGAGACTCTTGACTCCCACCGGCCCGCCCACCCACTCTAAAATCTGCTCCACACAACCCACCAGTATTTCCTGTCTTGATACAGGGCAGTTCCGGCCCCAAACTCAGAGGGTAACCCTCTCTGGCCTGCTTTCTCCCTCAGATCCCAACCACTCCTGCACATCTATTGTGGGGGGGGGTCAGGCATCCTGAATACTCAATTTCCTCATCTTCCTCTCTCCTGCCCCAGCATTGGACACCAAACCCAGGACCTATGAACTGAGCAACATCCCAGAATCTTTCATTTCTGATTGGGAGACAAGCTTTGGCTCACTCACTAAATTGCCCAGGCTGGGCTTCAATTTGCAATCTTCTTGCCTAGCCTCTTAGAGTACTTGAATTACATTGATGCGATTTTTTTTTTTTTAAAGGAGCTGTTTCCTTCCTGGCAGCCAGGGCAGGGAGGTTTGGTTGGCGCTGTGGTCTGGGCCAGATCCCTGTTTCTGTCTGAATTCAGATATGATCTCAGAGGGATCTTCTGCTGCCTTGATCCACGTCACCGGGTGGCCTTTTCAGAGGCCGGTGAAGGGGTGACAACAGCTCCTGTTCAACAGGGGGACATCCAGGCCTGGCTGCAGGTGCTCATGACGCCTCTTGTCTGTCTCCAGTCACCTCTGTCCCCTGTTCTCCCCACAGTGCTCCCGCACACTTCTCCCTCTATGACAGCCAGTGGGGACCTATTGATCACAGACTGAAGCACCCATCCTCTGCTCAAACCACAGGACCCTTGATGGAGGTCAATCAAGCCTCCAAATCAATGCCTAACCCTGACCTTTGGTATCCATGAAGGTGACTTTAATTAGATATTGTCTTTGCAGACGTAATTAAGTTAAAGATCCTGACATGACATCGTATCAGGTTTTGATCCCAAATCCCGTGACTGGTGTCCTTGTAAGAAAAAGTCAGTCCGGAGACACATACTTACTATAGGCAGGAAGGAGGATCACAAATTGAAATCCAGTCTTCTTGGCAACACAGAGACTCTGCAGAGAGACAGACAGAACACATGGAGAAGACAAGCAGAGATTGGAAGGACGCAGTCACACACCAAGGGACCCTGGAGCCACCGGAAGCTGGAAAAGGCAGGATGGATCCTCCCCCACAGCCCTTAGCCGGCTTGGCCCTGCAGAGACCTTGATTCCTGACCTCTGCCTCCAGAACAACGTGAGCATGTGTTCCTGTTGTTTGCCACCAAATTTGAGGTCATTTGTCGCTGCAGCCCTGAGAAACTAGCAGTCTCCTCCTGGAATTAGAAAGGAATCTCAAACTGGGATTAGCAGGATACTTCTGTAACCCCAGCACTCTGGGAGGCTGAGGCAGGAGGCTTGCAAATTTGAGCCTAACCTGGGCCACTTAACAACTTAAGAAGATCCTATCTCACAATTAAAAAAAAAAAAATTTAAGCCTGTAATTCCAGCCCTCAGGACGCAAGGGCAGGAGGAGGATTGCTGTGAGTTCAAGGTCAGCTTGGGCTACATTGTGAGTTCAAGACTAATCTGGACTGAGGAGGGAGAGCCTGTCTTAAAAATATATATATTAAGGCACGGGAACGTAGCCCAATGAGAAAGCCTTCGGCTCAGTACCAGCTCCAAAATAGGATAAAGGAGGAAGAGGAGAAACCATTTTCTTGCTGGAACTCACTGGCCAAGACGTGGCCCGCCTCCTGAATCCTCCCTAATCTCACTGGGCTCCGCCCACACCTTCCTCTGACCCTCCAACATCCGGGCCCTTCGCAGGTGCAGCCTGGCTACTTGGTGCTCAGGTCCTCCAGGTCCTCCCTGCCACTTACGCTCCGGCCTTCTGCCTCTTAACTTTCCTGTGGCTCCTCAGTTACAAAGTTTATTTTACTGTTTGCCTTCCTCCCCGGAGAAGTCAGAATGCCCCCGGCTGTCCACCCTAACACACTCTTTTTCCCCTTTAAGTGCTGGCACTGACCCCGAGGTTTGCATTGAGCCATATTCCCATCCCACCCCACCTTTTTAATCTGTTCTTTGGAGACAGGGTCTCTCAGTAAGCTGTCCGGGCTGAGCTCCAGGACTCGGCAACCCCCTGCCTCAGCCTCCCTGAGGGATGGGATGGCACGCCTGCGGCACTGCCCCGCGAGGCGCGAGGAGTGTCCGTCTGCGTTTCCGGGCACTCCGGCCTGATTAATGGAAGCTTGGGACTAGCCGTTCCAGGAAGCAGACGCAAAGTGGGAAACTTGAGCTCCAAGTCAGGTCCCCACGCGAAAGGGAGCAAGGGGGCGGGTCACCGGCAGGGCCGAGGACAACGGGCAGGTCGCGGGACAAAGGAGAGGTGGGGGAGATCAGAAAATGAGAACGTGAAACCCGAGCGGAGAGGAGGAAGCGCTGCCCACGCAGCCGGACGGCGCCGGGGAGGGAGCGGTGACCGTGAGAGGGCGCGGAGCGCGGCCGCCCCAACCCCGCCCCGACCCCGCCCC